>OW240912.1:111722304-111795772 GCA_933207985.1 Pelobates cultripes | reverse complement strand
CCACATCAACAGCACCCCCCCAGCTCCCCAGGTACTATTCCACATCCCGGATATGGCAGTGTCACGCCGTCTTGGGTTTGACTTGCTTGAAAGCAGAGAGTCACACCGGACAAGCACTCCTGTCCGCCCTGAACGCACAGGTGGAAAAGTGGCTGACTCCGCAGCCACTGGATATCGGCAAAGTGGTTTGTGACAACGGAACAAATTTGTTAGTGGCATTGAAGTTGGGCAAGTTGTCACATGTGCCGTGCATGGCACATGTGTGTAATCTGATCGTACAACGCTTTGTGCATAACTACACAGGCTTACAGGACGTCCTGAAGCAGGCCAGGAAGGTGTGTGGCCATTTCAGGCGTTCCTACACAGCCATGGCGCACTTTGCCGATATCCAGCGGCGAAACAACATGCCAGTGAGGCGCTTGATTTGCGACAGCCCGACACGTTGGAATTCAACACTCCTAATGTTCGACCGCCTGCTCCAACAAGAAAAAGCAGTTAATGAATATTTGTATGACCGGGGTGCTAGGACAGCCTCTGGGGAGCTGGGAATTTTTTTGCCACGTTACTGGACACTCATGCGCAATGCCTGTAGGCTCAGCGGCCCTTTGAGGAGGTGATTGGGACTTAGTCAGTCGCATCAAGTACCCATCAGCTTACATCATACCATTTGTTTTCTTCCTGAGTGTGCCCTGCTAAGAGTGCTGATCAGTAGGATGAGCGTGAAGAGGAAGAGGGAAGTGCTGTGGTCACCATCACCTCCAGAAACAGCCTTATCAGCATCGCTATTGGACCCATGCACCCTGGAAGCAGGATTGCAGGGAGGTGAAAAGAGGAGTCAGAGGGAGGAAACGGGCTTTGAGGAGGAGGAAGAGGAGGAGTAAGACTTCAACCACAACAGGCATCCCAGGGTGCTCGTTGTCACCTATCTGGTACCTGTGGTGTTGTACGTGGCTGGGGAAGAAAATACCTTCATTGACATCAGCAGGAGTATGAACGGAAATGCAAAGTAGCCCCGGCATCCAACCTTGTGCAAATGGGGTCTTTCATGCTGTCGCGCTCTGCCGAGGGACCCTCGTATAAAAAGGCTGAAGGAGAACGACCTGTACTGGGTGTCCACGCTACTAGACCCCCGGTATAAGCAGAAAGTGGCGGAAATGTTACCGAATTACAACAAGTATGAAAGAATGCAGCATTTGCAAAATAAATTGAAAAGTATGCTTTACACAGCGTATAAGGGTGATGTCACAGCACAACGGGAATCTAACAGGGGAGAGGTGGAAGTCATCCTCCTCCTCCCATGACCACGCCGGCAAGGACAGGACGCTTTAGAGACGTGTTGTTGATGGAGGACATGCGGACCTTTTTAAGTCCTACGCATCACCACAGCCCTTCGGGATCCACCCTCAGAGAGCGACTCGACCGACAGGTAGCAGACTACCTCGCCTTAACTGCAGATATCGACACTCTGAGGAGCGATGAACCCTTGACTACTGGGTGTGCAGGCTTGACCTGTGGCCTGAGCTATCCCAATTTGCGATAGAACTTCTGGCCTGCCCCGCTTCAAGTGTCCTGTCAGAAAGGACCTTCAGTGCAGCAGCAGGTATTGTCACTGAGAAGAGAAGTCGCCTAGGTCAAAAAAGTCTAGATTACCTCACCTTTATTAAGATGAATGAGGGATGGATCCCGAAGGGACTGACACTGGGCGATACATTAGATTAAAAAAAGGCCTGATGAGATGAGCTGCCTTGGGCTAAAAATGGTCCACACGCTGCTGTATTTTAGCTCTGAATGCCTGTTGACTTGCGTGACTGATCCGCCACCAACTAGGTTTCAAGCCGCCATGTTTTAGGGCACTTTCTGCCTGTGAAACAAACATCAATTATAGATTGAATAGCAGTTAGTTGTCTCAAAGTGGGTGTGTCAGGCTCACAGTGGATACTGTGCCCAGTGCCACCACTCACTCACTGGTGTCACAATAGCTTGGATTTAAAAACAAAAAACTTTTTTCACTGTTATAGATTGAATAGCAGCTAGTTATCTTCAAGCAGGTGTGTCAGCCCTACAGCGTGTACTCTGCCAGTACGCTGCCACCTCCTCTACTCCTCCTACTCCATCCTCTTCCATAACCTCCTCGGCTTAGTCCTCTTCTGCTGCTGCGTCTTGCTCCACATCAACGGATAGGGGACGCAACAGTGATTAAACTGATAACAATAGTACTAAACACACCACTCCTATCTGGTGGCACATTAGATTGCACGCGCAGTGCCCCAAATTTGTTGTGATCTGTGAGTAAGGTAAACGGTTGTCATGCAAGTAGGTTGCAGCTTTTTGAGGGCCCACACCACCGCTATGCACTCCTTTTCAATGGCAGTGAATATACTTCACTGTGCAAAAGTTTACGGCTTAGATAAGCCCCAGGTTGCTCGCCACCATCTGCTCCGACTTGGCTCAGTACTGCTCCCAATCCAAGCATAGAAGTGTCTGTATGGACGAGAAAGTGTTTAGTTGGATCAGGAGAAGAAAGTACAGGTGATTTAATGAGCGCCGTCTTGAGCTGTTGGAAGGCCTGTTCACACTCTTGGGCCCATACTACTATCTTGGGGAGGTTTTTACACGTTGTTATATGGCACTTACTGGGCTTTAGGGTCAGTCCGGACTCCCTAATCCGGTCTATTACGGCTCCTATGTGGGTCAGGTGTTCGGGCTAGGAGCTGCTAAAAATGTCTATACCATCCAAGTAGGTGTGTATCAGTGTGTATTAGGGATGCTTATGACAGGTGTCAATCCATATCTGCCAAGTGACCCTATGTTGGGGTAACATTCCCTATTCTGATCTGTGTCAGTGTGTATTAGGGGCTCTGAGGACAGGTGTCAATCCATATCTGCCAAGTGACCCTATGTAGGAGGAACAGTCCTTATTCTGCTCTGTGTCAGTGTGTATCATGGTCTCTGAGGACAGGTGTCAATCCATATCTGCCAAGTGACCCTATGTTGGGGTAACATTCCCTATTCTGATCTGTGTCAGTGTGTATCAGGGGCTCTGAGGACAGGTGTCAATCCATATCTGCCAAGTGACCCTATGTAAGAGGAACAGTCCCTATTCTGCTCTGTGTCAGTGTGTATCATGGTCTCTGAGGACAGGTGTCAATCCATATCTGCCAAGTGACCCTATGTTGGGGTAACATTCCCCATTCTGATCTGTGTCAGTGTGTATCAGGGGCTCTGAGGACAGGTGTCAATCCATATCTGCCAAGTGACCCTATGTTGGGGTAACATTCCCTATTCTGCTCTTTGTCAGTGTGTATCAGGGATCCTTAGGACAGGTGTCAATCCATATCTGCCAAGTGACCCTATGTTGGGGTAACATTCCCTATTCTGCTCTGTGTCAGTGTGTATCAGGGCTCCTGAGGACAGGTGTCAATCCATATCTGCCAAGTGACCCGATGTTGGGGTAACATTCCCTATTCTGCTCTGTGTCAGTGTGTATCAGGGATCCTTAGGACAGGTGTCAATCCATATCTGCCAAGTGACCCTATGTTGGGGTAACATTCCCTATTCTGATCTGTGTCAGTGTGTATCAGGGGCTCTGAGGACAGTGTGTGTCAATCCATATCTGCCAAGTGACCCTATGTTGGGGTAACATTCCCCTATTCTATCTGTGCCAGTGTGCGTATCAGGGGCTCTGAGGACAGGTGTCAATCCATTCGCCAAGTGACCCCATGTAGGAGGAATAGTCCCTATTCTGCTCTGTGTCAGTGTGTATCATGGTCTCTGAGGACAGGTGTCAATCCATATCTGCCAAGTGACCGTGTTGGGGGTAACATTCCCTATTCTGATCTGTAAATAGTGTGTATCAGGGCTCTGAGGACAGGTGTCAATCCATTCGCCAAGTGACCTCTATGTAGGAGGAACAGTCCCTATTCCACTCTGTGTCAGTGTGTATCAGGAACCTTAGACAGGTGTCAATCCATATCTGCCATGTGACCCTATGTAGGAGGAACAGTCCCTATTCTGCTCTGTGTCAGTGTGTATCAGGGATCCCTAGGACAGGTGTCAATCCATATCTGCCAAGTGACCCCATGTAAAAAAGGCCTGATGAGATGAGCTGCCTTGGGCTAAAAATGGTCCACACGCTGCTGTATTTTAGCTCTGAATGCCTGTTGACTTGCGTGACTTATCCGCCACCAACTAGGGTTCAAGCCGCCAGTGTGTACTTTATAAATGGCTTTATAATGCAGTGTGTACTTTATAAATGGCTCCACCTGCCACCCGTACAGCAACACAGTCTCCAGTTAGGAGGACCGACCAAGCATCTTCTTCCATCTGCCTGTTACAGAAATTACTGCCGTGTACACGACCACTGATAGGAGACGCCGGAGGTATTAAACTGATAAAAATAGTACTAAACACACCACTCCTATCTGTTGTTACATTAGCTTGACCGCGCAGTGCCCCAAATTTGCAGTAAGAGTGACCGACCAAGCTCTTCTTCCATCTCCCGGTTACAAAAATCAAAGCCGTACACGCCCATTGATAGGAGACGCTGAAGGTATTAAACTGATAAAAATAGTACTAAACACACCATCTCTATCTGGTGTCATGCATTAGCTTGACCGCCAGTGCCCCAAATTTGCAGTAAGAGGATCCCACTCAAGCCTCTTCTTCCATCTCCCTGTTACAAAAATCAAAGTCGTACACGCCCACCGATAGGAGACGCTGAAGGTATTAAACTGATAAAAATAGTACTAAACACAATTACCTCCTATCTGGTGTCACATTAGCTTGACCGCCAAGAGTGTCTCCAAATTTGCAAAAGAGGACCGACTCAAGCCTCTTTCTTCCATCTCCCCGTTACAAAAATTCGACGCCGTGTACACGTCCACTGATAGTAGACGCGGAAGGTATTAAACTGATAAAAATAGTACTAAACACACCACTCCTATCTGGTGTCACATTAGCTTGACAGCGCAGTGCCCCAAATTTGCAGTAAGAGGACCGACCATGCCTCTTCTTCCATCTCCCTGTTACGAAAATCAATGCCGTGTACACGTCCACTGATAGGAGACGCGGAAGGTATTAAACTGATAAAAATAGTACTAAACACACCACTCCTATTCTGGTGTCACATTAGCTTGACCGCCAAGCAGTGCCCCAAATTTAATGTGATTCAGGAGTAAGGTAAACGGTTGTCCATACAAGTAGGTTGCAGCTTTGAGGGGCCCACACCACCGCCATGCACTCTTTTCAATGGCAGTGAATATACTTCGCTGTGCAAAAGTCCACTGGATAGGAGACGCTGAAGGTATTAAACTGATCAGAACAATACTAAACACACCACTCCTTTTTTTTGGTGAGGCTTTACAGGACAGAGTGCTTCTCCACGGGACATGTTAACTCACGGGCAGCTGGCTCATCAAGGAACCACAGCAGCTTTCCATGTACAGGTAAGACAGGTGCAGCCGGTAAGGGTTCAGGCTCTTCTTCCTGGAGGATACGCTGCAAGCCTGTTGAACGAGGTGACCTTGCTCGGGTCCCAGGTGTACGGTTCCTAAAATGGCTGGCATATACACGTCCACTGATAGGAGACGCGGAAGGTATTAAACTGATCAGAACAATACTAAACACACCACAAATAAGGTTTCTCTCCTGTATGGCTCCTCAAATGATGCTTAAGATTAGAAGCTGCCAGAAAAGCATTTCGCTTAATCTCAACAAAAATATATTTTTTTAACATTCTTCCACTTTGAACTAAATGACGCTTGGGAAGAGATTAGTAATATACTAAACACAGGCAGTAAAAAATACAGTTTTAGCCATACCCTGTAACTTTAAAACTACACATCCCATCTTCATAATTACATATTTGGAATCAAAAGCAATAATTTAAAACATAAACATAAATCCAAAAAATCAGCCAACCATCCAGGGGTTAAAAAAAGTTAGCTGGAGTGTCCCTTTTATGACCCATCAAGTAGTTACATTTTCCCGCCCAAAACAGTTCCATAGATTTGGGCTGTGAGGTCGGTCTATATTTCTTGTGTTGAAAACGCACTCAAGTCCCATCAATGGGACTAGTCTCTGCAGCTGAAATAAGGCTGAAAAAAACGGCTGAAAAAAAGACTAAGTCCCATCGCCGAATGGGACTTAGTCTCTGCAGCTGAAATAATTTCCCATTTACTGAACCAAGTGGGAAATAGCAAGGCAGGCACAAAGGGTTTGCACCAGGTCTGGGGACACAGGGGACACCGTCTTAAAGGGGCCGTGTCCCCAACAAGTCTGGGGACACGGCCTTAAAGGGGCAGTGTCCCAATCTTCCTGATGTCCCAAAAAAGGTGTTTAAAGGGCCAGCACCAGTCACATAAAGAGTCCATAAGCCCCAATATGCCCACCGACAGTCTTAAAGGGCCATACACACCAAATAAAAGTGCATACATTTTCACAATCTCCCAGGGGCCATAGTCATGCGGGAGGAGGCTGGCAAATAGGCTTCTCCACAACCCAGGGAAGCAGGGCAATTTGCCATTTAAAGGGCCCGTTACAAATAGCAGTTTGTAACAAGGTGTCAATCCATATCTGCCAAGTGACCCGATGTAGGGGGACCAGTCCCTATTCTGCTCTGTGTCAGTGTGTATCAGGGAACCTTAGGACAGGTGTCAATCCATATCTGCCAAGTGACCCTATGTAGGGGGAACAGTCCCTATTCTGCTCTGTGTCAGTGTGTATCAGGGATCCTTAGGACAGGTGTCAATCCATATCTGCCAAGTGACCCTATGTAGGGGGACCAGTCTCTATTCTGCTCTGTGTCCGTGTGCATCAGGGGCTCTGAGGACAGGTGTCAATCCATATGTCAAGGTGTCAATATGTCATATGTCAGGTGTCAATCCATATTCATTGTGATTTAGGAATGTTAGGTGATTTCTGCCCTTTATGGATTAAAACCAGACTCTGTATCAACTGTGTAATTTTCCATGGGAGTTTTGCCATGGATCCCCCTCCGGCATGCCACAGTCCAGGTGTTAGTCCCCTTGAAACAACTTTTCCATCCCTATTGTGGCCAGAAAGAGTCCCTGTGTGTTTTAAAATTCGCCTCCCCATTGAAGTCAATGGCGTTTCGGGCGGTTCGCCGGTTCGCGAACATTTGCGGAAGTTCGCGTTCGCCGTTCGCGAACCGAAAATTTCGGGTTCGCGACATCACTAATCCTGGCCTATGTTTGCGTTCATAATTGATTTTTGTATTTTTCACTGATGATATCATCATTGTAGGTTTTACTGTTTTAAAACACATATATTTATGTTGAGTGATGTTTCATGAGTATAACAAGTTACAGGTACAAATATAGGGCTTGCCCATTTCAATTTCACACTGCAATAAACATTTTTACAACTGCAAGACCCATGAGTGCTGACCATCTATGTTTTTTTTTATATATATATATACATATATAAAAAATTAAATATATCAATATAAAAAAACACTTAGAATAAAATTATATATATATATATATATATATATATATATATAACCAAATATGTTTTTGTAATTAACTATCTGTTGTATACTGGTATCTTCTTTTACAAATGAGCATTACGTTTGCCAGCAAAAACATTTTTCAGCTTCCAGATTTCAACATTTTAATGTGCATTAGATTTGATTGTGCATTAGATTTGATTAAATATGGGTATACATATATAATTTATATTTTTTAACTTTATTTCAATTTTGGAGGATCTGCCTGTAGGAAGTTATGTTAACTGCCAATTCCGTCATGTCATAGCAATGTCATCACAATCACATGAACCGGAAGGGCCGAATTGCCTGGATTTTCAGGAAGTTCTCCTGATTGGGATTGCCACAGTAAGTATCCTGTGCTGGGGGGATAAGAGAGGGGATGGCAATCGGCAGGGCTTGCTATGCCGCCCTGTGGCATTAAAGCTCACATTTTGTAGGATGGAAAAGCATTCCTGCCATTCTTAAGGGGTTAATATTTTTGGCTAAACTTTAAAAATATTTTTTTAAACATATTAAAATATCAAAATATATACCATATTTAAATATATATATATATATATATATAAATATATATATATATATATATATATATATATATATATAATATCAGTATGGAAGAAAAAAATTACAAAAATATATTTACAAAATTTAAATATTTTTTATAATATTAAATAATGTTAAATGTTTATCCAAAAATATTAAATCATTTGGAAAATGTGTTCAACAATATTAAATCAAGGCATAAGCTGTGTATACTCATACATCATGTGCTGTAGCCTTGTGATATTAACTATCTGGATCCAAGTTGTCAGTAACCTGATTGAGGGTGTTGTTGACATAAGTGGGCAAAAACTCAGAAGCAGCAATATATTTCTATATTAATTTCCTGAGCCAAGTCCTTGTTGTAGTTTATGGTGTCTCAGGATACCTTGGAG
The DNA here is from genome assembly GCA_933207985.1 of Pelobates cultripes. Classification (NCBI taxonomy): domain Eukaryota; kingdom Metazoa; phylum Chordata; class Amphibia; order Anura; family Pelobatidae; genus Pelobates; species Pelobates cultripes. The sequence continues at coordinate 111,787,327 of OW240912.1, read as the reverse complement.
AAGTTGCCATTCTGCCATAAGTTATCCTGGGTTTTGCCAATAGTTAATTTTACTAAAAGTCATTAAATTGATGAATATACCAATTTGTCTATAAAGTTAGCTGTTGCTGTCACCCTCTAATCCCTTATCTTCTAGCAGATCTATAGTTCAGTACATTTGTGGAAATTTACATTGTAAATTACAGTCTCAAACTCCCATTTGAACTCATTTGAAGTGAAATTGAATAGTTTGATTGTTTTAGTACATTTTTTTCAATGATGTCTAATACCTTGCAAATATTATTTTTTATATGACAACCACAGATAATGCACTATCCATGTTTGACCACATGGGTGACCCTAATAACAATGGTCTTGCAGTTAGATTTTCTGTTTCAAAACATGTTTATCAGTCCTGCTGTCATCTTCTGTGTGCAGAGTTATAAGAGTTTTTATTGAAATCCAATATAGATGAACAGGAAAGTTAGAGAATTTTTCCAAATAGTTTTTGGTTTTTATCTCCTCTTTACTTCTGCTTCATTTCTTTTATCTACTATGTAGTCATTCTACTGCTAATCTCTCAGCAGATATTTCAGTCGGTCTCAAAGGACCCACCCGTCTTCTTGAAGAGCCTCCAAATGCCATCTATCCCTGGCAAGATACAGCAGGGAGCTGAATATTAACATTCCAAGTGTGGTGCGGGAACCTCGACCCTGGATAGCAAAAGATGCACACTTCCTGCTGCTGCAAGGTCCCCCATAGGACTTCCCACATTATAGGTTGGACTATCAGCAGGTTCTTATACAGGCCATAATAGCATTTACCCTACACAGTTATATATACACTATAGATTGATGTGTTGGTTCGAAACACAGTGATTTGATACTTTATTGATGGACTCATGAGCCTTTTATTAGTGCCTTCTTTCTTGCCCATGTATGCATAATACATGGTAAGGCGTACCTTAACTTTGCATTTTTCTGTTCTATTTTCTGTGAAGCACATCCCAACAAAATCGTGTAGCACTGTCCACAACTAAATAAAGACTTTAAAAATTGTTTTATAAAAAGGGAAGGCCAAAATAGCTGAGCTGGAAAAATTCTAAATGTCAGTTATGCTTCCAGTTCAATTACTTTGGCCTTAATAAGGATATTCAGTTGAATTCACAGAAATTCTCACTTTTGTGAATAACTCTTTGTTTATTACTAATCTCACAAGATTGCAATACCATCCTCTGCATCTCACTCTGCAAATGCAACTAATATCCCTCCCATCCTAGTTCCTGACTCAGGATCACCCATGTCTCACTGAGAGAGCATTTCCTGTCAGTCTAGACGGGTACAGGAAACAGAAGCTCCTGTACCACGGTCCGCCGCCCGCGCTGCCCGGTCACACTACAAAGATAGGTAGGAGCCACAAGGGGGGAGGGAAGAGGAGGACCACTAAGGGGGGGTTGGATAGGAAGAGGAATATTAAGGTGGTGGGGGAGAGGTAAGACCACTAAGAGGGGCAGAGTAGGAGGAGAGAGAGGACCACTAAGAAGTTGGGGTAGAGACAGGACCACTAAGAGGGGGGTGGGGATATGGGAGAAACACTAAGGTGGGGGGAGAGGGAGGACAACTAATGGACAGGGAGGGGAAAGGAACACTAAGGGAGGAGGGGAGGAGAAAGCACTAAGGGACAGGGGAGATCACTAAGGGACAGGAGGGGAGACCTCTAAGGGACAGGAGGGGAGGGGAGGAGAGCACTAAGGGATAAGGCAGTGGTGTACACACAATCCATGGGGCCCCGGTGCAAAACTGATCCATGCCCCCCCCCAACAGACACACAGACACATACATACAGACACACATACAGACACACATACATACAGAGACACAAACATACACACAGAGACATATACATACATACATACACACAGACACATACATACATAGACACACAGACACATACATACAGACACACATACATACACAGAGACGGATACACACACACAAGACACAGATACAAAGACACGTATGACACATACATACAAACAGACAGGCACACAGACACATACATACAGATAGATACACACACATAAAGACACACACATACACATACAGACACATACACACAGACAGACACACACACATACAGACAGACACATATGCACATACAGACACATACATACAGACACACACACATACACACACTTGCAGACACATACATACAGACACATACATACAAGACAGACACTCAAAAACATACACACATACATTGTTTCCTGCCTTTTAGGTGCAGGAGGGTGACTTTCCCTGGGGTCCAGTGGTGTCTCAGGCTGGCAGAAGTCAGAGTTCCCACCCGTGCTCTCGCTGACAGCTGGGAGGAGTGACGGGCAGTCACTTCCTTCCAGCTGTGATGTCATGCCCCCTGGAAATTCATCTCCATCAGGTGGCCTTAACAGCATGGGCCACCCGATGGGTCCCTTGAACATGCGGCCCCAGCGGTTTTCTCGCACGGGCCGGGGCTGCAACACATGGCGGCCTGCACCCGGTCGCAGGGGTCCGCAGGGTGGCCGGGCACCCTGGAGTGACGGGCCCGTTCGCAGCTGCGATCCCTGCGACCGCGGTATGTACGCCACTAGGATAGGGGGAGAAGAGGAGATGAGACCACTAAGGGACGGGGGGAGTGAGAGAGATCATTATGGGATGGGGAGAGTAAGACAAACAGAGAGGCTGAGGAAGGGGTGAAAGAGAAGCACAGAGGGGCTGGTATGGGAGACAGAGACGTACAGAGGGGCTCAGGAGAGAGACACACAGTCACTTGTGAGGGAGACACACAGAGGAGCCTGGGGAAAAAGAGACACACAAAGGAGCTGGGAAGAGTAAGACACAAAGGGGCTTGGGGGAGTAAGACACACAAAGGGGTTGGGAGGATGTAGAAGACACACAATGGGATTGTAAGAGATAAACTAAAGGGGGGTGTAAGACACAAAACTTAAAGAAACAAAAATATACAAAAATAAGTATATTAACAAAGTAAATATAGCCCCTATCCTACCCCACATACCCTCTCTTTCACACTACACATATACACAATGCATCCTTTCACATCCACAGAAATACACAATGCATCCCTACTCACACACAGACACACACAGAAACAAAATGCATCTCTTACACACACTCAATGCACCCCTTACAGACACATACACTGCATTACATTACATACACAGAAACACACCTTGGATTCCTTACACATACAAACACAGATTCACACAACGCATTCCTTACACACAAACACACACTGCATTCCCTATACACACACACTACATCCCTTACACAAGTTGGTTTCCCTATACACTACATTCCATAAGGACACACACATTACATCCTCTACAATAACACACAACACATCCCCTACACACATACACTCCACTCTCTGTGAGCCAACTCATGGGTGGGCCATGTAGGTGTACTTATGGGTGGGCCTTATATGCATCCTCACATCAGGCCCTGGGGACCCAGACATTGAGCTGTGTAAGGGGCCCCAAAAAATGGATCTGTTTTCTGTTCATTGATTTTTGTAAGCACTGTTCCAAACAGCCTCCCAAGAGTGTGTTCTACATTAGACCAGTGGAGCCAGACTGCAGCCTGAGCCCATCATCATCCTCTTGTCCTCATCTGGTGGTAAGTAGACAATCCAGTATATTATTAGTGGCACTAATCTCTATTTTACCTCACATTAAAGGGACACTGTAGTCACCAGAACCACTACAGCTTACACATTATTAAGGTGGATGGGGTGACACCGTGAGTTACCGCACAGGGTGACACCAACCCTAGTGACAACACTGAGAATAAGATATCCCATCTAGCTTGCCCATATAAAACCTTGATGGATGTTGGGCGTGGCTATGACTTGAATGGCGCCAGTCACAGATTAAGTGAGCTCCACCGGTGGCAGGGATAAACAGTGTGATTCCACACATAAAAGGTACTGGGAAAGCTTACCCGGCACAATACCGGTACCAACGTGATGGCAAGCCAAGGCCCTCAATAAAATGAGGCAAAAAAACACCGCCATACAAGTTTCGGCCCTGTCTCTGGTGAGCAGGCGACCACAAGATGGCAACAGGATGGCACTCTCACCAACCTCGAGCTCAGGACACAGCGACGTAACCTCTATCTCTCTAAACACTGCAGTTCCATCGGCAGAGAACAACATGAAAAAGCTATTAGGAGATCTCAAAACTACGCTGTGGGCTGATTTCCAGAAGCTAGCCAGCGATATAAAAAGAGACCTCCAAGCTACTGGAAAGTGCACAGCGCACCTGTAGGACAAGGCCGAGGAAATTATCCTGGCCCATAATACCTTAGCAGATGCATATACAAAATTCACTGCAAAGCTGCAACAGCTTGACACCAAGGTTGTTGATCTTGAGGACAGAGCCCTCAGAAATAACATCAGGCATCTCTGAGGAGGTCAAGAACCCGGATCTGAGAGAATACATCACCCAGCTTTTTCAAAGCTTGTTACCTGAGTCATCGGATTAAGAAATCCAGCTAGATAGGGCGCATAGGATGGCTAAACCGAAAAATCTCCCAGCTGCAGTACCGCGGGTCGTCATAGTGAGAGTTCACTTCTATGGAGCTAAGGAAAGGATTATGCAAGCAGCGCAAGATTCCAGCTGCCTGACAGGCAAGTTTGCAGGAGTACAACTATTTGCGGATCTGTCTCCAGCTACGTTGGCAAAAAGATGAGCCTTTGGCCCGATCACAAGAGCCTTAAGAGTTGCTCAAATTCCCTACAAGTGGGTTTTCCTGACTCGCCTCATAATACACAAAAATGGAACGGACAGAACAGCAACACCACCTGAAGAAGGTCACAAGCTATTTGCCCAGTGGAACATACACCTACCACCGGAGGAACTTACCGCAAATGGTCCGGTGGCATCACCGCCGCGTCTGGCCAGAGACTGGCGTAAGGTCAATGTGGCAAAATAACAACAAAAGGAACACTGCTAACTTGCTCACACTACCCACATATATTGGTTAATCAATGTCTTTAGGATGCGGTATGACAGTCTTCATATTTTCCCTGGAAAGGTATCAGTGCTGATATATTATTCTGTGAATTGTACTCTGTTGTCTCTCCTCTCTTCCCTTCCTATGTTTTTTGGGCAGGTTCATTAGCCCGACATAAACTACTCAGAGGGACTCTTCAGGACCCAGTTCACTTCCCCATAATATGTTGGCTGTCACCGGTGGGCTCAATCCTCCACATAAACGGAGGCTTGCTTTAAAGAAAGCTAAGCAATCCCAAGCCCAAATTATATTTTTCCAAGAAACTAATTTCCAGTAGATTTCCACTCTTGCTTCTCAAAAAAGAAGAGAGGAGTCTCTATATACATAGCTTTCTCGCTGGTATCTAAGCATGTAGATAAAAATGACAGATTTTATACTACAATCCTTGACGGCTGAACTAAGAGGCACAAAAGACCGCTGCACCAGCATGTGGACGCCATGGATCTTGTACGTGGCTGGGCGGGGGCGGGCCCGGACGGGGCTCGGACAACAGACAGAGTAGGATCGGCCGGGCGTGCGGCGGCGCGGAGCCTCTCCCCTTGACTACCTCCCCCCCATTTATCTTCCTGTTCCCTTTACCCCCCCTGCAGGGTGTGTGCCGACGGACAACACCTGGGAGCACTGCCCTAAACACTCACTCAGGCGGGCGGACGGATAATACAGCTTAGGCACCTGACCTTAGATATCCTTATACCACAGCCACTAGGCCCGGAGATAAGGGCACTTGACCGCCCCCCCAGGTACGGACAGACAGAACTACACAGTTAGGCCGGAGCCAACACACAGACAGCACACACGTGAGTGTCTTGGGCACCAGGCGAGAACAAACACGCTTGGCCCGGTTGGAGTAGGACCACTGTTGGTATAGTGTAGGGCAACTAGGGACGGGGTGCTGGATGGTCACAGGCGGGCCTACACACTGGACTGGCTGGGGACACAAACAAGCTATGGGTTGGGGCAACCACACTTCCCGTTTCCCACTCCCCCCCTCACGGGGTGGGAATCGACAGACGACACATAAGTACACTGTCTAACGCACCCGCATTCCATCAGGGTTGCCCGACATTAGACGCCCTGACCGTTAAGCCACCTGGCCCTGAGCTGCGGGCATGGGAACACCCACCCAGACGCACAGGACGGAACTGCATGATTAGATTAGAGCCCACACATAACAAGCACCCAGGCACACACGTAAATGTCATGGATACAAGACGTGACCAAACCTACCTGACTCTGACGGCGCGGGCCCGCAACAGGCCTAGAATGGGGCAACTAGGGTTGTAGTCGGGAGTGTTCACATGCTGGCATACGAATTGAACGGAGCGGAACCACAAATTGACTCCATGGCGGGGCAATATAACAGGCTGTCAAATTGAGACGGGGGCACTAGGGATACACTGCAAACTAAGACCTCCGCTCCCGCAACTCGCTCATCGTCTAAATGACGACTCATCAACCTGGATCATGGGGGGGGGAGTGGGGGTTGAGGGGAGTGGGGACCAGCACGGTACCACGTTGATAAGTAGAAGGAATCAAGGCACCCACCTTCCCTACACACGACCTAATTAAGCCAGAGCGCTGACACCCACCCGCATACCCCTCAGGCATGAAGCTATACCTTATGACAAATTTCATTGGGCTGCACATGGTAGACGTTATTCCCTGGCCGGGGGAGGTTGATGGGCCACGTCACCACTAGATGGCTCTAGGGGCTCAGATCTGGCGAGGACGTAGAGTAGCAGATACGCGCCCTACCCCTACTACAATAATAGGCAGTGCTGGGGGAAGCGGGAGCTAGGTCCCTGGGAGCATCTATCTACCTTTCTATCTGACCTGTTTTCACCGCAGTTATGTTTATTTACTGTTAATTCACTGTCAACTTTACAAAATAAAATAAAGAATGACAAAAAAAAAATGACAGATTTTATACTACAATGCCATATCAATAATGCACCAATATATATGGACCATACTTAGATCAACCCACTTTTCTCAACCATATCTTTCAAAGAGTGTGTGGCAAAAGTAACCTCGCCACTGGTTCTTGGAGGGGCCTGCTTGCCAGCCTCTTGCCCCAGGACTATGGCCCATGTATTAGACCTTTGTTCGGGACTGTGGAAAGGTTTTGTTCATGCCTTTTCCCTGTTATGGTTCGGTATATGGGACTTACCAAACTGATTGTACTTATTCTGTTTGGTTACCAAACAGTTGAACCACCCAGAACAGGAGTGTGCAGCCCATTAACTTCCCTGACTTATGTTTAATCGCAGTGTTCTAAGTGTTAGCTGGGTGGCTGTCGTTCGTATGTGCGAACACGTGGCAGCAGCCATCTTTAGCCGCGAACACATACAGCTGTGTTTGGTCGTCGAGTGCATGGAACTGTAATTGGACACTTGACAGCGCGAACACCGCTGGGACTTCCATCTCTTCGTACGTTCGACTGGATTCACTTGAGAAGAGCAGCGTTCTGTGGAAACACACTCCCGAACAAGAGACACAGACTAAGTATACATATGAACTGGTTGCATTCGTATTTCTGTTTGTAGCGGAGATGCAATATTACCCAGGTTATCTCCGCTTATAATCCAAGTGAGACTCAGGAACAAGTAAATAGTAAATCCAAAGGCAGGGTTTCCAGCAGGTAAAATACAGCAATATCCCAACAGCAATCCCAATAACTGGACGACACACAGTTTCAGGAGCATAACTGACAAGCCTTTAATCACAGTCTCCTTATAAAGCATGCTCCCATGCAAGGGAGGAACTTACAGTAATTATTACAGTAGCCAATCCTGTCCTGGTAACCTCCCACACATCTCCTCCCCTCAGCCAGCATCATAATCCCCTTATCCAGCACACCAATTCCCCCCATTTCTGGATGTACCCCTAAACGTAGGGGTACCTCTTTAAATCATACATCCCCTGGTAGCCCTGATCTGGGTGAACAACATATCCAAAAATCACCCAGATCAGACCAGGGGTTCGGGAAAAGTATGGAGGGAATAAAATGACCGACCGCACGAACTGAGATAGCCGAATTCGGTTCCATGTGAATGGGCCTTGCGGTCGGTCCTGGCATAAGGGAATAAAATACACGAAAGCCTCTAGCTATAGAGACTAGGGAGGGTTCGCCTGAATCCCCTCGTTCGGTATTCTCTATCTACCGAACGAGGGGCCGTTCGGTAGTTTGGAACCGAACGGACCAGGGCTGTGGAGGTCTCAGCGGTGTTCGCCTACTCGAGTGTCCGATTTTAGTTCCAGACACTCGACGGCAAAACACCGCTGTTCGGGAGTTTTAAAATGGCCGCCGCCACGTGTTCGTTTGTCGAATGGTGGCCACCCCCGAGAACAAAGGACGGCTACTTACTGTTCAATTACCCGTTCGCAACAATGTTGCAAGGGGTAATTGAAGACACACTTCACACAGGGGAGGTCTGGTTGTTCGGTAGTTTCATTCGAATAAACTAAGGGAATGAAACTACCGAACAATCAAGGGAATACAATTCTTTTTAATACACAGAAAATACAGCAGATACATGGATGCAGCTTTATACAGTATTTTTGTAGGGTCGCCTGGTGCCATCCGCTACACTGCTCCCCCTTGCCCACAAGCCGGCATACACAGTCTGATCCAACACGGATCGGCTTGGGGATGTCCGGGGAGGCTCACGGATCATTTCTCTAGGTCAGTTTGTCGAGACAACCCATCAGCATTTCCATTCTGTTTACCCGGGCGGTACTGGATATTAAAGTCAAAGGGCTGCAGCGCCAGACTCCAGCGCAGCAGCCGGGCATTGTCCCCAGCCACCCGGTTTAGCCATACTAACGGGTTGTGATCCGTGAGCAGGGAAAAAGCTTGTCCGTACAAATATGGCTGTAATTTCTTCAGGGCCCACACCACAGCCAGGCATTCTTTCTCGATGGCGGCGTAGCTTACTTCTCGAGGTAACAGTTTCCGGCTGATGTAAGCCACGGGATGTTCTCCGCCATCGGCCCCGACTTGGCTTAATACTGCTCCCAATCCAAACATAGAAGCGTCTGTGTGGACAAGAAAACGTTTAGTTGGATTGGGAGCTGCCAAGACAGGGGCATTTGTCAATGCATCTTTTAACAACTGAAATGCCTGTTCACACTCCGGGGTCCAGGTTACTTGGCGGGGTAGGTTTTTACGGGTCAAGTCGGTGAGAGGTTTGGCCAGGGCACTGTAATTCGGGACAAATTTCCGGTAGTATCCGGCCGTTCCTAAGAACGCTAACACCTGGGTCTTAGTCCTAGGGGTGGGCCATTGAGCTACAGCCTCTACTTTGGCTGGTTCCGGCTTTTGCTTGCCGCATCCTACCCGATGACCTAGGTACTGTACTTCAGCCATTCCTATGCTGCATTTGGCTGGTTTCAGCGTTAAACCAGCGGCCCTAATCCTGTCTAGGACCGCTCCTATATGGGTCAGGTGTTCCTGCCAGGTATTGCTGAAAATGGCAATATCGTCGAGGTATGCGCAGGTATAATCCTGAAACCCATCTAGGAGGCGGTCCACCATCCGCTGGAAAGTAGCCGGGGCGTTTTTCATCCCAAACGGCATGACCTTAAATTGGTACAAGCCGAATGGGGTGACAAAGGCCGACTTAGGGATGGCGTCTTGTGCCAAGGGTATTTGCCAATACCCTTTACACAAGTCAATGGTGGTGAGATAGTGCCCCCTCGCCATCCGATCCAGGAGTTCGTCTATCCTGGGCATAGAATAGGCGTCCGAGACCGTCTTCTCATTTAATCTCCGGTAGTCTACACAAAACCGGGTCGTGCCGTCCCGCTTTGGTACTAGTACTACCGGAGATGCCCAGGGGCTGTCAGAGGGCTCAATCACCCCCAGCTGGAGCATCTCATCTATCTCCTTGCGCATGTTCGCCCGTACCGCTTCTGGGATGCGGTACGGGGTCTGACGCATGGGAAGTTGCCCTGGGGTGTCTACTCGGTGAGTGGCCAGAGGAGTGTAACCAGGTACATTAGAGAAGATATCCTGCTTCTCCCTTAACAGCTGTTGTACCTCGCTCCGCTCCTGTGGGCTCAACCGATCCCCCAGGGTGACCTCCCCTAAGTCCCCGGATAACTGACCCTCTCCCAGCAGATCCGGGAGAGGTAAACTGTCAAACTCCTCGGAGTTAGGCGCACATATAGCGGTCACTTCCTCCGAGCGCTCCTGGTAGGGCTTCATCATGTTCACATGGAGCATGCGTCGCCCCCCAGTACCAACGCACGAGCCGATTATATAAGTGGTGTCACACCGTTGTTCCACCACCTTATAAGGGCCCTGCCAGGCTGCCTGCAGCTTATCGTGTCGGACAGGTTTTAAGATTAACACCTTCTGCCCAACCTGAAAGCTACGGTCCCTGGCGCCCCGATCATACCATGTGCGCTGGCGTGTCTGAGCCGCCTGCAAATTCTCGCGTACCGTCTGAGTTAAGGCCTCAAGGCGGTCTCGGAATGCCAACACATAGGGTATGATGGGGGTACCGTCAGTGCTCCGTTCTCCCTCCCAATGCTCTCTGATCAAATCTAAAGGCCCTCGTACCCTGCGGCCAAACAATAGTTCAAATGGGGAGAACCCAGTGGATTCCTGCGGCACCTCCCGGTAAGCAAAGAGGAGGTGTGGCAGGAACTTCTCCCAGTCCTTGTGGGTCTCTGCGAAGGTTCGGAGCATTTGTTTCAATGTACCGTTGAAACGTTCGCAGAGCCCATTCGTCTGGGGGTGGTACGGGGAACTAATGACCGGCTTAATGTCACAAAACTTCCAGAGGCGCTGCGTGACTTCGGCGGTGAACTGGGTGCCCTGATCGGAGACAATCTCCCTGGGGAGTCCCACCCGGGAGAATATCTTCATCAGGGCTTCGGCTACTGTCTCAGCCTGTATATTCGTCAGGCCCACCGCCTCTGGATATCTAGTGGCATAATCTACTACTGTCAGGATAAATCTTTTACCTGACGGGCTGGCTTTGTTGAGGGGTCCTATTAAGTCCACTGCTACCCTGCTAAAGGGTTCCTCGATTATGGGGAGGGGATGTAACTTGGCCTTGCGCCGGTCCCCCCTTTTCCCCACCCTTTGACAGGTATCGCACGTGTTGCAATACCTGCGCACCTCCTGGCTAATTCCCGGCCAAAAGAAACTTTGGGTTAACCTGTATCGGGTCCTGCTGACCCCTAAATGTCCAGATAGCGGAATGTCATGGGCTATCCGTAGTAACTCCGCCCGGTACCGCTGAGGTACCACTAACTGCCTCATCACAATCGGGTCTGACCCGGATACCTGCTTATCCGTCTCCCGATATAACAGCTGGTTGTCCCAAATAAACCTTTCGCCCTCCCCCCCAGGCGTGTCTGCTGTCACCTTGTCCCTATACACCTGCAAGGTGGGGTCAGTCACTACCTCAGCTGCAAATTCGTTAGGAGGGGCCCAGGGGACACAGTCAAGGGAAGGGGAAGGATCTCTTACCTGAACCTCCGGGAGTGTGTTGTAGTCCTGGGTGCGGGCCTGTTGTCGAGTGACCACAGGGTGAGCTTCTCCTGTGGTGGGTGTCTGGGGCTCAAAAGCAGATGTGAGCCTCCCCAGATCGTTCCCCAATAAAACCTCCGCCGGTAACTGCGGCATCAACCCCACCTCCACATGCCCTGCCCCCGCTCCCCAATGCAAATGTACCCTTGCTGTGGGTAGCCGGTATACTGCTCCCCCGGCTACCCTGACGGCCACAGTCTTACTAAGTTTAGCTTGGTCTGAGACCAGGTGACTTTTTACCAGGGTGATGGTGGCTCCTGAGTCACGTAGCCCCTGAACCGCTTTACCCTCCAGATACACGGTCTGCCTGTGGTGCTGGCGGTTGTCTGCGTTAGCCTGGACGGGATCTGCCTCGTGCAGTACCTCCCACTGCTCTACTGTGGTGATAGGAACTGCTGAACCATACGGTGTGGCCACGATGTCCTGGTAGTGATGGGCTGCGGCGGCTCTCGGTGGTGGTGGTGGACCGGGTCGGATCCAGGTGGAACGGTCCCGCAGCTGGGGGCATTCCCTTTTATAATGTCCCCACTTCTGGCAGTGGTGGCAAGGGCCCGACGTGGGCTGGCGGAAACGTGGCTGTGCAGCGGGTGGTGGTGGTGGTGGCAGTGACCTTGGTAGAGCTGGCGTGTAGTTATTTCCCCCAAAGGTTTTAAAATGTACTTTTGGAGCTGCAGGTTTTTGCTGCCTGCGTGCATCCAGGTACTCGTCTGCCTTCCTGGCTGCTTCGGTAAGGGAGGTAGGGTTTCTGTCTCTTACCCACTCCTGTACCTCGCTGGTTACTCCTTCATAAAATTGCTCCAGCAGTACCATTTGCAATACATCCTCCATAGACCGTGCCTTGCTCGCTTGCACCCACCCCAAGACTGCTCGTTGTAGTCTGCATGCCCACTCAGCATGTGAGTCTTTCTCCACCTTCTTTAGATCCCTGAACCTCCGCCGGTATGCTTCTGGTGTTATAGCATACCTGGCCAATATAATTTCTTTTACTTTGTGGTAATTCCGTATTTCGTCATTCGGTACAGTCCGGTATGCCTCAGCTGCCCTCCCAGTTAACCTCCCTGCCAGAATAGTTACCCAGTCCTCTGCGCTGATTCTATGCAGTGCACACAGTCTCTCGAAATCTTGCAGGAAAGCGTCTATATCTTCCTCTGCCTCCACATATGTTTTAAAAGCCTGGTACGGTATTTTCGGCTTACCTTCATGTGGCATATTTACTGCAGAGCTGCGTTCTGGGGCCGCTGTTTGACTCCTCAGTATAAATTCCTGGACCTCCGTTATCGTTTTGGAAACAATCTCTGTTGGAGGGTGTTCCCCATAGAAAGACAGCCGAAATTGTACCTGCCTCTGGAACTCCCTTTGTTCCGGTGTTTCTCCCGAATTCCCCTGTTCGGGAACCGAATCGCCTTCCATTCGGTACTCCGCCATCAGTTCAGTGATAAGTACCGCTTTTGTCTTATTGCTGGCTTGTATACCCTTTGCCTCCAGAAGGTCTTTTAGCGTGGAGCGTTTTAGTGTGGCAAAATCAATCTCCATCCGTACTCCATTTAGGCTTGTTCCTCTGTGAGTCTGGATCCCAGCGCTGCCAACCAATGTAGCGGAGATGCAATATTACCCAGGTTATCTCCGCTTATAATCCAAGTGAGACTCAGGAACAAGTAAATAGTAAATCCAAAGGCAGGGTTTCCAGCAGGTAAAATACAGCAATATCCCAACAGCAATCCCAATAACTGGACGACACACAGTTTCAGGAGCATAACTGACAAGCCTTTAATCACAGTCTCCTTATAAAGCATGCTCCCATGCAAGGGAGGGATTTACAGTAATTATTACAGTAGCCAATCCTGTCCTGGTAACCTCCCACACATCTCCTCCCCTCAGCCAGCATCATAATCCCCTTATCCAGCACACCAATTCCCCCCATTTCTGGATGTACCCCTAAACGTAGGGGTACCTCTTTAAATCATACATCCCCTGGTAGCCCTGATCTGGGTGAACAACATATCCAAAAATCACCCAGATCAGACCAGGGGTTCGGGAAAAGTATGGAGGGAATAAAATGACCGACCGCACGAACTGAGATAGCCGAATTCGGTTCCATGTGAATGGGCCTTGCGGTCGGTCCTGGCATAAGGGAATAAAATACACGAAAGCCTCTAGCTATAGAGGCTAGGGAGGGTTCGCCTGAATCCCCTCGTTCGGTATTCTCTATCTACCGAACGAGGGGCCGTTCGGTAGTTTGGAACCGAACGGACCAGGGCTGTGGAGGTCTCAGCGGTGTTCGCCTACTCGAGTGTCCGATTTTAGTTCCAGACACTCGACGGCAAAACACCGCTGTTCGGGAGTTTTAAAATGGCCGCCGCCACGTGTTCGTTTGTCGAATGGCGGCCACCCCCGAGAACAAAGGACGGCTACTTACTGTTCAATTACCCGTTCGCAACAATGTTGCAACGGGTAATTGAAGACACACTTCACACAGGGGAGGTCTGGTTGTTCGGTAGTTTCATTCGAATAAACTAAGGGAATGAAACTACCGAACAATCAAGGGAATACAATTCTTTTTAATACACAGAAAATACAGCAGATACACGGATGCAGCTTTATACAGTATTTTTGTAGGGTCGCCTGGTGCCATCCGCTACACTGTTATATTGTGAACTGACGAACTAGACCGACCGCAAACCCTGATTCTCTGGACCTGTTTTGAGCATGAGACCGTGCAGTTGGTCAAACTATGACTTCCACGAAATTCCTGATCCCCTGAACCGATCTGGGTGATTTTTGGATATGTTGGTCACCCAGAACGGGGCTATCAGGGGCTGTATTTTTGTGGGGGTTTGTGTGTTTTAAATGTATTTTTTTGTAAAAATTTAAGTTTTCTGTGCCTGGAGATAATTGCGTTTAGTACAGTGGATGACTCCATTATCTCCGTGGCACAGGGGAGGGATTATCTTATTATGTATGGAAGTGTCCTGAATCTGAGAGCCAATGTAATTGTGTATTTGTTTCTACTGTGGTTTACTCTCAGGTCCAGGGGGAAGTTCCCCTTGCATGGGAACCTGCATATAAGGCCAGTTGTGGCTACCATTAAACGAGTTCCTGCTTACCCTCAACATAGAGTCTCATTTCATGTGTGGGGGAAACAGCTGTATCTACCCTAGGGATTGCTATATCACTATACTCCCCTGGGATTATGATCACTTGCTCTTGTAAGAGCAGCCTGCTACACTCTCTGGAGTAGGAGAGGTCTGCCCACTGGAAGCTTGGGTCCAGGGTGGGTGGAGGAGGGCGAGACCCCAGCCAAGTTGTAATACTGGAAGTGGGGACTACGGTGCTGATGGTTTCTGGTGCGGTGCTTGTGGTACTCAGTAAGCACTAGGTAGCAGCAATTGGCAGAGGCACCCAGTCGGTCCATCACAGAGTGGATAAATGGAGATTTGGCAAAGTGATAATGGGAGGGGACACAAACTTTATTCTAGTACAGGGATATATAGATCCATGGAGGGTCACCCACCCCCTAGAGAAACATTATTCATTCCACTCTGGGGCACACAACTCGTACTCCCGGATAGACCATTTTCTGATCCATGGATCACTCATCACTAGGGTAGTAGACAGCAAAATAGGTTTGATTACATGGTCTGACCATGCACAGATAACTTTGACACTGGCAGACCAATATCCCTCCAAAGGTAAAGGCTCCTGGAGGCTAAATGAACGCTTTTTGATGGATCCAAAGAGATACATCAATACTTCCAAAACAATAAGGTACAGGAAATTAGCATAGCCTTGCTGTGGTTAGCCCATATTATGCAAGCCAAGCCAAAGCCAGGAGGTTGAAAACATACTTAACCCTCACAAAACGACTCACAGAAGCTTCTTTATTAAATAAATCTACACACTGCTTACAAGATATTAAAGATTTTAACAATAAGCTTATGGAATTGGAAATAGCCAAAACCAACTTTCTGCTACGTAGGCTCAAACAGGGCAGGGGCGCTTTTGGCCTCCCAGTTGAAGAAAAAGGCTTTGTCACCAGAATAGCGTACATTAACTCATCGCAGGGCCGAAAAATTATGAATCCCGACAACATAGTGCAAGAATTTGCTAACTACTACAGTGCAACCTAGACAAAGATGGATTTACTAATGTTCCCTCAAAACAACATATTGACTCCTTCTTGAAGGCAGTCAGGCTTCCATGTTTGCCAGATTCCCCCATATCGGAGCTGTTAGCACCTATTACTGACTCAGATATACTTAAAAATATTAAAGCTCTACCAGTAGCCAAAAGTCCAAATGATTTATCAGCCATATATTATAAGACATTTCAAAACCAACTGGCCTCGTATCTGACTATGCTTTTTTAACAACAGTTTTACCAAGGGAACTCTCCCAACCAAAATGCTCCAGGTATATATAGCTACCTTAAGTAAACTAAAAAACAGACAAGCAATAAAAGGCGCTAATAGTGCTTAATATAAAATATAAAGATAATAAAAGTGTAGCAGCACCTAAAAGTGTACAAGCTCATAAAACACCATACATAAAATCCAAAACAGAAATAGGTGTGCTGTACCTTTAAATATTAAAAAGTGCAAATAGTGCAATAATTTTTGTAAAAAGACAGAGTGTGTGTACAATGTAATCACATTCAGTGTAACATAAGTGCAAAATGCAAACTTACAGGAAAAATGTATATCTCCTTAGATTCTCCAAGCCTGCAGTACCGAAAATTACCAGGGACTGGTAGATATTCACAATACAGTACTGGCAAAAGGTTATTAGACTTCTATATGGAAACGGGGAGTGTGGATTTTATCTATTTTCAATAAAAGCTGTTTTATTTTGAGAGCTGGTGTTCTGCCTACTTGTACCAATATTGGAGTCCTGGCCTTTGGATCAAAAGCTGGATCAGTCAGAGCAGGCTTTTACTGCTCTTTCTTTGTGAGTGATACTCCTATTTTTATTGTTGGTTCTTATATTTATGTAAAAACAATATTATACTATGTTTCTCCATTTTATATCTCTTTTTACATATGATCTTATGTGATTTGAATATATAGCTACCTTGCCCAAACCAGGTAAAAAAATGACTATATGTGCCAATTTTTGACTAATCGCCCTCCTAAACACTGATACAAAACTATACGCAAACATTTTAGCAGACAGGATGGCTCCATTCCTACTCTCACTGATACATTATAACAAATCTGGCTTTATTAGAGGTCGCCAGGGATCAGATAATTCAAGACACCTACTGAATGTAATTCATTATCTCGATAACACGGCCTCGGAGGGCCTTCTACTCGCACTGGACGTAGAGAAGGCCTTCAACAGGCTAAATTGGCAATATATGAGTGAAGTATTGACTAGGTTTGGTTTTCCTGCACCACCTTGTGTCTTAAATGCGGGATTTGTTTCCGCCCCCTTTCCCATAACCAATGGAACCATGCAGGGTTGCCCACTATCCCCCCTGTTGTTAATCCCTTGTTTATAGCCACTAGCTCAACTTATACGAGACAACCCCAACATCCATGGCGTGACAATAGGCGAACATAATAACAAACTTTCCTTGTTTGCTGATGATATAATACTTACACTCACTGAGCCATGAAGATCCCTACCGGCTCTCTTAGATCTCCTAGGGAAATTTGGAGCCATCTCGTACTACAAACTAAATACCAGTAAATCTCAAGCCCTCCCAATCAACATACCCCACCATAAGAATGAAAAACTCCAGAGGTGCTTTCAGTTTGACTGGAGAGAGGAACATGTGGTCTATCTGGGAGTACGAGTCACCAAAATGATCCACACCCTGTTTCAGCATAATCATATGAGAATATTCCATTCACTGAGGTAGGAGCTGGAGACTTGGATGGATGTGAAGCTCTCATGGGCAGGGAGAAAAATTTTTAAGATTATGTCACTGCCCAAACTAATGTACCTATTCAGGATGCTACCCATTCAGGTACCCAAGAGCTATTGTCTAAAAGTGCAAAAGGTTTTTTTTGCCTTTATCTGGGCGAAAAAGAAGGCTAGAATAGCGACTTTTGCAAAGAACCTTGGAGGCGAGAGGAATGGGAATTCCGCAGGTCTGGGCTTACCACAGAGCAGCGCTGCTAGCACATGCCATCAACTTACATGCTCCCAGGGGTACGCTTAACTGGATAAACATAGAACGGCAACAAATGCCAGGTGAAAAGCTGATAGCACACAACATATGGACTCTCACCACTCACCTCACCACTTCGAATCATACACCCCACACTATTCCCCATCACAATAGCATCGATCTCTGCATGGGATGTGCTGTTCAAAACTAGGAATAAACTCCTAAATTATCACAAGTCAAGCCCAATTGAAGCACTGTCCGCAGTCTCTCCATGGCTCTCCCTAAAACCATGGGAAAAATATGGTATTACCATTAAGTTATCTAAATTCTTATCAGGCGGATCTGTGATACCATTTGCGGACCTTCAACAGACCTATGACCTGCCTTCCAAATTCACATTTCTATACCTACAAATTAAAAGTGTTCTTATGGACCACGTAGACTACACTATATCAAATGAAACACAAGAGATGACATTGTTCAATAACTTAATAGCCACAAGCTGGGACAAACTCTTAAAACCCAAACTCCTGTCTCTTTGCTACAAATCGTATTTTGAAGGCCCAGACCTAACTCAACCAAAATTTATAGCCTTATGGGAAAGAGAAACAGGGGATACAATTTTGATGGACTGAATGCCCTTAGGGGCATGGCTAGATGTTTCTCCCACCTAGAACCACCTAGAGGCCCACAGAAAACTGTTATACCATTGGTATTCAACCCCGGATAGACTCAGTCACATCTATAAAAACGTGCCAAACACCTGTTGGAGTTGTGGCATTGACAAAGGCTCCATATCTGGTGGCAATGTAAAAAAATCAAGCCGCTATGGATGACAGTGCATAATTTAACTAAAGAATTGGAACTTGAAACATCTATAAATTACGGGGCCGTTCTTTGGCTGGAGTTCCCTACCTATTTCACCTTTTACAATAGAGTGCTGCTGTCCCATATGGCATTGGCAGCCAGAGCCCTTATAGCCTTAAATTGGAAATCTGTAGTATGCCCAACTAAGCCAATGCTGATTGATAAGATAC
Source organism: Pelobates cultripes (assembly GCA_933207985.1). Classification (NCBI taxonomy): domain Eukaryota; kingdom Metazoa; phylum Chordata; class Amphibia; order Anura; family Pelobatidae; genus Pelobates; species Pelobates cultripes. Next base: position 111,768,588 of record OW240912.1, on the reverse strand, counting down.
AACTCAACATTACATATGAGAGTATGTCTGCAACTTCTCCAACGCAACAAAATTTGGGAGAGATGGCAAATTCGCTTCCCCCCTTAGGGAATGAATGAATTCACTGGGTGGAGCTCGTGTCACATTGGACCTGGAGGGTCAATAGCATAGGGAAGAGTCCACCTAATTGCCTAATATCGTATTACGGTACTATACTATCACAGTCTTAATGTAGTCAGGAATGAATGTGCCTTATTTCCCTTTTCTTTGTTAAAAGTTGTTTGTTTCTTCTTTGAGGTGTAACTCATTAACTCTGCAAATGAGGGACTAATCGCACAGTATATGGATAACTTGTAAAAGAAGTATTGTGAAATGCCTATGTTGTAAGCACAATGGAATAATTTGTAATGTGAGTATATACAATATAGAAGAAAGAGAGAGGGGCTATGGGGTGGGGAAACCACCACCACTACCCCACAAAAAGGTTACAGAGGTACAAGGAGCGTAACCCCACAATATATATAGAAAAAAAGATGAAAAATGGGGCAGACAGTCCACTCACAAAAAAGTGGGTGGAATGACTAGCCTCATTCAAAGTACCTCATAATGTAAATAGTCACATAGAAGAGGATAAACAAACTTTATTAGAAAAAAAATGCTAAAATGGTATATAGTCCAAATACTATTACCGTACACTAAAATATTGTATTGATTATAAGTTAACCACCAAATTTGTAAAAGCCTGGGAGAGGCTAATCCTGCAAGGTATGTTTGACTTAATAAAGGTGTAAAAATACACCTAAAATAATAAATGGGTAACAAAGCAGGTTAGTCTAAATCCATTCTAGGAAAGGACCCAGCTGGGTAATTGGATAGAAAAAGGATAGTCTTAGAGCAGTGTCTGAGAGAATCTGGAAAGGGCAGGGTTAATAGCAACTAATGGGGCGCGCCCAAACTAATATCGAGTAGCTTATACTAATATAGAATTGTGATTGTTCCGCTGTCATATATCTCATGATATATTGTCCTGAATCACAGTTGTTATGTTTATTATATACTAAATACCAATAAACTTAAATTAACAAAACCTTCATGAATGTATAACTCACTTGTTATTCATCATAACCTTGTAAACTTTCCAAAGCTTTCTTGAGTGTGTACAACTTGTTAGTCCATATTACTTCTACTAAATGTCTATTAAAATTCTCAACTAGAATTTTTGGATTTGTCATTTGAATTGTGTTCATGGAAAAAAATGTTTAATGCACTGAGGACCAGATACCGACAATCAGAATATCAGAATATTAGAACAAGTAATTTCATCGTGTTTTGTTACCTAATCTTTAAAAAAAATCAAAAAGACTAGCTTTAGCTAGTAAATCTGGCTAAACTAAATGTCTACATAGTGAAAGTGGAGATTGGTGCTAATATCACAGTATGGGGATTACAGAGGATCCGACTCTAGTTTTTGCTTGCAGTTCAAAGACTTTAACAGGGTTCTTTACTAAAAGTAATTACAAAGTAAATTTTCAATTTAAGGTAAAAATAGCCAAACAGAAAATGTTTCCAAGCCAGCTATACTTTCACTATTGCTACTCCGGCTTTAATATACATCAAAACAGAAAAACAAATAAAGTAAGTAAAATAATCATGTGAATGTGCGTTCCCTGGTGTACCTCACAAACACACCCAGAAAAATCCCAAATATACAAAAATATAAATAAGAACAAAACATATATAAAAACAAAAGGAAAAAGTACAACCTGGAAAGGCAATGTGATGGAAATCACATAAAGCGCATATATATATATCTGGAAAGAGAATTATAAAAAGAACATGACATAATACAGTAAGTATATATAGGACTAAAACTGGTTTAAATAGAATACTCAAAACCAAGCAGAAAATTCAGGCTCCTCATCCTCCTAGAGTAAAAATGATAAGGAGGTCTTCTTATGATGAATCTTCTGTGCATGATGAACAAAGAAAAGTGGCCACAATAGTGTAATATTGTTAAAAACAAATATATCTTATTATATTGCACTTACAATCATGTATGGCAGTGAGCATAACTCCACTTCCATAGTAGTACCAGAAAAACGTTGAATAACAAGGAATTCTTAAGGGATGTACTCTGGCTTTAAATTTGAAATTCCCTTTAGTTTAATCTCACTTTAGTAAATATTTCATTAGAGCATTAGATATCAATATACTTTTTCCAAGTAAAGCACTGCATACATTAAAATCTCATCTAATATAACAGTTACTTAAATTACAGAATATGCAAATGTTTACATTTAAAGCTATTAGCAGTAGTTAAAATAAAATTACACATTCTTCTATGGAAAAAAAAAACAATAATGATTTGAGAAAGACTTGAGCTATACTGATCTACAGCCTTTACACATAGTAAATCTTAGGTATTCTAATGACATCTACTGACTAATTTTGGAACAGCAGGTACCTAAATTGTAACGTGAAAGTGAGAAAGCGCTATGATTATGAAGCATCACATTTGTATTCATAATTAGAAAGTATTTACAGAAAACACATTTAGTATGGTACAGAATACTGTGTGACTCTTACAGATCTTTTTTTATTTTTTACATTTTCATTATTTGTTAAAACTGTGTCAGTTGTACTACATTTGTTATAGTAGCTGGCAAAACATCAGTTCTGCTGAATTTGTTTTTGTAACTGAACATTTTTATCCTAAAAACTTATAGAGTTTAAAGTTAAAGTGATATTAGTGAAATGAAACAACTTTGAGTCCATTTAGAAATGTTTCACTAAAGCTACTTAATATGCAGTTATGTGTATTTCCATTACTATGTCCTGTCAGATACAGTGTTAAATTTGTATTCATCCAAGCAAAAGATAATATTTTTACAACTTTATGTCAAGATTTCAGACCATTGTAACTTTAACCAAAATTGTGACATTCCACAGACACTAAACTAAACTACAAATATTGATATGCCTTCCTAAACATCTCTGTTTGACAGGTCACATCCTTCTTTAAATAGACTCTCTCACCCTCATTTAAGGAAATGGGAACTGGTTTACTAGGGGCCAACACTTGTCTACCTTTCCCATGACATGGAAGACCTGTTCACCCCTACTCTTCTCAGGCACATGCCTCATACTAGCTCAATTGGGCCCATGGTTCCAGGACTTCTATTCTTTTATTTCTTCTCTTCTCCTACTACCACGACTATAGTCCTATTGGGCAGACTAGATGGGCCAAATGGTTTTTATCTGCCGTTACATTCTATGGGTTGGTTGCCCCTTATTCTGACCTTGGACTCTCCCATCTCAACTCCGGAGGCACCTCTTCATTGCTAGTTATTTTATAGATAACATACACTCCATCCCTTACATCCTCCCTTACTCTTCCTTCCTACCCGTTTTACGCCGCATTCTATTTAATTTTACAACATGACAGGAGGCTTCATATTTTGCATAAACTCTCTTTACTAACTCCACACAGCAGTAAAGAAAAGTGAAAACATTAACCAATCAAAAATGCAGTAGGAGGTATAATATTCACAGTGATGAGGCTCCTCCCCCTCTTTCTTTACTGCTCCATCAGCAGACAGGTCAGAGTTTTTGGTTCTTCCCTTTTGCTTTCTGTATTTGTTACTATATGTATATTTTTTATGTTCTTTATTTTATATATATATAAATGTAGTTACTGTGTAGTACTGCTTACAGGTGGGGTTTCTTTTATTATCCTTTATTATTTTTTCCCTTTTTCATCTGCCCCTTGGGCTTTGCTCCTCTGGGGAATTTTCCTCCCCCCTTTTTTCTTCTCAGGATCTTTCACCTGTTCTCTACCCTTCTTTCTCACTCGGTCCGCCGGCTTTCTCCGCCGTCGGACCAACTGTCGCCCACCTTTACTGAGGGTAACGCTCACCCTCCTCCTACCTCGCGGCTTCACAGCCGCACTCACTGTAGTCGCACGACGGGAAACTGTTTTCCCGTTCGCTCCGGCGGCCATCTTGGATCTCGCGTCTCGCGAGATCCACGGCCGCCATCTTGGGAGCATTGCGATCTATGCATTCCGGCGCCCGTTCTCCCACCAACCGGACGCAATCAGGCAGGGGTTCCCAGGTCAGCCATCCACATTAAATAAGGTTATTAACCCTGTGCATTGGGGTGAGGCCCCATACTTGTTATTACTGGCTCTACCAGTGTTTTGTGTGCCAATTATGCTACATACAGGGTGAGGCCCTATATCTTATTACCGCTGCTATCAGGTGGATTTCGTGCCACCTATATATACATGCATATATAACTGGGTGAGGCCCAGAAAAAACCCAATATTCCCTGCTGGGGAAACTGGTGCTTTTGTTACCAGATTTATCATATTCACCCTGCTGGGGTGCCTTTTCCTTTTTATTCTCTCTCTCTCTCTCTATATATATATATATATATATATATATAATTTACCCTGCTGGGGTTACCTGGGTACTGCAGGTACCTTTTTTCACTCACTGGGACTGACCCCTAGCCCAACGTTTTTCCTGTGATTTATCTATTACAGCAGCCCTACTCCTATCATTATGGATACACCCCAAAACCCTGCGGACTTCCAAACCATGATTGCGGAAGCCATCTCCGCCTCTATGGAAAAAGTTATCCAGGGTTATGACGGCAACAGCCGATCAGACTAAAAAAGTCACAAAAGCCCAAGCCCATGACTACGATTCTGAGGCTTCAGAATCCCATGCTCAGGCCGACTCACGGCCCAGCAAACGCCACTGGAAGGGCGAAAAAGGGAATGACAACCCAGGCAAAGGCAAGACACCTTCCAAACGCCATAGGCCAGCCCCACCCACTCCAGCCCACTACTCCTCGGACGAGGGGGAAGAACACACACGCTCCATGGCCGTGTTGGACGAGTGGCAGGCCGCAGATTCCGATTCACAAGAAAATGACTGGGGTTCGGACACGGGATCCCATACCGGTTTCCTACAAGGCACCTTCTTGGACGACATCCAACTGCCGGACGCCACACCGGTCCAAGAAGAAGGGGAAGCCATTCTGGACCCCAGGGGTCAACGTCTATTCGACTCTCGCAATATACGGCACCCGTGTTTGGGGGACTGGACCCCACCCGACCATCTCTCCAAATTTATGCATCGTTGGCTCCGCAAAGCCCTGGACAAAACGGTGCGCAACCGCCTACGTTCTGAATGCCCTCGCCCTTCGCTTCCCGACCACGTGGCTCAGACTCCCGAATTCGACCAGGTCATGAACACATTCATGTCGCGGGGTGGTCGTGACCCCAGGAGAGGAGTGGAAAAAGGATTCCACGGAGTTCAGGACAAACTCCTAGACTCCATTGGTCCACTTTCCCGCATCATGTTTTTGGCGGACGATGCTTTTACAAGGGCTGACGAATTTGATGCCAGCATGGTAAAAGAGTGGGCACATGATATAAGAGAATGGGAACAGAGGTGCTTCTGTTTTGTGGGCAACACCAACGTAGCCCTCTCCTCTGAGAGGCGTAAAGCAGCGCTACTCCGTATTGACGGAAAACTGGTGGAATTGGGCACCAAGGAGTTGGGACCGCTTGCACAGGGCAAATTGTTTGGGGAAGCCTTCCTCAAAGAACTAAACAAGCACGTAAACATTTTCACCTCGCTAAATAAGGCTCAAACTTCCATGAAGCGAGTCTTCGGGGGCTACCCCAGTTGGGGTGTTTTTGGATGGGCTGGCCGCTACAGGGGCCGAGCAGCCAGCCGGTTTTGGCCCTCCGGCCCCCGCTCACACAGACCCCAACCCTTCTACCCGGAAGTGGGTTTCAGGCAACCCTTCTCCTACACACGAGGAGCCGACAGAGGCAGAGGACCTCGTAGCCGTGGCAGAGCATGCTTTTCCACAGGTAAGCAACATAGTGTCTCAATGTCCACTTACCCCGTATACTGCAGGTCGTATCGCTCTGTCTTTTCAGAACTGGACAGCCATTTCCACGGACGCATGGATCCTCCAGACGGTTCGGGGCTACGTCATAGATTTTGTGGAAACCCCGTCCCAGACCACCCCTCCGCACCCCATTCAGTGCTCCGAGGAGGATCACCACCTAATCGATGGCGAACTATGGGAGCTCAGGGCAAAAGGAGCTATAGAACCCGCTCACAACAAAAACGGCTTCTTTGGCAACATTTTCCTAGTGAAGAAGAAATCCGGAGACTTCCGGCCGGTTATAAACCTAAGGAGGCTCAACGCTTTCGTGATGTACAGACATTTCAAGATGGAAGGTATCCATCTTCTAAGAGATCTGCTTAGACAGGGACGGGTTCACAAGACTGGACCTCAAGGACGCCTACCTATCGGTACCCGTCCATACGTCTTGCCGACAATTCCTCAGATTCTGATGGCAAGGTCGCCCCTGGCAGTTCACATGCCTCCCCTTCGGCCTCAGCTCAGCACCGTGGTGCTTCACCAAACTACTGAAGCCAGTAGTGTCTCGACTACGAACTCAAGGAATTCGGTGCATTATTTACCTGGATGACCTGCTACTGTTTTCCTCAGACAGGTACAGTCTAACGCAACACACACAGTATACCACCCGATTCCTCACATCCCTAGGTTTCGTGGTGAATTTCCAAAAGTCGGAATTATCCCCAGCCCAGACGATACAATTTCTGGGCTTCGAGATAGATTCCAAGACCAGCACACTACAGCTCCCGACCTCAAAGATCACAGCTATCAAGAAGGAACTACGCAGAGCCATTCGCTGCCACACCATTCCACTCCGCAACCTGGCTCGGATCGTGGGCTTGCTATCCGCATCTATCCAGGCGATATTCCCGGGCCCACTGCACTACAGAGCGATGCAATGCTTGAAGGCTTCTTTTCTCCGCCAGAACCCTTCATACGACCAAACTATTCCGGTGACGGAGGAAATCAAGGAAGAACTCGGATGGTGGTTGGACAGCATGGAAGCTTGGAACGGCTGAGCCATCTTCGGGAACACGCCCGAAGGCAGTTCGACGGGAGGTACTTGGACGTCCCAGGAACTCAACCTCCACATCAACTACCTAGAACTCCTAGCGGGGTCGTTTGCAATCCACAGCCTAGCGAGAGACCGGACGAATTGCTGCATCCTCCTCCGGATGGACAACGTCTCAGCGGTCCGTTACATCAACAGACTGGGAGGGGCCCAGTCCAGACTCCTCTCAGAGATTACGAAAGAAATATTAGAGTTTTGCCTACCCCGGAAAATCTCCCTCATGGCAGAATATCTCCCGGGCGAAACGAACCTAACAGCGGACTGGTTCTCTCGCCACTGGCGGGACAGCAGCGACTGGAGACTGAACCCGACGATCTTCCATCGCCTCTCGGTCAGGAGGGGCCCCCTTCACCTAGACCTCTTCGCATCACGGAACAACAGGCAGACGGACGAGTACTTCAGCTGGCTACCAGATCCAGAGAGCAAGGCAGTAGATGCGTTTCTCCAACCATGGCTGCCCAGGGGCGCTTATGCCTTTCCCCCATTCGCCATGGTGGCAAGGACGATACAATACCTGAAGACGCAACGCGGGTCTCTGCTCCTCATCACCCCCCTATGGCAGGGCCAACCATGGTTTCCGGACCTTCTAACGTCATCCTACAGGGACCCTCTCCTCATACCGTCCTACCCGACACTCCTCACAGATCCGAGAGGGAACCCCCACCCCCTCGTTTTGGAAGACCGCCTCACTCTAGTAGCTTGGACTCTTTCAGGGGTGCCTGGCATACCAAGGACCTATCGCAGACATCTCGAGACCTCCTATGGGATTCATGGGCACCAGGAACCAGACGATGCTATCTCGCAGCATGGAATTCCTGGTCCGCTTGGTGCAGTGAGCGGAACTTTGATCCCTTTACGGCACCTGTGACAGCCATCTTGAACTTTCTCTCCCATCTATACTCTGCGGGCCGGTCTTACCCATCCCTCAACGTTGTACGCTCTGCGATTTCGGCTGCTCATGTTCTGGTCCTGGGGGTACCTGTCGGGAAAGATCCTCTGGTATGCCGTCTCCTCAGGGGCATCAGACTCCAGAGGCCTCCCAAACCCAAATACACCCGATTATGGGACATGGAAGTCGTCCTACAGTTCCTCAGGGACTGGCCAGATAACGACAGACTCTCACTTCGACAATTGTCGGCCAAACTAACACTTCTACTTTGTCTTGTCTCGTTCCGCAGAGTATCGGACGTGCGGGCATTCGACATTGACGCCTTTTCGGTCTCCCCCGAGGGAGTTACCTTCCAAGTGTCACGTCGTACGAAATCGGATTCCTCGTCGGTCTTCTACCCCTTTTTCCCTACGGAACCGCTGCTTTGCGTGGTTTCTACTCTGCGTCGATACGTACAGGTCACATCCCTACTTCGGGTCTCATCTTCGGGCCAACTATTGGTGTCTTACGTTAGACCTCATGTACCCGTCTCTACTACCACCCTCACCAGATGGGTACGATGGATCCTGTCTCTGGAGTGGAAGAGACCTTCGGTGCCCACTCCGTACGCGGAGCGGCGGCCTTGTCGGCTTTCACCGCAGGCGCATCGCTGGCAGACATCCTACGAGCCGCGGACTGGTCACACGAATCGACCTTTCGGACCTTCTAGTTCCGCCCGAACTCGGGGGCAGCCGCGTCTCTCTTTCATCAGCATTAAAAATGCAAAATATGAAGCCTCCTGTCATGTTGTAAAATTGAAGATTATGCTAGCGTTAGTGTATTTATAATCTTAATTTTAGTAATGACAGGAGGCGAGTATTTTCCCGCCCTCCACACCCTCGAGGGATACGCTCTCACGTAAGTATATCTACACTCTGGGTATTCACTCCTTCTACTATCTTCCTACTCACTCTGCAGGAGATCTTGTTCGAACCAGATTTATTTATGTCTCTGTTATTGGTTATGGTCATTCTGTTATGAATTTTACAACTTTTCAGTGGAATTTATGTTGGGTCTATTTTCATTACTGCACACAGTTGCCAGATCGGTACCTAACCTTTTCCACGTTCTTTTTCAGCATAACTTCAAGACATTGCAGCTCACGCTCAGGATGGACACGTTTGGACCATCTTCCGGCCTCTAGAACTGCTCATTTGGAAAGTCACCCGTTGGTGCACGTTACAAGACTTTGGTCCTTTTTTGGGGGGAACTTGTTTCTGATGTCGCTTTCGAAAGAGGGGGAGGAGCCTCATCACTGTGAATATTATACCTCCTACTGCATTTTTGATTGGTTAATGTTTTCACTTTTCTTTACTGCTGTGTGGAGTTAGTAAAGAGAGTTTATGCAAAATACTCGCCTCCTGTCATGTTGTAAAATTAAGTAGAATGCGGCGTAAAACGAGTAGGAAGGAAGAGTAAGGGAGGATGTAGGGGATGGAGTGTATGTTATCTATAAAATAACTAGCAATGAAGAGGTGCCTCCGGAGTTGAGATGGGAGAGTCCAAGGTCAGAATAAGGGGCAACCAACCCATAGAATGTGACGGCAGATAAAATTAAGATTATAAGTACACTAACGCTAGCATAATCTTCAATTTTTTCTCTTCCATTTTTCTCCCAATTCCCTGATTATTGACATGTCTTTAACATGGCTCCTAACCTGAAAGCTCTAACAATCTATACAATTAATGCATGAGGCCACAACTCCCCCGCAAGCGAGCTGGGATGCTGAGAGAGCTTAGAGATCTGCGTGCATCTATGCCTTTTTAACACGAAACACATTTTTTTTACTCCAATGCTCCCCATTTTTCAGATAGGTATTACCCTACTGGATTTTTTCCAAATAACCCAGAGGCTAAAACCATGGGAGTAGCAATCCTATTCTCAGACATTCCTTCCAAGTCATGGCCAAGATGGCAGACACAGAAGGCAGGTATCTCTTTGTAAAAGGGAAGATAAAACAACACCACTTATACATTTGCAAAAAAAATTCTCCTAAACAAAGGGCAAGGCCTTTCCCTACTAGGACACTCCGTCTTTTAGAATCTCTCATTGAGGGCTGTGATCTGAATATACCTCTTGACCCAAGGGCTGAAACTTTGTCAGGTGTATCACATCTGCCTGGCCATATGCCTTGCAGGGTTAGAACTCTCCATCATGATTTTCAACTCATAGAATGCTAGTGAACATTGAAGCCAACCGATAGGGACTACCTATTCTACTCTCCCCCACAACTCGTATTCTTGGATGGACTTTCTTTTTCTATCACATAGACATCTAGCCAACCTGCAGGCAGCCAACATAGGCCTTTCGTCATGGTCCGACAACAATCCAGTCAAAATTTCAATCACCTCTCTCACCCCTCATAAGGGAACGTGGAACTGGAGACCTAAGGAATCATTGATTAAGGACCCGATAACAATTCACCACCAATAACATATCCAACTCCTTACCGGAATCAATATTAATCTTCTTTGCATATTGAATATTTTTCAAACAGGTGACTCCCTACACTAAGTTACCCTCCAGGCACATATTGTGGTGCTAACCAAGGAGGGGAAGAATCTTTCGCTGTGCCACAGCTACCGACCGATCTCCCTGTTGAATGTGACCTGCAGTTGTTTGCAAAGATTTTGGAACTCCGCTTACAGCCACATTTACTTGACACCCAGATCAGATGGGTTTTGTCTTAGGGAGGGACACAACAACACTATCAGAGAGCTCAATTTGGTATATGCAGCTTCTAAAGTTAGGGATTCGTCGCTTTTTATATCGACAGATGCAAAGAACGCGGTCAGCAGGGTAGATTGGTCCTTCCTCTTTGCAGTGCTATGATGGATTGGCTTGGGTCCTAATATGCTGGCTTTCATTTCTGCATTGTACTCCAACCCTTTTGCGCGAATGTGTGTAAAAAACCTTGCTTGAATAAATACCCCATGACTTCTTTAAATTAATTTGTCACACTTCAGGTACAATATCCTCATAAGACTCAAAAAACAAGGGAGCCTGGAATTGCGTTGATGTGTGTATCTGAGTGTGTCTATGTGCCAGTGTGTGTATTTGTATGTGTGTTATAAGGTGTGTTTATGTGTCAGTGTGTTTCAAGGTGTGTGTATGTGTCTCAGATATCCAATATACTTTACCGAAGGTCAGTGCTCCCGTTTTTGATCAGTGCCACCCACAGTCTCATACCAGGTTCCTGGAGGCAGAGTTCCATGCCCACGATCAGGGACTGGATTGCAAGAGAAGAAGACATATGTTCAATAGATGAACTGATTGCTTCATCCAGAGGTAGATTACAACAATACAATGCAGTGTGGTTTTTTGGACACAATGTTTGTCCTGAAGGTAGACAAGACATAAACAGTTCACTTTGGGATAACCACATTTACATTGCGTGTGGGCCAGCTGTCCAAATCCCATCCATTTTTCCCCTCTCCTTGTCCAACCCCTTTCTTCTCTTCTGCTCAACTTCTATTACTTCTCTCACCCAACACTCTCCCCTTTACTTACCCTTTACCATCCCACACATACATTAGCTGTATTACTAAATTACTACTAAGGTTATTTGAGATGTTTGAGATGTGTATCTTGTTTCTTTTCAACCACTTAATTTTTTTTATATATATATATATATATATATATAAATTTTTTCTATATGATATATTTTAACCCCTTAAGGACGGCAGGCGTGCTAAACCGTCCTTGACGTCTCGGCTCTAAACTCCGGTGGGCGGCACAGCATGTCCCAGCCGTCCTATTTACTTACACGCTCGCCGGCGATCCCACGCCGGCGATCGCGGTGGGGGGTAATTACAGGTACTCCCCCTGCTGCCTGTAAAATGTAAAAAAAAAAAAGTTAAAACACAGTTTAAAGTGAAATATATACTTAGATCATATATATATATATATATATATATATATGTACTTATGTATATATATATATATATATGATCTAAGTATATACACTTACACTGTCTAAGTGTATTTTAATATTAATATATAAATAATTATCTATATATTAATATCAGAATACACGTAGAATAAAATTAATTAAATATATATATAATTATATATATTTATATATAATATAAAATAAATAAATATGTAAATACCGGTATGTTAAAAAATAAAATAAATAAATAAATAAATAAAATATATATATATATCTCTGATATTCTTTCTTATTCCTCTGTTACCATGCACAAATAATTAAGCTTCAATAAAGGTTTTAAAAAAAATAATTAGTGCACATAATTCCTATTCAACTCCTTCTAGCCTTAAATTAATTACAATATCCAACATTTTATTGTTGCTTGGCCTCGATTTAATATTGTTGGATAAGCTTTTCAAATGATTCAATATTTTTGCATAAAGTTTTGAAATATTATGACAAATAAGATATATATTATTTTGTATTACGTATATTTTGATATCAATATATATATATATATATGTGTGTAATTTCGTTGTAACTGTATTTTGATATTAATATATATATTGATATCAAAATACACGTAGAACAAAATAATATATATATCTATATACATAAGTATATACAAATATCACTATATATATATACATATAGAAAAATAAAAATAATTTTAAAAAATTATATAAAAAAATTATATATATATATTTATACACACACATATATTTGAATTTGCTAGCACTATATTTAACCCTGTAACTTTCCAAGACACCATAAAACCTGTTCATGGGGGGTATTGTTTTACTCGGAAGACTTCGCTGAACACAAATATTTGTGTAAACTGTATTACAACTATGATATCGTCAGTGAAAGTGAAATTTTTTGCATTTTTCACACACAAATGGCACTTACACGGATGATATAATTGTTGTAATATGTTCTACTGTTTTGAAACACTAATATTTGTGTTCAGCGAAGTCTCCCGAGTATAACCGTACCCCTCATGCAGATATATTGCTTTTTTGAAAATGTTCACATCAACAGTACCCCAAACATATCATTTCTGACAGTGGAAGATTGTGCCCAGGTTCCAAAAAGGTTGACACATTCTAAGAGTTAAGCTTAATTTCTCCTCAGTTTACCATCTGCTGTAGGTTAGGAAGACTGCAAGAACAAACTAAAGTCAAGAGTAGTAGTATGTTAATCCACAGTTCTCAGTGTACTATTCTGTTCCATGCCACTTTTGGGTGTTACTTATTGACAAGACCTCTAGCGTATTTCTTTGCCAAATACCTTAAACCAATCAGTGGGTCCAAGTTTTTCATGACTGCTATCAATCAACAAAAATAAGCAGAAACACAGCATTGTAATATATTGAAAAACTGAATTGCAGCACATCTTAATGTGTCCCTTTAACCAAATCCTAATTACTTTTTTTTATTAGTAGTAGTATTATTATTTGTGGCATTTATATAGCACCAACTTAGACTGCAGCACTGTACAATATTATAAAAAGTGGTAATTTAACAATAAATGAGACAAAACATTACAGGAACAACAGTTTGATGAGGACCCTGCTCGAACGAGCTTCCAGTCTTTATGATCTCTAAATAACCTCACTGCCTTATTTCTCTATGCTATGATTAACCTAGGTTTGATAATACATAACCAATGAACCTGTATTCATATTCCCAATACGCATATTTGAATTGAATAAGGTATTATTGAAATGAAAAAAAAACCACAGAGAATAAAACCAGTTTCCATCTCCCATTCAGCGTGATTGTTTTATTTTTTATTTTTTTACACTCTTTAATTTGTAATAAGGGCAATTACAGACATGCTTATGATGCCACAATGGCACAAACAAGCATACATTTTTATACACGTTGTTACATAGAGATGGCATGTAAGGAAATTGCACTATTTTAAAATAAAATAAAATGTAGTTCAACAATGCATGCTGATTTCATAGGGTAAGCTAAGGAAAAACATAAGTGTGAGTCAGGACAGAAGAGAAAATAAAGGGTTGTCAACTAGGTTTACTGACATCACAAGAGAGTGTACAGGAGGAGAATCCCACCAAAAAGTAGGTATTCTGGGCCTCAGATGGCCACCCTAAGAGGGATGTGCAATGAAGGAGCAAATTGGAATTATGCTGCTAGCAGTGGCTAAATGTATGCAAAAGACAGTGATAATAAATCAAGGGCGATAGCCTCTTATTTTCTCAGAGCAGGTTTCCCCGTGAGTGCAGCCCCATCAACCTATGCCTGTGACAGTCAGGCAGAGTCCAGATATGTACTGGAGGAGGTTCAGGGGTCTTGCGGCATCACTGCAGCTCCAGGCAGTAATGGGAACCAGTTCCCAATGTCCACAGGCCCCTCTAACTGGTACTAAGGGGAATCCTTAGGATCCCAGGCGGCAGTGTTTCACCCAGGTGCGTGGACTGCAGACAGATACATGGACCATAGTGGATCCCTGCCAAGGAGGGGGTGTCAAACAGGAGCTCTGTTCAGATGTAATGCCTGTAGGATGGGTTGTAAAGATTGCATCTTCTGAGCCAACCGTGACCCCCAGCATAGTGTCCAAGCACCCCTCCTCCCATTTAGTTTGATAATATACCATTCAGTACAGATATAAGAACAGAAAACAGAAGTTACAGGAAAAAATAAAGAGAAGGAAAATATAAAAACATAATGATAATTCTCGCTCATTCAGAAGTGTACTTAATAATACCATAAAGTTGGAGAATATGTATTATAGGTATGGCAGTATTTGACTATCACGTTCCACACTGCTGCAATCCAAGCCTCTGCTCAAAAAGAATGGAAGGGATAATAATACAAAAAAAAAGCATTTAGAAAATATAAGAGAGGGAGAGTGAGAAGGAAAAGGGAGGGGGAGAAAAATCTAGTTAGGAACAGAAGTGGCGTTAAAGGCCAAAGGAAAAAAAGTGAGTAAAATTTGGCCAACGAGGACCAATGGAACCAAGAAGAGGAATCTTCTCCAGAGAGATTAGTGTGCAGGAGTGACATTGAGAACAGTCCTGACATACTGCTCCAGGCCTGCTAATGCTCCTACTCAACACTAAAAAGAAAGAAGTTGCTTACCCCAAGCACCTCCCGCTGGACTCCACTCATCTGCTGTTGTAAACACACAAGAAATGAAGAATTAAAGAATAAAATTGGATTTCTCAAATAGCAACTCTGAAATTGAGATAAAACTTCACTTTTATTCTCAGTATTTAGACAAAATACAGGCAACCCAGAACAGGACAGAACAAAAAGAAATATAAATATTTAAAATGACCTAATGCAAATATTGCAAATAAACACACTTAAGTAAAATTTTAAGTGAATAAATGCATTTATTTCAATAATGTCTTTCATGGTCGTAATCCATTTAGCTAAATATAGGGATGTATCTGTGCACAATGTCAGAGATATGATAGGAAGAGGCCTGTGATGCAGGGTCATTTCCTGTGATGCATATATCAGACAAGAATAGATGAGGTGGGTGCAGAGCAACACAAAAAATAACAACAATTATATATGTCTGGGGGCCGGGGGTAGGGAGCATACATTCACATTCTTGGTGCCTTTGTGCCTAGTAACCTAGGTACACTAATAATGTATAAATGTATATAATGTGTGCATATATACACACACACAAGGTAATTCACAAAGGCAGAAACTAGCTAAGATGAAAAATTCACTGTAACTCTAGGTTGTTCAAAAAATACACATAAGTAGGTGTTTTTACTGTTTTTACTTACCTTTTTTTTCCATCCTACTTTATGAGACAATAAAATTATTTTTTTTATCTGTGCTATATTTTAGAATATTTGTGACATATTGCAGGGTATGGGTTACCGTACAGTCTCTAAAATGTATCATCTTCCCAATAATTCTATAAAGGATAAATAAACAAATTAAAAAAGGAAAAGTGGGTACAGTGGCCCAATTAACAATTTTAGGTATTCCTAAAATTACCAATCACAGAGGTATATATTCAACACCAAGGAAACATAACAATGTATCTTAGGGGATGTTCTACTCCACAAAACAGAATGGCGTTTGTTTCTCCGTAGACGATGACTTCCCTTTTGATCCACAAAGTAGTCTATATTGTTACCCGATACAGCAAATTAAATAATAATACATTAATGTTGTCTAATAAGATGTTCCTTTTTATCTTGACAGTTTGAACATCTTTTGAACAAAACAAACTTTTCTTTGAATTGGTTTTAAACCAGCTACGTCCATGTTCTATGCCTCAATGATCGTTAATTTATCAGAGTAGTCATGGTGATCATCGACAGCTACAAACAATGCTACATGCATCTGCAGTCTTCCATTTTTAGATTCTACATTCATAAATTCAATCACTTTGAAATCCACGGCTTTGAAGCACGCAAAGAAAATAATACACTTGTCGTTTATTTCATATTAATACCTGTTGGCTGCATTCGCTAAAAGTTCAATGATCATTTAAAACAGATATTTTACACGTAACTTTTGCTAATAATTGGAGGGAGATGATTCAGTAACTAAGCAGATGAGATGGTTTATTTCAACTCTTAAATATCCTAGTAACCAGAGAAAGGATCTACCCTACTTAGGTTGTCTCTAATTTATCTCCAATGGGAATTTTAGACAAGTCAGAAAACAATTAGTAAAGCTGATTTAATATAACAGCGTAATGACTAGAAATTGCTGTGAATTGAGATTTGGGTTACGGTAATTACAAGAAATGTTGTTAGTGATTTTCCATGGCTCACACTTAAAAACCTTTTGAGACAGGACAATTTTAGAAGCGGTTAATGTCGTCAATAGGATATTGAAAAGTGACCAATTCATACGAGCTTTCATATGTATTAAAAAAAGAAGTGGGAAAATCTGCATAATCACTCAGAATTATTATGCTGTGCATAATCATTTCATTTTTATTTTTTTAAATAACTAGTTCACAACTGGTTCACAAATCAAGCAAGAAAAAAATAACCAATCGAAGGAAAAACAGGAGGAGCAGTAAAAAAAAGAAAAGATCTATATTTATACTTAATATATTTGTTAAATTGAGTAACTGTCCTCTAACCATCAATTGTCTATTTCCCATCAATTAATTATTTTTTTTGTGCCACGTACTGAAGTAAGAATCACAGATCGACATTAGCATGCTTGGCAATTGCACGTTTCATTTGGTTAGTGATTAGGTATATTTTGGTCTTGGAGTTTGGAAATTCATCCGATCACCTGATCAAACCAAATTCGGACAAATTACAGCTCGAAACAAATCTCCAAGTCTAATCATCTAAGATCACGAAGGTTTGGAAATGTTGCCTATGAAATCTGCTTATACTCTAAATTAGGTGTGAGGAATCTTTTTTCTGCCAAAGGCCATTTGGATACTTATAACATCATTCACAGGCCATACAAAATTATCAACTTAAAAAAATTAGCCTGCAATATTTGGTCAAAAATATGATTAACTCCCCTAATATGATGGCTGGAACTGCTTCTCTTTGGCAAAGCGTGTGTTGATAGCTGGAATTAATGATGTTGCTACTCGCAACTGCTTTTCCAGTTGTTTGTCAGTCAGACTGGAGAGCAGTTGACTCTTTGAGATGCTCACTATAGACAAGCTCATTGACACATGCTCACTAGAGACAAGCTCACTGACACAAACGTGCTCACTACCAACAAGATCACTGACACTTGCTCACTACAGACAAGCTCACTAACGCAAACGCTCTACACACAAGTTCACTGAAACACACATGTGCATTAATAAAAAGCACACTCACACATGCTCCTGACAGACAAGCTTACTCACATACACACACAAGCTCACTCTCAGCCACTAAATTAAACAGAATGTGCAATAGAAGACGTTTAAACATTAGAACTGTCTTTATAGGACGTGTTTAGGAAGGCTGTGTAGGTCATAGGTGAGAGCTGCATAAACATAGTGATTTAACGCCTAAATTACAGGGAACTGAGCTGTGAGAATAAAGTTGTTTTGGTCACTATAGTAGAGAGATATCCCTGTAAATGATTAATAAATATGTTTTCCAGGCCATGGATCTGCATCCACACTCCACAATAGCTTTATAATCACCATCACATGTGGAATGTTCCATACTTTTTTTTCCACATCACCAGCAATGGGGGGAACTGAAGGGAAGGACTTTGCAAGCACCTGTGATGTAAGTTTAAACAAAAAGCAATATTCTCAAGGAGGTCAACAAGTTAAGGTTTACCTTTTTTTTCCTAGGACAGCAATCTGGGGTTTGGGAGTGGGACGGAGGTGTAGTATCTATGTCATGATAGTAAAAGAAAACAATTTGAAGTTAGATTAACTAATTTATCCTAGTAATATCCTCCCTTTCATTCAGTTTTTTTTTTTGTTTTGTTTTTTTTTAAGATGTATTTGCCCCTAGAGAATAGAGATTGATGGCCAATGGTTACTTGGATTCTTAGTAATAATTAAATGGGGGTACAGTAGGACTAACAATCTAATAGGCACACCTCCCTACTTTTTTTTAATATATTTGATATATTGTATGGCTTTGCTTTGTTACCAATATATGCATATCAAAGACTCGTATTCAAAATAAATAAATACAAACTCCTTTATATTACGTTTGTTTCCTTGAAAAGTAAATAGAAAGATTAATAATGTATAGAATTCTAAATATCAAATAGGAAGAATATATATACATATTACAGTGAGGCACTCGAGATGGAATGTAACTAATTTGATATTATTGCAATTAAATCAAAACATAGACATGGCTAATTAGACGTCTAACAGCTAATTATGTACTTTTATCATCACACAGTCATCATATTCATATTGTTCTTAAATTAATTAGTTGTTAGAAATTAATTTATGGAATGTTAATTAAAAAAACAAAACACACATCTGAGAAACAAATGGATAGATATAGATTTAAGGTACCAATTTGAGGGTCTATTAGATTACAGCAAACTGTGGACCAATTTCTAATTTCAGTTATCCATAAACTTGTGCACTTTGACAAAATTTATTTTGGCCAAAAACAATTTCAAAAAAATTTCTTTTTTTTTATGGGACTGCTGAATTTCAGCCATATGTCAGTTTGGCTCAGCAGAATTTGAGTAATGAAAACTGATTCGAAAAATGAGTCAAACAAACCAAAAGAGGGTTAATATGGGTCAGAGTATTGCAAAATATGTACCTAATATAAATATGTTATGTATGTTGTGTATATATTGTGCAGTACACTTACAGAAGCATTTTCCCACTATGGATTCACAACAAAGGAAAAAACTGTAGGAGTAGTAAAAAAATTCCAATGGTGATACTGACAAAACCTGTACTGTTGGTGGGTCCTGAGGACTGGTTTGGGAAACACTGCTCTAAATCAACATATTCTGTGGACAACAGCACAGACAGAAACACCTCAGGCAGATTTCACATAATCCACACTAGAGCTGCATTATGGTAATACCACCAGGAGTTGCTACTTAAGCCTTTTAAATAAACTCAATCCAGTTATATCTAAACCCCAAGCCAATCTCATTATAACACAACAGAAGTGTTTGAAGTATATCTACTCAAGGAGGCTGCCTATTATGGTTGTGTAATGGACATCTGGCCTTAGAGGTATTGCAGTAATAGTAAATACACAGGTGCATACAGTGGTAGGGTCTAAACATATTGGTTGTAGAGGGGGCAGAGGGGGTCCACCCACAACTATAAGGCTATCATTTATTTTTTATAAGCAATACAATTTTCAAGGAAACACAAGTGGAAAAAAGGTACCATTAGCATTTGTGTGAAAAATTATTATTATTTTTTTTATTTGTTACAGTGTACATATATTGTACATATTACTGGCAGTATACAGTAGATACTAAATGTAAATACAGAATGTTGTAATTTAATTTTAAAAAAACATTCTTTTTATTTAAGTTTTAAAACTTATTTTTTCAAGTTATTTGGCATCTTCAAAGCAATGTCCAAAAATATGAAAGTACAACAACTTCCATTTCAAACTTTTGAAACATAAATACCAAAGCATTAAAATACTATATTTTACATTTTACATAACAAATGGTCAAATCCTCCGGTTACATTAACAATACCTTAAGAATTTTAATAAAATGGAAAAGATATAAAAAAAATAGGCATATAAGTAGTATATTGCACATACCAAATGATGAACTGCATCCAGGGCCAGATTAAGAGCCCAGTGGGCCTGGTGCTGACAATTATGATGGGCCTAATTACAGAATCTTATTGACCAAAAACACTAAAACACTCCCAAGCGTCATGTATGGAGATGGTACTTGGGGGAAAGAAAACAGCAGCTATAAGAAAACACATACCCTTTGCTAATCTCTCTCTAATTTATGTTTTCATCTTTTAAGTAAATCCATAATCCCTAACAGCAGTGTCCAGTGAAGCAGGAAGTCAATGTGCGCAGTAAAAGGGTGGGCCACTGACACAAATCACGTAACCTGCCAAAAGGGGTGAACATGCCCAAAAAGGGGGCATGTCTGCCCAAAGAATTGGAAGGCCAGCCTGGCATGAATGCATGTCAGACTGTGTGCCAATCATGCAGCTGGCCAACTAAGGACATACGATGCAGACAGCACCCTGAGCATGGCATAAATGCGTCTAATGATGCGCTCGCTCAACGCTTTTCTAAGGATAGTCCCCTAGCACTTGCTGGTCCACTTGTCTCCTTACCTTCTTACTAGTAGGCAGGAGCTCTTGGTATATAGTCTGGGACAGAGAAAATCTGTATGTAGTGAGTGTAGAAGAAAGTGAATATGCCACGGTTTTAGAGAGACCAAAGTCAGCATTACCTTAACTAGTTTCATTGTCAGCCAGTCCACACAAGTTTTGTTCCCATACATCCCTCTTAAGTTTCCATACTTAAGCAAGAGTATGTGAAAAGTAGTTAGGGTTGCCACCTTTCTTGGAAAAATATACCTGCCTTACTAATTTGCATAATGAATTCTGTATGTGTGACATGATGTAAATCAAATGACATAAGAGAAAATGCTGTAAAATCTCCAAAAAACTACTTACAGTTTGATTTCACTGAATAAATGGATTGCTCCCAGTGTCTCACTGTCCCCCAGTGTCTCAAGTCTCCCACTGTCTCAGTGTCTCTATGTATCAGTGTCTCCATGTCTCCCAGTGTCCCCATGTCGCCCAGTGTCCTCATGACTCCGTGTCCCCATGTGTTGATTACCCCAGGTCTCACAGTGTCCAGGGCCGGCGCTTCCTATAAGGCGAACTAGGCAGAAACAGAAACTCCTGTACCGCGGACCGGAGAGGAGCTCGGCCATGCTACAGGGAATGGCAGATGAGTAATAAGAACTGGGGGAGGGGGAGTAAGAAGAAGAGGGGGGAAGTAAAAAAAAGAGGGGGAGTAAGAAGAAAGAGGAAGTAGAAAAGAAGGGGAGTAAGAAGAAGGGAAGTAAGAAGAAGAGGAGGGGGAAGTAAGAAGAAGGGAGTAAGAAGAAGAGGGGAAGGGAGTAAGAAGAAGAGGGAAGGGGAGTAAGAAGAAGGGGAGTAAGAAGAAGGGGAGTAAGAAGAAGAGGGGGGTAAGAAAGAAACAGGGGGGAGGGAGGGAGTAAGAAGAACACAGGGAGGGGTGAGGAGAAGGGAAGATGAGGAGAACACAGGGAGGGGTGAATGAGAATAACACAGGGGGGGGAGTGAGAAGAACACAGGGAGGGGGGAGTGAGAAGAACAAGGGAGATGAGGTAAGGAGAACACAGGGAGAGGGGATGAGGAGAAGGGGAGGTGAGGAGAACACAGGGAGGGGGAGGTGAGGAGCACACAGGGAGGGTGGGGGTGTGTGGAAAGAGACTGCTAGGGGAAGGTGGGGGGAGAGGAGAGACCACTAAGGGACAGAAGGGAGAGCTCTATAGGACAGGGGGCAGGACAGGGAGCTCTTTCACACTACGCGCACACACACAATGCATCCCTATACATACACAGAAACACACAATGCATCCCTATGCACACAGAAACACAACATGCTTCTCTTACACACAGAGAAACTCACAATGCATCCATTATACACACACACAATGCAACACTTACACACAAAAACAATGCATCCCTTACACCCACATGCAAACACGCACACTGCTTCTCTTACATACACACAGAAACACAATGCATTTCTTACACACACTCAATCCACACTTACAGACACACACCTTGCATCCCTTATGCACACAAACACAGATTCACACAATGCATCCCATACACACAACCAGAAACACACAATACATCCCTTATACACAAACATACACTGCTTCCACTACACACAAACACACTGCATCACCTACACAAACTGGTATCCGTATACACTACATTCTATAAGCACACACATTAGATCCTCTACAATAACACCTAACACATCCCCTACACCAGGGGTAGGCAACCTTTTAGCAGCACTGTGCTGATATAGGATTGTGATGTCCCATAGCGTGCTGGTCCTATTTTTTTTAAATTGAGGTGTGTATGTTGCCCTATTCTGCTCGTGTTATTTATACTGCAGTTGCTTTGTATCATTGTATTTGTGCGTATATGAGCTATTATATTGTATATTTTCAGGAGTAGTTTGTGGTATCGTGTATGATACATATGAATGTTGGCTGTGTATGGGGGCTGCTTGTGGAATTGTGTGTGTGTGTGTGGATGGGTATGTCACATGCTGTGTTTGGTAGTGTGAGTATGTTTTGGGGCTGTTTGCGGTATTGCATGTGAGAGGCTGCATGTGGGGTTGTGTGCATGCATGTGGATTGTTAGCACCTTTGTGCGGATTGTTTGTATGTTTGTGTGTGGGCAGCTCATATTATTTGTATGAGGGGAGGGTTATTGTGCATTTCTGTGTATATCTAGCAGTGTGGGTGGCTTCCCTGGGTTCCAGTGGGGACCAGGCTGGCCAGGTACAGGTCAAGGACAGGAACTGCAACAGCAGCTGCAGGCTGCTCTACTACAGTGTGGATTCCCATTCATAAGTGTTGGGAGGAAGTGATCTAAGATCACTTACTCTATGTGCTGCAATGCATAAATTGAGGATTGTCCTTCACCACCTTCTCGTATTAGCAGATATCTGAAGTTTCACTGGGACTCCTGATAGGCCAGAGCCTGTTTGGCTCTAGCAGCCATGAGTGTCGTGCAAAGACACCTCGAGTGCCGTAGGTTGCCTGTCAGGCCCTGGGGCCCAGACCTTGAGCCCATTCTCCCAGAATTGAATTTTGTGACCACAGTTACAAACAGCCTCCAGAGATCCTGTTCTACACCAGATCAGTGGAGCCAAACTGCAACCAGAAGCAATCACCATCCTCATCTAGTTGTAAGTAGGCAATCTAGTATATTATTAGTGACACTAATCTCTAATTTACCTCACATTAAAGGGACACTATAGTCCCCAGAACCACTGCAGCTTAATAAAGTGGTTCTGGTGTCTATAGTTTGTCCCTGCAGGCTTTTTAATGTAAACACACACTGTGTGCAGCACTGGCGTTAGTTCATATGGCAGATCATATGGGTGGGGTATTGTGATGTCACATGGGGGGGCGGCAAATCTTTCTTTTGCCTAGGGCGGCAAAAATCCTTACACCGGCCCTGACAGTGTCCCTATGTATCACAGTGTCTCAGTGCTCCTTGTCTCTCAGTGTCCCCTAGTCTCCCAGTGTCCCCATGTCCCAGTATCCCTTTTCCCCACTTCCCTGAGCTGTAGGCTGTCTCTGCAGGGTGGAAGTTGCTGTCTGGACTCTCTGTAGCTGCTCCCCTGCGGATCAGTGATTAGAGATAGGTATGGAGGGATATGCTGGAACTTCCTATCCCTGCCTCTCTCCACACACACACAGTGACCCCTATTGGCCAGTGCTGGTATTGCCTCGTAATCTCTGTTTATAAGAGCAAAATACCAGCTCGCTGGTTAGGCTCCGCCCCCCTGACTGCATCTTTACCTCTATAATAACATTTATCAGGTCTGAATATATGGCATAAATATCTACTTAAAACTAAATGTGGTCTAAACTCCATTACTGAATGGGGGGAGGTGGAAGTGCTGTATGATGATTTATATAATAATAATAATAATAATAATAAAATGATATGGCTGGGGTGCTGTACACCAGGATTGGGTGGGGGGGGGCACTATGTGATGATTTATAAAATAATAATACAAATATATGGCTGGGGGGGCTGTATACCTAGTTATATGGCTGGGGTGAGCCTTGTACAGGTATACAGCAGGCTTCCCCAAACTGCAGCCCTCCAGATGTTTCTGAACTAAAACTTCCATGATTCTATGAATTAAATAGAATTTGTAGTTGTAGTTCATCAACATCTGGAGGGCCAAAGTTTGGGGAAGCCTGGTATACAGGGTGCCCCCCAGCCATATCATTTTATTATTATACAAATTTTCATATAGCACACCCATCCAGGTATACAGGGACCCCCCAGCCATATAATTGTAATATTATTATACAAATCTTCATACAACACCTCTTCATCCAGGTATACAGCCTGGGGGCACTGTATGACGATTCGTAAAACAAGATAGGGGGGCACTGTATCCCTGGAAGGGGGAACTGTATATGTGGCTACACATTTTGAGGCTGAGCTGTGGTTTGTGAGGACAGCTGAAGTAAGAGAGAGACTTCCACAATTACCCACCTTCCAAAGGAAAACTTTGTCACAGCTTGTGACTGAAATGCACCAGCTGCACTGACTAGGAGGAGACTGTCAGCGTGGTCCTTCCTCCATCGCGGTGTGACCCTAGCATGACTCCATCTGTGAGTGAGACGGTTATTTTTTTGTGCATAGAAATAACATCATTGCAAACATAGCCACAACAGCAATTGCTCGCAGTTATATCAGACATTTAAGAACAATCGTGGCATTTAGTAACATTGCACTTTTTATAATGCATTTAACTTTGTGCGCAACAGTAGTGGTAACATCATTGTGCCCTCTGTGGGTATGAGTAGCATGTAGTGTTGCATTCTATGTATCTGCCCTAGAGGGTTTTTCCCCGTACTGATATTCCGTGTGGGTATATTAGCGTGGTTCTTTGTGCGTCAGCTAACGCGGGGGGGGAGGGGCTTGGTAAGACGTGGTATGAATATGTGGCTATGTGGCATGCCTTGCGTTATGCATCTGCCTCCATTGTGGGTGTTTGTAGTGTAACCATAGCGTTTGGTGGTTGAATACCCTATATTGTATAGGCTAGTCGGTTGTGTCTCGTGGAGTCCTATAGGGTGAGTAGCAAGTTATGTCACACTTAAACAAAAAAAACAAAAAAAACAAAAAAAGGGGGGGGGGTGCACACATACATCGGAAAAAGCCACAAGATAAAAATAGAAAAAATAGAAAAATGGAAAAGAGGAGAAAAACACAATGTAGTAGTTTCTAGGCGGACCAGGTGGTCCCTGGTACGCTTGACTTGAGTTAGACTCTAACTTTGCAAAAGTCTCCATATGCGTTTATGGTGGAATGGTAAGGAGAGAAGAGTTCCCATGGGCTAATCGGCCTCTGCTTCCTTAGGTGGGTAAACCGCCATGAGAAGCTCCGGAGGGATTCCGTGGGGAAAATTCTCGGATGGTAGCCGGGTTAATCTGGGATAGTCCCTGTTGAGCTGCCGGTGCTGCTTGCAATATGCCTGTTGATTGCAGATGTGTTTAAGCTCTTGTTTATCTTGCGCTTTGTATAGAGTCCCATCGTGGGTGAACAAGATGGCTTGAGGAGTGCCCCATCTGTAGGGGATTTCTCTGGACCAGAGGTGTTGCAAGAGGGGTTGCAGATTTTTTCGCCAGGCCAACGTACTCCTCGTGAGGTCTGGGAATACTGTTAGCGATGCCCCTTCAAACAGCAGGGTTGGTTTCCCCTCATTGCGGTCAAAAGTGAGGTCTTGTCGGCCAGAGTCTGAAACCGCATTATGAGATCTGCTGTCGCTGCCGCCGGTGCTCGTGGAGATTTCGGCAGTCTGAACATCCCATCCAGTTTCATGGACTTTATTTGTTTTGGTGGGAGCAGGACCCCAAGGAAACGCCTGATGTCGTGGGGTAAGTCCGCCAGAACTACCGTTTCTGGTATCCCCCTTATTTTTAGATTATAGCATCTCCTCTGGTCTTCCATGGCGTCAAGCCTTTCGGTAGTGGTAGTTTGCCATTGGGTTAGAACTGAGATTTGTTGTTCTACCTTGTTCAGTCTAGCGTCATGGGCGCTTGTGCAGGCTTCCAGCTGTGTGATTTGGCCCAGCTGCCATGTTAAAGAAGGCCATTTTTTTAACATTGTTGTTTAAGGGCAAGCTGACACCCTGGCCAATTCGCCACTGGGTGCATAACAGAAATAAGGTAAGGATCAGGATACGTATCAGCCAAAACACCTGCAGTTCTCATCTCACTTTTGAACAAAGCTCTTCATGTCTCACGTCCAAGTCCATGTTTTATGTTATGTCATCTGTGAGAGGAAGACATAAAACCCAGTTTGAAGTTCTTTTCAATTTTGCAACAAACTATAGGAAAATTCTTTCTCAACTCCAGAATGGCAGTCAGATTCCTCCTTGGATCTAGAAAAGTGAACCCGCATATTTAATATTATATCCCTGAATATAATGTTTTTTACACAAGTGAGCATGGAGAGTGAGACATATACATATTTAGATTTTTTTTTTTTTTAAAAAGCTAAATAAAGCACCAGATATACAGAAGGGAAGTGGAAATAAAAACAGACATCACATAGCGCATAGAAAGAAACGACAGAAAGATGCTGGACGGATGGATGGATAGATAGATAGATAGATAGATAGATGGATAGCCTAAACAGGGTTTAATTGTTCCTTCTAGAGAATGAAGTGTCTTAGTCACAATTGCTGCTCCTTTGTTAGTTTGACTCATGCGTGTGTATATAAGAGGCAGGAGGGAATTCCTTTCCACAGGAGACTCAAACTTGTCAAAGGATTATCTGGGAAACAGATTTCCTATCGCTGGGACAAGACCCTGGTGTACCAAAATCTAGTAAGTATGCTTTATTATTATTATTGTATATCTTCCATATTGTTGGCAATGGTAGAACTACGACATTGCAGTTTTATATTAAAGTGATGAAGCTTCAAGAGTAATAAAAAAAAAAAAAAAGTACCAGGTGAGATGAATAGAAAACATCATTACAATATATTTCTGAAAATCAAAAACAGAATGGGAGAAATTCATTATAATTAAAATAAACATAATTCCCCAGCTTTTACATAACACATCTCTACCAAAATGCTGACACATATTCATATTTTTAATTACATACAGCCTCTAATGTAGCGAAAATAAAATTAGGTTTCTGGATATTGGTCTGCGCTATGTAATCTTTTTATATTACTATTAGCAACCGTCCTCTCCCAAAAGCATTTTAACCAGAATTTATTCATCAAATCTAGTTTGAGTTACTCGTCATCTTGAGGTACAACAGAATGATTAAATTCTCTCATCATACTTCAGTCGTTCATAATAGGGTCACATTGGTTATTGAAAATTTATGAAAACCTCACATGAATATGTACATGTTCCGATTATGTTAAGAACCTGTTGTATATAAAGATAAATATATGTATTTATTTGCAAATGCTTTATGAATCATACACATGTAATAAGTAGAACCAGCAAATCGATTACTATATATAAATGAATTTACACAGGCACTCAGACTTCAAAAATGCAACTGTGAATTGGTCTTCATTTTATCACGTCACCCTTAGTAACCGTTTTATTATTTCATTCAAAATAAAAAGTAAGAGGGTTGAAAAGAAAACTGCACAGGAGAAGCATTACAAAATAGAAATGACTCCTTATCAACAAAACAAACATAGTTTTTTTTAATATTTGCAAGACAGAAGATACATTAATATGTAATCTCCTTAATTTGTTGACTGACTGGACTGTCTGCCATGGGGTACCTATCATACGTATTATAAATATATTGGATTATTTTATTGTACGCATTCTCTACGAGCTCATTTAGAGTTGCATCTTGCATGACTTCATGTTGCGTTTTAGTATTCATTTTGAATAAGTAAATATATTTTAGATCTAACATTAAGTCAACAGATAAGATATTGTACAATGTACATCATGACTTGTTATTTTACAATTGTATCAACAAATTATGGATGATATAATCACATATACAAACATTGCTTTCTATATTCCTGTTATCGCACTGTACCTGCATACATCGTTATTTGTGAGTCACCCTCTGCTAAGTTTAACCAGTTTTATAAACACAGCACATGGCACGTTTGTACAGGATATCTGTCCACATGTGGATATTCCCATAATTAAAGTTTTTATCTTAGAAAATAATGTTAAGATAAATTAATGCTTGATGGCTAATATATCTGATTTATTACCTTTGCTGGCTTACATATACAATTATATAATGGCATTCACTATTTTATTGGTAAATATGCAGATGCAAGTATTAATCTAAAGAACACTCACAGAACATTTAAATAGCGTTCTTAACTTGCATGACAAGTAAATGTGTCAAACTCATTAGAGACCAGACATTTGTATTTGGTTTTCAAATTGTGATTCATCTAAATGTTGGGCTCCAAAATTGTCCAAATTCTGTGACTCCAAATCAACATATGACAGAATCATGAAACAACTGAATCATTCAAAGGATGAACAATTTTGTTTGATTCATGATCTGGAGAAGGAAAATAGATGACTGATGGTAGATTTTATTCACAAATCAAGTGAGCAGTGATCAATAAAGGGACATATAGGAGAAGCAGAAAAAAATCCATATTTATATGTTATATACTTAATAAATATATCATATATGAATTTAGATGTATTTATTTTTTACTGCTCCTCCTTTTCCCCTGTATTTGATACTTTATCTCACTATATTGTATTAAATGGCAAGAAACTATGCCTGTCAGTATACTGCGTAATATATACACATATTTATATTATGTATATATTTTGCAGTACACTGGCTTAATTTCGCACCTTTTGGTTCATCCAAATCACTTTGTTTTTTTCCCAACCGTTTGCATTGATTAAGTTTGTCTGAGGTGAAATGCCATATCAACAAATCTTAGACCATCAAAACAAAAAATACCCGGCTGAACATAATTTTTTTGCAGTCCAGAAGTATGATAGAGACCGTTCTCAAGACTTACGGAACCTTGTTTGGTTGTCACAAGCTGTTTTTGGTTGATAAAAATGTGCGTGGACGCATGTTTGTGTATTTTTTCTGAATGAGTGATATATATATATATATACATATATATATATATACATACAGTTAATCACCAGCTATTTTAGTGTCCAATTATATCAGTGCCCAAAATTATAAATTAATTATCTACAGCATATTGTTTAGGTAATGTTGACAATACCCTTATTCATTTACAAATCAACTATACCCGTAACAAATGCTTTGACAACCCCATTAGCTTTCAGTATACTAAGATGAGTTCTAACATTGCCAGTGGAAATGACAGAATGCCATTTACATTTTATTTATCATCTAATTAGCCTGTAACACGGCCAGATTAACATAGAATATACATACAATACATCATCCATTTATGATTCAAATAGCTAGGAGAACTACACACCCTGAAAACGAATTATTGTTATACAAAGTCAGATGTAAAAAAATAAAAAAATAAAATACATTTTAAAAAAAGCCCCTATTATTTATTTATTTGAAGGAAATGCAAACATACATAGATCAAAATTATATGTAAAAAGGAGTAAATCACACATGGGAGGTAGGAAGCAAATAGATGGTTTAACCCACAGTAATTGTTCATCAGTTTAAATTAGTCAAATAAAATGTAATGTACATTGTGTGCATGTTTACTTGCCTCTCACCTTGGTTTCAGCAGACATTCACTTGTAAGGCTCCCATTATCTCCCTTTATTGTCGAAATTTTTAGGCAAGCAGGAGATGTTGCTGTCTCAGAAGTATCTGCACGTGGTGGCTTTCCTAGGAATTGTCTGCTTTTCTTGTATTATTGCATCTGAGAACCAGGAAAGGTAAGAAAGGTGCATTACTTCTACGCATTTGAAACATTTATGTTTACAAGGTATATATTTATTTTCAATATTAAAGAGACACTGGATTGTTTGAAAGTTGCTCCCTTGATTAATGCATAATGACATTTCTGAAAAAATTAAAAGGTACATACTCTGGATGTCCATCTGGATGTCTTCCTCCATGATGTGTAGTTTACTTATCATTACAAATATTCTGCAAGCTAAAAAAAAAGAGAGTGTGTTTTCCACAGCTTGCATTACAGACCTTTCTACAACAGAGTAATGATGCCTTCAAGTTTCCCCCATAATATTGTAGTCTTGCAGGACCATGGATATCCGCAGCTTAGGGCTATCTTTCACACTCAACATCCATTGAGTATTAAATGCTTCATATGTATACTTTATACTGCTAATAAACAAATATTCCATATCTATGTTCTCGACAAGGGATAGAACTGAATGTTATGGACTAAGTCTCATTCTTAAGCAGAAGGTGCTTTACAGAGATGTACTAAAGAGACCTCTAAAGTGTGGTGCAAAGTTGTAAAAGTGCAGTAATTATCAATGAATGTGCCTGCTGGTTCTACAGGCCTCCATGGAAATTGTCCCACTTTTGGAACGTTGCACCATTTTTCAGAACACAAAACTTGGATAATCTCCCCCTGGGTGTCTCTCTCTGCAACCGTGCCTTTGTGCAGCAACTAACCACTGCTCTCGAGTGCCCAAATCAAATTTAAAAAAAGATAATTTAAAGTATCAATGTTTAGCAGAACACTGGCTCAAGGACTGACTGATTTATATATGTATGCATTAAAACATTTTTTTCTACTATAAAAAATTATGGTAATTCACTAAACCGGTAATGCGAGGAGAATATTCAAGAATTGCAGATCGTAAGACTAAAAAGACCAATTGGAAAAACTCTCTAGATCAAATATTGTGACCTAAAATTTGCCTTTGGCCATAAATGTGCAAATAAGTGAATAACTCTAATAGTGCATGTTTTTTTATACGAATGTTAATGACTACAATTCTTTTTTGACCCAATTTAGTGAGAGATCAGTTGCCGAAGCTCAACTAATGCATGACAAAGGAAAGACAATAGAAGAGATAAATAGACAAAGATGGTTACACGGCTTACTGGGGTCTATACATAATCCAGGTCGCAGAGAAGTATCTTCATTAAGGAACTTCCACAGAGATGTACTTGGAATTAAAGAAGATCACCAGCGAATCAATATTCTGAAAAACATCAGGAATCTGCAATACAGAGATGCAGTTATAGCACACAGTAAAACGATGTTTGAATGAGCATTTTGAAGTTATCATGTCAGTTCAGCTACCACATATAGATTAATTGTATCATTTATATGGTCTCTTAGTTAGCGGTTCTATGTATGCTGGGCTGTGGGTCTCTTAGTCGCTAACCAATCAGGAACATTTACTTTGCATGCATACAATTTACAACAAACACACAACGTTTTCCATCTTTGAATCTGGAGAAGGGTCTTTATTTTGCGTTCCACTTGAGGTCCAAGAGACCAGACAAATGAAAGTTATTCACATGATAAGACAAATAGGTGCAAAATAGCATGCAATGTAATTTAGAACAGGGAACAGACTGTCACCGTAAAGAAGAGGGAGAAATGTTTTTTTTCTTTTTTTACAAACGTTTACAAGTTTGACTGATTATGTTGTAAGACATGCAAAGAAATGTCCATATTTAACATGGATAAGAATGAAATAAGTAACACCATCATTGTGATCATTCACATGTCATTAAAATTTGGTTTAATCACAATTTGGCACAACTTAACGGGTCACACCATGTTGAAGTTTATGCTTTTTTTTCCAAGTGCATATGACGCATTAACATGAAAAATTGTGCATTAACAAAACTTTGTACAAAAAATCTTCAAAGTTGCACTTTTGCAGCTAGTATAGACAATGTCAGGGTTTAACTGTGAGCTAAACATTCCCACTGTGAGCAGGACAAAAGGCAGCAACCCTAGGATCCCCCTTGACTGTATGTTAAATGCAGTTAGAGGGGAAATCAATGCATCATTAAGACTACATGTCATTGTAATGTTAATGGAGCCAGTAGGCTGCAAGCACTGGGGGTCCCAAAGGCAACTACTTCTCAGCCTTTCTTGTCATATTGGACATTCCACATTAGCAATATCACTGTATCACTGTTTCACACATTTGGACAGCAATGATAGGATGGACACTTGAAAAAGTTTTGAGTCAGCACTATGGGATGCATCCTGCAACCTACTAGCACTTTAGCCACTTCAACAGCATTTAATGGTTAAAGGGACTCTATAGTCACCTAAACCACTTCATCTCATCCAAGTGGTCTAGGTGCACTATACCTGTCCCACTTAGTCCTGATATGTAAATCATTGCAGTTTTGGAGAAACTTGTAGGACAAAAACTTCCTCCAGTGGCTGTCAATCGGATGCTGGATGCCAATGGACTCTAGATCCCGTAAATGACGCTGGACTCCTCACACTCTGCATTAGGACATCCAGCGTCATGGAGATCCCCATAGCAAAGCATTGAGGGATGCGCATTAGGGCCCCCCGTTGGATGAGGCGGAGCGCCGAGGGATATTGGGGCTAGAAATGGCTAAGTAACTAAAGGGTTTTAACCCTTAACATGCCGGGGGTGCGAGCGAGGGAGGACCAGAGGGAACTATAGTGTTAGCAATACAGCTTTGTATTCCTAACACTATAGTATTCCTTTAAGTGCTTAGACTGCCCTTTAAACCATCCTTAAGGTGTACTGAGTGTCCTATGTGTCTGTTTTCCTCTGCTCACTTAGACAATAAAGTTGCTTAATTCAATCCACAATCAAGCAGCAGGCAGAAAGAGAGACAAGACAAGAGACATTTAGGGACGTACTTGTCTGACTGCTTTTTTCTTTCATCGAATGCAGGCTGCTTTACTTCCAGTAGTTCAGCCCACTTAGTGTCGTCAGTGACTGAGCTGTATGCATACACTGATAAGGAAGTATTTTGCTGGAATAAGGGGCTATGGAACAGAATTCTGCAAAACATTTTTTTTTGTATGTGTGTGCAAAAACTAAATTTTGACCATACAAAAATATAACATAATAATGAGGCCAAAACATATCATGTGCATTAATGTTGTGTTGGTGCCTTGAGTGTCCCTTTAAAGAAATGACAAAAGCCATTTAGCAGAAATACGTTAGTATTAGGAAAGCTTTTGTTGGCTGCATATTACAATTGCTCAGCTGTGAACCTCATCATATTTTAAAAAGCATAACAAAAATATATACAGTGTTTAGGTAACTAAAAATTTAATAAAACTGTAAAACTGAATAAAAAGTCCATAGTTACAAAAAAGTAAGATTTATACAATAAAAATGGAACACTCATTCGATCAATTGCTTTTGTGTGTATTGAGAGTTTTGTTCATGTTTTCATTTGAGCGTTGGTATATCTGCATAGTGTGCAAATAGTGTTTTGAGACATACAGGGTTATACAGTGAGAATTTAAAGTGAATTCATAGTGAATATCAAATTTGAGGCAAAGCAGCAGAAATGGCGGTATAGCTGAATTAAAGATTTGTTTTTCAGTTCAGCTACTTTTACCTTAAATCTAACATTTAACTTTGAATCCTTACTCAAGTGAATAACCCTAATAACATCAGTGGGTAGTAATTTCTGTAAAATGGAAAGTGTAAAGGGGTTTGATTCATGGTGAAGGTTTTGGAGACGTGGAGAACGTATGGTCATGCCTGTGCTTGCAGGCTGAAAACCAATATCTAAAAGACATCTTATATTACAACTAAAAATCAGGTAACCCCTGCACCACTAACCTTGAACCATTATTTGGTGAATGATGAGATGCTCTGTTTTATGATGGCATTTGGAAGAAAGTTGTGTTGTGGTATGGTACACAGCTGGAGCACTAGGCGGCAGAAATAGAAGTATGACAAGGATCTGTAGGGCAAGGTATGTCACTGCATGTGCGTAATGTGTATGTTGCATCTGTGTGTATTGTGCATATAGATATACAATGGAAATCAGCATTCGCCCCATTATATCAATCTTCAGAACAGTGCAACCAGGGTCGACATCAGAAATTTTGGGGCCCCTAACACTGCTCAAGGTCTGGGTCCCCGGGGGCCCGCCTCCAAGCCCGCCCCCAAATCCCACCTTCAAACCCCGCCCACAGGAATACACACAAACACACGCACTGATACAAAAAGGACACAGATATACACACACAAAGATACACACATACTGAAACAGACACACAGACATACATAGTGACACACAGACACATACTAACATACATATAGACACACATACGGGTAAGGACATACATACACACACATACATACATACATACTGACAGACATACATACATGTACTGACATACATACATACATGCTGACATATACACAAACACATAGCTCATTATTCTTACCTTTTTTTGCAGGAGGGTGGCTGGGTCTGATGGGAGTCGGCGTGGCTCTTCCATCCTCGCGGCCTGTCTCTCTCCCCTTCTGCGCGGAGGGAGCTGGGAGGAAGTGGCTGACCGTCACTTCCTCCCAGCACTAATTTGCGGCTGCGATTTTTGAAAGGGGACCGGTCGCGCTTTTGCACAGCCGCAGCGCTGACCGAGCCCATGAAGATATAGTGGCCATCGGATGGCCCTAAATACTTCATTAGGAAATCATATCAATTAAACTGTTAATAACTCCCTCCCCACACCTCACTTCCTCTCCTGCAACTGTGTCATTAAAAAATAAACTAAACCCTCATTGAAAACTATTCTAGCAATGGTTTCTGGTTCTAGGTTGTAACCAGAAACCATTAATTAACACACTCCCCTCCTCCACTCACTTGTGGTTGCCCCATCAATAATGTAAAAAATGTGCAAAGAGGAATAAAAAATGGAAAAGACCCTAAATGCAGATCAAGCAAGAACATTTTGAACATAAAATATGAAAAGTGTAAAAATATGTTGAAAAAATACCCAAATATGTGACAATATAAATACATTTAACAAAAATTGTCTACCACCAATAACATCATCCTAAAATGATCACAAAAAATATTTTGTTAAAAAAGGAAATCAAGCAATCTGAGTAGTTTAATACCAAAGACTTACATTAATTCTCACAGGACTGTGCCGGAATTCACAGAACAACTTAAAGTGACAGTGCCTATATCACTGGCATGAAAAAATGTAAAGTGATAGTCCTTAAATAAATCACATCCATTCATGATACTGTGAATTGTGCTGGATGTGTGCATTCCTTTCTTGTTTGCTGAATACTTCTGTGTTAAACACTTCAGCAATATTTTAAAACTAAAAGAAACTCTGGCACCAGGAGACTCCAGGAACCATAACCACATCATTTAGACAAAACAATTATACTAGAGTGTTCCTTTAAGACCAGCTAGCATTGGGAACGTTATTTTAGTTTTTGGTAAAACAAGATACGGCCATATTGTACAGTTAAATGTTCTCGTTTTAAGTTGGGGTATTATGTACAATATATAATATGGATGTGTAATGAGTCCCTTGCTATGTCTTTAAACTGATGGTGTCCGACAAATACTGGGCTTATCAAGATCCTAACCCATACATGCAGAGCCATCTTTAATGCGGGCAAACTGGCAGCTCCCCCAGGCCTAGTTAGTCCTGCACGGCCCAAAGCAGTAGCCCTGTGGACTCACTGCCTAAAACAATTTCTTTTAGGAACTACCACTGGTGCACTGCACCGTGGCCCGCACACTGGAGGGGACCATTGGGTGGCCCATGCACTTAGAGCCTGCTATTTATTGCTGAACGGGAGCCCGGTCGGGCGCCACGGCCATTTAAAAACATGTGACGGGGCCCCTGTAATAATGACAGGCTGAGAGGAAGTGAGGAAGATGGCACAGCACAGGCAGCGGGGGGGAGAAAAGAGGCAGGAGTGACCTGCTGCAGACTCCCCACACATCAGCCTCAGCCAGCAGCACCCCGAGCAAGTCACCCTCCTGCAGACAAAACTGCTAACAGGAGGGTGGCTGCAAATATATAAATTACGACATGTGTGTATCTGTATGTGTATCTGTGTGTGCATGTTAGTGTGTATATTTGTGTGTCATTGAGTGTATATGTGTATGTGTGTCATTGTGTGTATCTCTTTGTCAGTGTGTGTATCTGTGTGTGTGGATGTGCCAGTGTGTGTATCGGTGTGTGTGCAAGTATGCGTTTCTGTGTATTAGTGTGTGTATCTATGTGTGTGCTAATGTGTGTATTTGAATGTGTGTATATGTGCCAGTGTGTGTATCAGTGTGTCAGTGTGTGTATCAAATTGTGTATATATAGCAATGTGTGTGCATGTGTCAGTGTGTTTATATGTGTGTATTTGTGTGCATCTGTGTATGTATATCTGTGTAAGTATGTATGTGCATACATCCCAGCCATCAAACACAACATGCAAACACACCCCTGCAAACACAAACATTACATACAAACACACCCCTGAATTCAAATCAATACTACACACAAATGTACATCTGCATTTAAAAGACAACACTATATGCAAACACACCCCTGCATGCAAATGCAATATTACATACAAACACACGCCTGTATTAAAACTCTAAAATTATATACAAACACCAACTCTTAACACAAAAGCACACCTGCATTTAAAAGCCAACACTACACACAAGTACACCACTGCATTCCAATGGTAACAGTCTACAAATACACCCCTACATGCATACACATACTCTATACAAAAACATACTTACATTCAAACGCACAAACACTGCACAAATACAGCTCTGCAAGCAGTGGTGTACCTACCACTGTTGCGGAGGTCGCCGCTGAGACCTGTCCCGTCACTCCAGGGGACACAGCAGCACCGGCCCAGGGCAGATTTATATTTATGCCTCTGCCTGCAAGGATGGGCAAATAATAGACCCCCAACTGGCATAGAATTGTGGGAGACAAATGACAGATGTGGATCTATATTTTAGCTGGGGGGGCAATAATTTTTCTTGCACCAGGGCCCTCTCTACATTAGTTCTGCCACTGGGTTTAGGTGGAGAGTGTGATTGCATGCTGCAGGGGGGGCAGGGGGGGTGGTGCTTGGTCCAGAGGGTCCAAGCAAATGCTTGCCCAGAGTCCAATCCATATTAATGATGGCCCTGCATATATGTTATTTACAGTAGCCAAAAAATAAAAGTGCAGCCTTGACAATGACCCTTTGTGGGTTGCAATGTTGTACAGTCATATTTTGAATGGCTGAATAAATGTCATTGTAAAAAAATATGTGGCAGTACAGTGTAAGATTGCTGATGTCAACAGGAAAACCCCAGCATTTGAATTTATACTAAATGTATTACATCTTATTCAAAATTGCCAAGAACTGATGCATGTACAATAGAGAGATCAAACGCAATCCCCTACAGATGCTGTTATAATGAGGTTTTACATCTTCATTATCTGTCCAAAATATTAGTATTGGTTAGCAGGATATGAATAACACTGAATTGCCATGAATCCCACTTTGTGTCAATACATATCCAACTACAATATGTTGAAAAATATATTGGATATTCTACGGTATGTTATATATTATTATTATTTCTAAAGCATCAACAAATTCCGCAGTGCTGTACAATAGGTGGACAAACAGACACGTATTTGTAACCACACCAGTTGGACACAGGAACAGGGGTTAAGGGCCCTAGAGGAATAGTGACACAAAACGTGTGTAATTTACTCTAAATTGTTAGTCATCCCCCTTCCCACCCTCATTGTCCAAGTACTGGGGTATTTAATATTAACAATTTAAAAAGGGAGGCGACACTGAATTGGAGTCTCAATATTTCAAATAAACAATAGCAGTAAAGCCCTATTTATTTATTAATTCTAATCAGCACATGAAAAACTCCATCCCAAACAAAAGATGGCTGAACGTGCTTCGTGCCACCGCCCCTTAAATGGTTCGAGAGTGGGCGTGACTTATGAAGGCTCATCTTACCTTGACGGTGATTGGCTGGCGATGCGGCAGGCGAGCTGTAATGTGAACGAGGCGTGGCCCGCAGACGGCCTGAGAGCCATTTTGTGCTGGTACATCGGAGGGGTTGGACGCGTGAGTGGACCATCCGAGAAGCGCACCCTTTTTTTCCCCGAGCCAGCGTCCCGTTACCATCGGTAATAACCAAGTGCGGTGAGAAGCTGCTTTGGCTTATTTATCCAGTTCTGATGTCTGAGCGTGGAGGTTGGTTTACAGGTTACCTGCGTGTTTCACTGTGGGGAATGAAACAAAGGGATGATGCGCCGCCATTTTGTGTTTCCATTCGTGAGCGGGAAAGGCAATGCATAATGGCCTCTCATCACCCAGGTGGAGGGCGGCCAGCTGCCAGATGCACACCGTGTTTATCGGCGTGATGTCCGGATTGTGAGCGATGGGAGCTGGCCGTGGGCAATATTGATGTATTAAGCACTAAAATGTTACCAATTAATATCACAATTGCTCCAACTTGGCCAAAAAATGGCTGACTGGGAAAAATATCCAGCACGGCTATGGTCCTGACTTGGCTCGTGGTCTTGCGATTTTTATGTTTTTAATTCGCTTTAATGCAGTGTTTAGTGATGGATACAGTAGGATTGTACTGTTAGGTTAAATTATAAGATAGCCCTAGGATTAACTATATATTTTTTTCCTACACATTATCTAATTTAGATTGTCTAATACAGGCCATCCGAGAATAATTATGTGCATATCGTAAAATCTGTAGAATAACTATTCCTTTTGTAAATACAGTTAACCAGCTACAATTTGCGATATTGTGTGTACATCATCTAATCCTTGTGCCGTTTTAGAGCTAAACTCTATTCCCCCTGAATGTGTACATCTCGTGTATAACATTGGTATTTTTTAGTCTTTCCCTTCCGAGTGTTAAAATATCCTACTTAAATTTGAGGCTTCTATATATAAAGGGAGATTATAGTTTGACATTAAATACAATATAAATACAAACCTCTGTATAAAACATGCATCCTATTTCATTTTGGGGTAAGTCTCCTATCCACAGCCGCTCTACTTTCAGTGAATGTGATCTGTTTTGGTAGAGAAGCATTGGGAACCTTTGTGGCAATCTCTAATTGTTGCCTGTTCATGTGCTTCTCAATGAGAAGCATTGAAAAGGCACTATTGGCACAAGCAGAATCACTGCTTAATCGTTTATTCACCATTGAGCAGAGATGTGTTGACCCTGGTCTCATTGACAAATTTGCAGAGATATGCTCACATTACATACAGCTGGTAGCAGTTGGTTATTGATATGGGAGACTTCTGATATATGGGGAGGAATCAATGTTCTAAATTGAGGAATGGGACTTGGTGCCTGCAAGGATAGACACAAACTTCACATAGGAAGCACAGAATTGGCCTGAATAAATGGCTTGTGCAGAGGGTGCACCTAGCTCAAGGCACAAATCTGCATGTTATGCTTAAGTAGCGATGCTGCAGATGTAGATCCCGATCACCATGACATCTAAAAGCTGAAGTGGTGGTTGGAGCATCCCTCTAAAAACTGTATGGTGTTGGCCAGCATTGGTTCGCCTGTGTTACCGTGACATCTCATTGGGTTTAAATAAAAAATTTATGCGCAAGTAATCTAAATGTTTCAAATATACTGTACTCCATATATTGGAGCTCTCAATTAGTGCCTGTCTGTAAATCATGTCTTGGTGGTCTTATTGCAAGCGCTTTGTTTTAAATTTTTTAATACTGTATCAATTTATTGGGTGGCATTAACAATATCTACAAACTTAGTCATGGCATCTTCTAACTGTTGGTCTTTTTTTAATTGTTTAATATGTGAAATGTGATTAATATTTTTCTTTTCTCAGGCATGCATCGTGACTCTTGTCCGCTGGACTGTAAAGTCTACGTTGGAAACCTTGGCAACAATGGCAACAAAACAGAATTAGAGCGTGCATTTGGTTATTACGGACCACTGCGTAGTGTGTGGGTTGCTAGGAACCCCCCAGGTTTTGCTTTTGTGGAGTTTGAAGATCCCAGAGATGCAGCTGATGCTGTAAGAGAGCTAGATGGAAGGTAAATTTTTACCTTATTTCAAATGTTCATTCTATTTTAAAAGGAATACTTTACCATTTGCTTATTTCTATAAATGTACAAAAATATTCCGTAGTTCTTAATTTGGGGGGGGAGAGAGAGAGAGTGGGGCTGCCAGTCCCACCCCTCACTTGTCCTTTGCAAAATAAATGTAAAAAATATACTGCTTTCTGTTTCCTTGCAGGACTTTATGTGGCTGTCGTGTCAGAGTAGAGTTATCAAATGGAGAGAAACGAAGTAGGAATCGCGGGCCTCCTCCATCATGGAATAGGAGACCTCGGGATGATTATAGAAGGAGAAGTCCACCAGCTAGACGCAGGTATGATTTTCAATGTGGTACTGTGTTTTGGGATTGTTCCCATCACTTTATTTTATTTATAAAATTGTGTGAAATCTTTTGCCATCACACCACTATGACTTCCCTGTGTTTTGGAGGTGGTTTAGTTTTAACAAATCTATATTTGACTTGCAAGTAAGGTTTTAGACTCCTATTTAATCTGTCCTACAACACTAAAAAAAAAAAAAAAAAATAGTAGATCTCCTATTATCTCATTGGCATTCAGATGTTCAGACTACCACCTGAGAAATATAACTTTAGAATTTTTATTTTCTTCCTAGTTTAATTGCTCAAGTAAGCTGCAGAGGTGGCAAAGGTACTTGCACCCCAAATGCACACGTTTTGACACTAAGAAAAGGGGTTGGATAGTCACTCTAGTGAGATGTATGAGTTTATTCCTTTGCTTTCTATGATAACTTTGTTTACAGCATGAGTGAATTTAGGTATAATTGAATATCTTTTTAAAAAGGCACTTTGTTTAAATGAGCTGTAAGGCTGAAGTTGATCCTCCATTTTAAAGCATTATGAAGATAATGCTTTCAAACTTGCCTGAATGTCCTTAATGTCGAGAGAAAATTGTGGCTGGACAGCAATGGAATGGCCGATATTACTAGGCTATTTCTGACTTTTTTTATTTTTCTCTTTAAATTCACTCTGCATATCTCAAATCTCTAAGTTAGAGCTTTATGAGAATGTTGTATAATACAGAGAACAGACTATTTCTTCAGTAAAACATGCAGGTTTTTAAGGTTGAGTAGTTTCATGGTCTTTATCAGCAGAATTACTCACAGCTGTTTGCTAATTACAAATGCATACTGCTAGATCATAGTGTATATGCCTGTATTAAAACATCACTAGTTTTTCTTAGACTTTAGACAATGGGATGTTGGTAAACTATGGTAACTTCCCATTTCTTGTAAAACTAACTTACATTTGACTATCATTTGCTTTGTTGATGCTATATCTAATGCAACCAACAGTGCTTGTTGTATCCTTAAATCTGACCTTCATGAAAAGCAGAACTACACTGTTTGGAACTGAAGGAAATGGCCTCTTTTAATAGAGCACTTAATGCCTTGCCATGCATTTTTATTTCTTTTAGTATTAGCTACAGTTACATAAGTTCCTAACTAATGCAATTTGAGTGATCCATTTACTATTTCTGCAGAGTGACTTTGACTCTATCCAAAGAGGAGAATCTAGTTAAGTTTCCCATTGATCAGTTACACCTATAGTACTTCAAAGTAATGACTGTTAACATTATTGTTGATGTATGACTTTTGTCATGTTCTAATTATGTAGTCAGTATGCCGGGAGTAGAGTTTGTGTAGTTTTTGGTTTTTCCCTCTCCTTAATGTTGCTTATAACTACGCAGGGCTGGAAATTTGCACTGTTGCATAACACACTTGTGCCTTAATCAGTGCTTAAAATTTAAGTCCTATGTGGTGAATTTGTGCTTACTAGTGTCAAATTAAATCTTTTTAACCCGGTCTTAATATAAGAGGAACTAGCCACTGCCTCTGACTGGTAAACTGTGGTGTGATGGTTTTTTAGTTTTGAAGTTTTTATAGCTTACTTTCAATTAGGTAGTCCTTTTTTAGATTGATTCCTGGCCTTTTGGCTACAGGTACTACACAAACAATGGCTCCCATGTATTAGTTTCAATTTTCTAGTTGAAATGCATGATGTCCATCAGACCCTTTTTTGGTTAGGGCCAGTTAGAAATTTGATAGGCAGTAACTCTGGTCCTACCCACAATGCATTGTTTCCCATTCTTTAGCCCATCAAGGTACTGTTAGAAATGGTTGTACTGATGGCTTGTTTTATTTTATTTAATTTTTTTTTTTCTGTGTGCCTTTGGTCCATCTAATAAAAATGAAACCTGTTACAGAGTCACCATCATGTCTCTTCTCACCACCCTCTGGGTCTACATTAGCCAGTCAACTAGCCCTTTCAGCGTCATGTGACCAGCGCGCCCCATTCAGCTTGGCTGGTGTCGTATCACATGACCCAGGCATGGCCAGTCATCAGGTTGCACCGCCTTTTGGTTTCCGAGCATGCTGTCCACTCAGCCTTCCTCCTCTCCAACCTTAACCAAAACTCGGCAGCAGCCCTCCTTCAGCGCCCACACATTCCCGGCCTATCTGCACGGCTGTTAACTTTGACAAAATGTCTTCACAACAACTGCAGCACCAGCCTTCGGCTAACCAAAAAAAGCAGGAAAAATCCACAACACCCCCTTCGCAAACCATCTAAATTCAACGCAACACCTGGCAAAACCTTTTCAACAAATTCTACTTGGCCACCTGTCCGGCATCCTCACCATTTCTAGCTTGTTGAAATCCCAAAAACTAGTAAGTTTTTTCCTGCTTATACAGAGTTTACTGCTGGTTTAAAGTGAGACTAAAGCAGCTTTATAAGTCATACTTTATTTTTCTCTATTCTAATCAAAGGCTGGCTGTGCATAATCAAAAAAAGGTAACTGACATTGCTTGAACTATAAAGACTTTTAAGGGTGATAGAGAAATCTTTTTGTTTGAGCCTTGGCCATACATACAAGCTGTAGAAAAGTTGCTTTCTTTGTTGCCTACTACTTTTTCATGTGAAATATCTATCATCTTTAAATGTGTTCTTTCCCATACTAACCAAAATGTCTTCTGGGTAAAGGATATTTTTCCTCCTAATTGAAAGAATGACGGGTGGGATGTTGACTTGTACCTCACTGTATACATCTATAATGGCCATTAGGCTTGCATGACATAAAGATTTCTTAAAGCCAGTCTTTCACAAGTGGTGTTAAGGGTAATGGAGGCAAATCACAGTTCTCAGGTGCCAAGTAGGGAGTCTAGCCAAAGTGAATTCCTGCTGGGGTTCAATTTTCATCTTAAGTCTTTATTCCCCCCTGTACATCTAGGTGCTAGTGTTGTACCAGTCTGTATTTTACATAGGTACAAACTCCATGGTCCCATAGTGATCAAATGGTGGGATTCTTTGGTAGCAAGGCTGAAATGCCTGTTTTGTTTTTGTTTTGTTTGTTTGTTATAGATCTCCACGGAGAAGGAGCTTTTCTCGTAGCCGCAGCAGGTAAGGTTGTCTGGTGGTATTACATCTGAGTGAAATTGTCTGTTTTAGCACAGAGGTAGTCCAATGTGATCCTCCAGCTGTTTTGTTGCAGCCACTTTAACCAGTCTGCTGTACAGGCAGCAAGTGGGTGAGGGTTTGCAAGATGCAGTAGAGTTACAGCTGTAGCCCTTTAACTGCCCAAGTTCTATCATAGTATATAAGCATGTGTAAAAGTTAGGCATTCATTTTGAAGAATGGTGTCTTTTGGAGTGAATTTTGTGTGAAAGTAGCAGGAAGCTAGCTAATTTAGTCATAAATCTTATGACTGTCCTTAAGCATTTGGTAGGAGTGAGATCATACAATTTGCATTCATCATTTTGTAACAGCGAGTTGTGACTACAGAAACTGTGTGTAGTATTGATGCGACTTTTTGTAAAGAGGCTTGCATAAACACTTATGGATTTTCATAGTTCCAGTAACATTTGACCACTTGGCAAGCTTTAGTTTCATATTCTTACATTGGCTTACTTTACAATCTGCAAACATGTCTCTCTCAACCTTTTCCACCTCTGCAACTATTATAGGTTTGA
The DNA here is from genome assembly GCA_933207985.1 of Pelobates cultripes. Taxonomy (NCBI): domain Eukaryota; kingdom Metazoa; phylum Chordata; class Amphibia; order Anura; family Pelobatidae; genus Pelobates; species Pelobates cultripes. The sequence goes on along the minus strand of OW240912.1, from coordinate 111,724,536 downwards.
CTTGCATGGAAAGAAATATTGCAGCAGATTTGGTTGTTGTAACTTCCCCTCCATTATAAAGGATGTCTTTTCTGTTGGTTTTCAGTCTCTTAAAGACTGGCATCAGTTGATATAAAATCTTGTGCTGGCTGATATTTGCAATACCCTGTATATCAAGTGGTTGGTTTCATTTTTAGTGTTATGGGAACAAAGACACGTCTTGCTAACTGTATGTAAGGACTGCTGAGTGATTGTGTACAGTTATTTTTAAATTCAGTTTAAATTAAATGTTTAATGTGTAAACTTGAATTTATGATCTTCATCCTTTTCAGGTCACTCTCCAGGGAACGAAGGAGGGAACGATCAATCTCCAGGGAGAGGAATCACAAGCCATCTCGGTCCTTTTCTAGATCAAGAAGGTATTTTTTGCATTTGTGTTCTATGTCTTTGCATGTGTTAAAGTAAAGTAAAAATACAAACCTTTTAAATAAAATATCTAATAATGCTGTCCCTAGATAAAACTAATTGTCTCTAATAGTAACCCTGTTGCATCAGAAATCTAGATGCTACCTTATGTCAGTGCTCATATCCATATCTGGTCAAGGATACACAAATTGCATTGTGGGTGATCCATGCAAGGAGTTGGTGGTAAATGCTAGTGCATAACTTACAAATATTGTTAATGTTGTATTTAGTTATACTGGCAACATTGAAAACGGCTTATACATACGAAGGATTTGGTTTTCTAGTCTCACTTTGAGGTTTATTAATATATTTGCCTGGTTACATTCCACAAAATGCACTCTTGACAGGGTTATTTACTAAAGCTTGAACTGTTAAAATAACATCTCTAATTTGTATGCCAAATGGGGAGGGGTTCATCCAGTTCTATTTATTCAATTGAAACTTTTTTTTTCTCATCCAGTCGCTCTAGGTCAAATGAAAGGAAATAAGTCTGCCTTCATCAGTGTACAGACGTGACATTGGAAGATTTTTTTTTTTTTTGTTCCTCCTGCTTTTTAAGATTTTTATTTTTTAGATGTTTTGTGTCTTGTAACTAGTGATGGAGCAATGTGATTCTCTATATGGTTCAGGGCAAATAAGCTGAATAATAAACCTTATTTACTTTACGGTTAAGGATATTTCTTCCCTTCTGTCTTGCTCTTGAACAAATTGTAATCTTACCAAAATTGACAGGTTTACATTTGCAGTAAATTGCTCCTGTCAGTCAAAATGTTGTGACCAACAACTTGTTCAATGTTGCATTTTGTAACACACTTGTTGCTTTTGTTGGGCCTTCTCTGTAAAGGTATTTATGAAAGATGTTGATGAAATGCAATTAATTGTGCAAATTTGTATAGATTCCCACAGCAGAATCTTCCTTAACTTGTCAAAATGTAAATCCAGCTCATTGCTTGGCAATTTGGAACCCCTTTTTATAAAGTTACAAAGTTTTAGTGCACCTTTACAGGGCTTGTTGTTTTTTGTTTTTTACAGTGCAGAACTGAAATGTAAAGCTGTAAATGTAGCCTTTTTTCATCTTTTCACGTGTGACATCTTTTTAACCTTGTGAACTGTTTTTTTCTTTTTTTTTTTTCTGGGATTAAAGTTTCGTTAAAAAAAAAATATTTTGTTCTTAGTATTAACTGTAGTGCCAGCTTCTGTGATCTGAATTCCTTATTCAATATTGCATGTTAATTTTACTATTGAAATTAACAATGATTTGTCATTAGGGTTTCTAGGTCCAATTTACATTAATTCCTTAATGATGTGCAGCAGTGAATGAGTCTTACTTGATCGTTCTTTCACATGTGAACTACCTAAAGGCATTAAAATAGGTGGTTGTCTGAGAAATTGTCAGAAAATTATTACAATGCTTGGGGTCTTCAAGATTTTCTAAATCTGAGATTGCAGTTTAAAGTAACATGAGTGTTTAAAGGAACACAAACATGCATTTCTGACACTATAGTGATAAAATAGCTATTTAGGTTCACAGTCCCCTCCCAGCTATAAAACAGGTTTGTTTGTTTTTCACTACTCGCCCTTAAGTGCCACAGCTGACAGCCTCTATTGCTGCAATTATTTAATTATCTACGCCAGTCTGTGGGGAGGACCTCACAATCACATGGCCGGGTTAGCTGGCTGCTGCATTGCCAGCAGGGGGACTGCTTGTAATGACCGTTAGTCCCCCTGCTGGCTGAATTCAAATAATCAGTTATCAGTGTAAAAAAAAAATATATATATATATATATA
>OW240912.1:111639585-111722204 GCA_933207985.1 Pelobates cultripes | reverse complement strand
ATACACACACACACACACACACATATATATATATACACACACACACACACACACATATATATATATACACACACACACATACATACACTCTCTAGGTGTATTTTACTATTAATATATATTATCAAATTACATGTAGACTGATACTTTTATTCTTTTTGAAACACAAATATTTGTGTTCAGCGAAGTCTCCAGAGTACAACAGTACCCCTCATGTACAGGTTTTATGTGAAAAGAATAGGGGAGGAGGAGTCTGCGCTAAACAGCAAAAATGGTAGCTGCAACCCTCAATAGGGAATCCCTCAAAAAACCCTAATAAAATAGAAAAGAAAAAGGGGTGAAGGGCTGCGCTGGATACAGATGAAATAGTATAAAATAATAAGAATAGGATATGAATATACAATGAAAAATATACAGTAAAAATACAATAAGATAATGTAAAACAGAGTCCGTGCACTAGTAGTGGTAAAACTTAAAACTTCAAAAGTCCAATAATATGCATAAAAGACGTCTCACTGTTATGTAGATGAGCTGTATATGTGCAGTCCTCAAAGGTTAATCCTTCCGAATTTTCAGGGAATCCGTATATGAAAGATAAGAACATAAACACACTTCCAATGGTATAGTATATACTGAGAGGTTTAGCGAAATTGAATAAAAGTGGAGAATGGTAAACTCACATTTGTTGGAGCTTAGGACCAGCTCTTAGTTGTAAGGCACTTAGCGGTATAATCCCCGCAAATGGATATTCTGTGAGGATAGGTCTCTCCGTCCGGCTTTGGTTTCGTTAGGTATCGCACGGTATATAAAAACAGATATAGTGCTCTCAGTAGGAAGGGAAAATATAAAATAAGTTATACTCACATTGGTAGAGCAGGGAGTACTGCTCTATTTATAATGCGCCTGGTGGCGCCACAGGTGGGGATTATTCCACCAGGCGCATTATAAATAGAGCAGTACTCCCTGCTCTACCAATGTGAGTATAACTTATTTTATTTTATATTTTCCCTCTTTTATGCATATTATTGGACTTTTGAAGTTTTACCACTACTAGTGCACGGACTCTGTTTTACATTATCTTATTGTATTTTTACTGTATATTTTTTATTGTATATTCATATCCTATTATTTTATACTATTTCATATATTTTATATATTTCATCTGTATCCAGCGCAGCCCTTCACACCTTTTTCTTTTCTACAGGTTTTATGGTGTTACAGCGTCAAATATAAGGCTTGTGTTTCATTTTTTTCACATTAAAATTTGCCAGATTGGTTATGTTGCCTTTGAGACCCTATGGTAGCCCAAGAATGAATAAATAACCCATATGATGGCATACCATTTGCAATAGTAGATAACACAAGGTATTGCAACTGGGGTATGTCCAGTCTTTTTTAGTAGCCACTTAGTCACAAACACTGGCCAAAATTGGTGTTTTTTTGCATTTTTCACACACAAACAAATATTAATGCTAACTTTGGCCAGTGTTTGTGACCAAATGGCTACTAAAAACAACTGGACATACCCCATTTGCAATACCTTGTCTACTATTGCAAATGGTATGCCATTATGGGTGTAAATATAATTCCTGGCTACTATAGTCTCAAAGGCAACGTAACCGAATTTCAATTTCAATTGCTATATTTGACCCTGTAACTTCCCAAAACACCATAAAACCTGTACATAGGGGGTACTGTTTTATACTTGAGACTTTGCTGAATACAAATATGTGTATTTTATTGCAGTAAAAGCAAACAGTATTATGACATTGACAGTTAAAATGTCATGTAGAACTAAAAAAATAACATTTATTTTCTCCCATTTTTTTCATATTAAATTGTTTCATAGCTAAATATTTGATATTAAATGAAAGCCCTGTTTCCCCTGAATAAAATTATATATAATAAGTGTGGGTGCATTTAATATGAAAGAGGAGATTTACGGTTGGACAGACGTAGCGCAAATGCCAGGTTTTGTTTACGTTTTGTTTTGTTCACAACGTGTACATTTGGCTCAGTCCTTAAGGGGTTAACACTGATTTATTTTTTACCTGGGGAGATGAGAAGGTCCAAAGTTTCCCTGCCTGGCCCAGGGACCAAAGCCTTATGATGTGGTGACCAGAATAAAGTTCACTTCACTTGTCCTTCCTGCTCCAATCTTCTTTTCTTCTCCTTCATTTGACACAGTCTTCTTTTTCTTCTGACACTGTCTTCTCTCCTCCTTTGCTCCTTCACCTTTGCTACTTTCTGCTTATTTTGTGCCCTTTTCCTTTTTCTTTCTGATACCTTTCTGCTCCTTCTCCTACTTTACCTTTGCGCTCCTTCTGCCCCTTGCTACCCTTTTCTGCTCCTTCTCCTACTTTACCTTTGTGCTCCTTCTGATTCTTTGTGCTCCTTCTGTCCCTTGCTGCTCCTTGCAGACCCTTCCTCCTTCTTATTGACCCTTCCAGCTCCTTGCTGTCCCTTCCAGCTCCTTGCTGTCCCTTCCAGCTCCTTGCTGTCCCTTCCAGCTCCTTGCTGTCCCTTCCAGCTCCTTGCTGTCCCTTCCAGCTCCTTGCTGTCCCTTCCTGCTCCTTGCTGTCCCTTTCTGCTCCTCCTCTTACTTTACCTTGCTGTCTCCTTCCTGCTCCTTGCTGTCTCCTTTCTGCTCCTTGCTGTCTCCTTTCTGCTCCTTGCTGTCTCCTTTCTGCTCCTTGCTGTTTCCTTTCTGCTCCTCCTCTTACTTTACCTTGCTGTCCCTTCACGTAGGCTGTTTCCCCCAGCCCTCACTTACCTGATCTGTAGGTGGATTCCCCCATCTATCACTTACCTGATCTATAAGCTGCCCCCCCCTCCTCCTCCCCAATGTCCAAATTTACCTGATCTGTAGGCTGTCTCTGCTGTTGCTGGCTGCACTCTGTGCTGCTCCCCTGGGGATTCAGTCGGAGAAGCAGGGATAAGATGTAGCTTCCTATCCCTGTCTCTCTCCATGAATACTAAGTCCCCCTGTAACAGATCGACGGGCACCCTGACTGGGTACCTCCATTGAATGATGCTCCTAGCGCTTCCTGAGGACTCCAAGCACTGCAGCAGACACCACAACCACCGAACCGGAGAAGCATACAAGTGCTCTCAAGCATATGAATGCTGTAAACAGCTGAACGGGAAAAGCATACAATCAGCTTACACTCCTGGCAATCAGAATATAATCCAATTCCCCCAATAACAAGACGACACTTTGTTTTGAGGTCAAGCAGAACATATACAGGCTATATGAAAAATAATTACTGTATAATGGGTTCCCTGTTGTATAGTTTAAAACTACTGCACGATGTCTTTGTGCACCAAATACCGGCGAGATGGCACCGTGTAGAAAAGTCCAAACAGTGTCTGTGAGTTAAAATGGCCGCCATCCATTGTTCTCACCATGTGCCTCTGATACATGAAATGGTGGCCACCCAGTAACTCCACAGTTTGTCTGGTAGTCTATCCAGCCGGACCAACAGATGAAACACATGGGGAACAGTGCAACAAACGAAGGGAATCATAAAAAATATGGATAATAGTCATATTTGTGCACAATCTCCAGTTTTGTCACAGGGCACAAATAGTGTTTTCAAATGCCATATATCCCAGGATCCCAGGGCCATAGTCAGAAGGTAGGAGGCGGGCAAGTTGCCCCCTCCAAGAACATGTGGCGAAGCCTGTTCCGACCACCCCCCATTGCATTTTTCACACACAAACAAATATGAAACCTCCCCATCATGGGGTTAATTTTTATTCCTGGGATACCATTTGGTCTCAAAAGCAACATAACAAGTCTGGCAAATTTCAGTGTGTATAAACTGAAAAATGTAACGTGCTATATTTGAACCTGTAACTTTACAAAACACCATAAAACCTGTACATTGGGGGTACTGTTTTATCCGTAAGACATCGCTGAATACAAATATGTGTACTTTATTGCAGTAACAGCTAACAGTATTGTGACATTCACAGTTAAAATGACATGCAGAACTAAAAAAAATAACATTTCTTATTTTCTCACATTGTTTTATATTTTATTCATATTAAATATGCTTAAAGGATCACTATAGTGTCAGGAAAACAAAGCAGTTTTCCTGACTCAAAATTGCCCTGAGGGTCCCCCTCCCATGGCGCTGAAGGGGTTAAAACCCCTTCAGCAGCTTACCTTAATCCAGCGCCGGAGCCAAATGCGCATGCGCAGCAAGTGCCGCGCGCATTCAAAGTGTCCATAGGAAAACATTTCTCAATGAGGCTGAACTAGAGGCTGAATTAACCCCAAATGTAAGCATAGCAGTTTCTCTGAAACTGCTATGTTTGCATCTGAAGGGTTAAAACCTGAGGGACCTGGCACCCAGACCACTTCATTGAGCTGAAGTGGTCTGGGTGACTATAGTATCCCTTTAATATACAAATATTTGATGTGACATAAAAAGCCCTGTTTCTCCTGAACAAAATTATATATATGTGTGAGTGCACATAATATGAAAGAGGTGAACTACGCCTGAACAGACATATAGCGCAAATTCAAGGTTTTGTTTACGTTTTGATTTGATCACAACTTGTACAATTGGCTCAGTCCTTAAGGTGTTATGGGTAAGTGCAGTTTTTTTAAGATGTATCCTTAAGGGGTTAAAGGCGAGGAAGAAAAACACTCAGCTGGTCTAAGACCTCTTCGTTCGTTTGTTTTTTTTTTTTACAAGGAGGGAGGTACCAGCACGCAGCTCCGTCTTTATAATATATAAAATTAGAAGCGGCAGAGACCAGTGCTCCATGCGATTTTCTAAGCCCCACATGTCCTCCCTCACCCTATTGGAGTCAATATGACACCCATAATAGTGCAGTGCGAGTGGGGGCTATTAAACTGAAGGGGGGACCCCTGTCCCCCACCCATGAGTGGGCAGGTGGGGGCCCTAAATGAACAAGGGGAGGGAGGGAACCCATTGTCCCCCCCCAGCCCCCACGATGATCGGCGGGTGGGGGTCCTCAATAAAAATTGGGGGTTGACCTATTGTCCTCCTCCCCCCCACCCATGAAAGGCGGGTGGGAGCCCCAAATTATAATAGGGGGTGACCTATTGTCCTCTCTGCCCCCACCCAGGAGCGTAGGTGGGGCCCTAAATGAAAATGGGGAGGGGGTGGACCTATTGAAAGGGAGAATAGGTCCCCCCCTATTTAGATGACAATAGGGTGGGGACCTATTGTCCCTTTCAATTTGAAAAGCAATCACAGTGTTATCAGTCAAATTACACAGCATGGTAAAATTCTAAAGAACTTTCCCACGCTGTGTAAAATGACACAGAGAACTCTGATTGGTTGGATTTCAAGCCAACCAATCAGAGTTCTATGACAGGTAAATGTAGAGACTTACCTGTCAGTCTCTTCCTTTACCTGTCAGAGCACTCTGATTGGTTGGCTTAAACCAACCAATCAGAGCACTCTGAGCCTAATTGCAGAGCGTGGGTAGGCTTTATAAACCTTCCCCACCCTGCAGATGCTCAGTCTGCGCCGTGCCCTCCATGGGTGAAGATGGATTATTTATTTTTTTTGTCGTTTTTTTTTTTATTTTTTTTTTACTCAGATTTTATTTTTTTTCTTCAAAGATCGATGGGTATTATGGATTTTTATTTGGCCTTTTTGGGGGCTGAAAAAAGAAGGTTTTTAGAAAAAAGAAGACCAATTTGTTTTATTTACAGGTATGTCGTTTTATGGTCCTCCCTCACTATTTTTAGGGTGGAATTAGGTAGGAATTTATTATTATTAATTGGGGATGAGGGGGGTTGACTAGGGGCTTTGGACCCCTAGTCACCTGGGGGGGTTACATTTAGCCCCCACCCACCGCCCATGGGTGGGGGCCAGGGGGAGGACGAAAGGTCCACCACCTATCGCTCATGGGTGTGGGTTTACTTAGTATTAGTAAATTTGGCTGAAAGATCAATTTAGGTCTTTGAGCCTTTTGGTAGATAGCTCCCTAATACCGTGGGAATTAGGAAGTTATCTGCTAAGCGGTTGCAAGATGCAGCCGCGGTATGAATCGGATCGTAATTTCATTCATTCGAATTAAATTCCGATCTGAACAAAGTCCCGAATTGCGTCCTAACATGAATGAACAAACTGTTCTCATTCTGTTATGGCGAAATTCGGTAGTTTCACCAGCGTTCTGTCTAAGTGACAGGACGTTCGGAAATACTGACAGGAAGCATTGTCGAGATCACGGAGGAAAGGTTGAAAGAATTGTGGAAAAATTTCTCTGACCACAGGAAATGGAGCACACTTTGCTCTTCCGCTGGTTAGGGATGGTCAAACGTAGGAAACCTCCATTAGACAAAGTAGTCCCTACTTTGTCTTATGTTTTGAGCAGACGGTGCCATTTTAAGCAGTATTAGGGTGCCCACATGTCACCGCCCTGGACCGCCCGGGACAGTCTCGCATTTTGAGAGTCTGTCCCGGGTCCTGGGCACCCTCATTCCAGGACAATGCAGTCTCCCGGAATGAGCTGAGCTGCACCGCTGGCAGTGGTATACCGCGGGGTTGGGAATCCGGCGCTCGCCAGTGGGCGCCGGCCGAGGGAGGACGCAAAAATCACTTGTCATACTGACAAGTGATGTTTGCCACCCTCTCGACCTGCGCCCCTGGTGCCCCTAGGCAGCGTGCAGCTCCATAAAGGAACCGCACGCACTGTACACTGGGAGGGGGAGCGCCTCCCCCTCCTGCTCTGCGTTTGAGTGCCGGGTGTCACGTGACTACCCGGCGCTCAGTCTGACACTGCGTGCGTTGCCGGACGTCCAGAGGTAAAATGGCAGGGAGGGGGGCTGGCATCATTATAACCTCAGTTGCCGACTGAAAAAAAGCAGCTGTCTGCCAGAGTAGGTACTTAGTATGAATGGACGGGTTAGAGGGGGGATTATAATTTGAAGGGAGGGGGGGGGGCAGGGGTGTAGTAATATGAATGGAAGGGGTAGGAGGAGGAGTAATATGAATGGAAGGGGTAGGGGGATAGTAATATGAATGGAAGGGGTAGGGGGGTTAGTAATATGAATGGAAGGAGTGAGAGGGGGAGGGAGGAAGAGTCATATGAATGGAAGGGGTGGGGGGTTGTAATATGAATGGAAGGGGTGGGGGGGAGTAATATGAATGGAAGGGTAGGGGTGGAGGAATATGAATGGAAGGGGTGGGGAGGAGGGGTTGTAATATGAATGGAGGGGCTAGGGGGGAGTACTATGAATGGTAGGGGAAGAGTAATATGAATGAAAGGGGGAGTAATATGAATGGAGTGGCGGGAGAACTATAAATGGATGGGGATGGGGAGGGGAGTAATATGAATGAAAGGGGTAAGGGAGGAGTAAAATGAATGGAAGGGGTAAGGGAAGAGTAATATGAATGGGAGAGGAAAAGTTATATGAATGAAAGGGGTACGTAAATAAATAATACGTAAATAAGATTTAGAATTTCTGCTGGATCACCAGGTATCCTAGCTTCCTCGCTGCAAAAAAAAATGGTAAGCAGAAGGGGAGCAAAAAAACCCCATTTATTTCAGAAATGCACAATGAAAATGGGGAGGCTGGAGCTGCAACTTACAAACAAAGCCACCTCACCAATATCTCACACAGACCACACATCCATCACACAGATACATATTGCAGTCAATATTCACACACGCACACACACACACAACACATTCAGTCATCACACACCGACATACATATTACACTCGGGAATCACACACAACACATTCAGCCACCACACACCTACATACATATTACACTCGGGAATCACACACAGAACACTCAGCCACGACACACCCACATACATATGAGGTTGGCTTTCACAGGGATTATAGGTAACCCAGCCTTTCAGCAACACTCACACCAGCATATGCAGGGTACAACATTTCCTTCGTAGATAAGCCAGCCTTTGAAATAGCCTAGAATTTTGGTACAAGCTTTCTGAAACATACACCAATATGTACTTAACTTAAAGGACCACTATAGGCACCCAGACCACTTCAGTTTAATGAAGTGGTCTGGGTGCCATGCAGTGGTGTATCCTGGTTTTGTGCTGCCCTAGGCAGGACAAAACTCAGGCACTCCCCTCCACCCCCGTGCCAGCCCCACCCAACCCTTCCCCCCTCCCCGCCTTCTAAATACACACACACACATTCACTGACAGATACGCATACACACGCTAACAAACACACACACTCACTAACAGACACACACACTCACTAACAGACACACACACACTAACAGACACACACACACTAACAGTCAGACACACACTAACAGACACACATACACACAGTCAGACACACACACACTAACAGACACAAACTATCAGACACACACACACACACACTAACAGACACACACACACTAACAGACACACACACACAGACACACACATACACACAGTCACACACATACACACTAACAGACACAAACTGTCAGATACACACACACACTGACAGACACACACATACACACTAACAGACACACACAGTCAGACACACACATACACACTAACAGACACACACTAACTCACTAGCAGACACACTCACACAGTCAGACACACACACACACAGTCAGACACACACACACACACTCACATTAACACATTTTTTTTTTTTTTAATTTACCCCCCCCTCCTTACCTTTGGGAATAGGGGGGAGGGTTCTCTATCTCCCTGGGGGTCCAGTGGCTGCGGGCGGCGCTGGGCTGGGCGGGCGGCTGGCGAGGAAGCGGTCTGCAGTCTGCTCAGCTCCCTCGCACGCCCCAGAGTGAGGCTGGGAGCCGGGTTGATGACGTCATATTACGGCTCCCAGCCTCACTCTGCGGCGCGCGAGGGAGCTGAGCAGACCGCTCAGAGGAAGAGCTCCCTCGCCAACCGACCGCTCAGTGCGTTTTTTGCCGCCCCCTGAAAAATGCCGCCCAAGGCAAATGCCTTGTTTGCCTCGCGGCTAAAATGCCCCTGGTGCCAGGTCCATCTAGGATTAACCCTGCCTGCTGTAAACATAGCAGTTTCAGAGAAACTGCTATGTTTACTTTAGGGTTAATCCAGCCTCTAGTGGCTGTCTCATTGACAGCCGCTAGAGGCGCTTCTGCGCTTCTCACTGTGATTTTCACAGTGAGAAGAGGCCAGTGTCCATAGGAAAGCATTGAGAATGCTTTCCTATGGACTGCGCATTCAGCCGATGACGACCGAAGGAGAAGGAGAGTCCCCAGCGATGAAGTAGCCCGGCACTGGAGAAAGGTGAGTGTTTAACCCCCTTCCTCCCCCTTCAGCCCGGTTGGAGTGGGACCCTGAAGGTGTGGGGCACTATAGTGCCAGGAAAACTAGTTTGTTTTCATGGCACTATAGTGGTCCTTTAAAGATCTCAACTGCTCTTGTGCCTTCTGTATGAATAACGAGGCTATAAGGAATTGGTGTACCAACAGCTTTGCCCAATTGCCTCTCTGTGTGTAGACAAAATGGCAGAATGCTAATTGCATCTGGCAGTCACATATCCAAAAATGAACTTATTTAGAAAAAAAAGAGAGACTATTAAGGTGAAAGCTACTTGTCTCACCTTAATAAGCCTCTAGTGTGCTGGAGGGCTGGTCAGAGCCATAGGCGTGCGCACGGGGTGTGCCGGGTGTGCCTGGGCACACCCTAATCCCCGCGGCATGCATATGGATTGAGCTGCGTGGGAACAGCGTTCTTCCACTTTTTTTTGAGCAGGAACGCCGTTCCCGCTGTTCCTGCAGGCACTCTGCCGCCCACAAATGCCCCCCTCCATCTCCCGTGTTCCCCCTGTCACTGGCGGGGGAGGGAGGGCCAAGAGGTGATGGATCCCCGCCCCCCTCGTCAGGCTCCTGTCTCCATATCAGATGCGGCGAGGGAGCTGTGTCCTCTCTGCTCCCTCTCACCGCACGCCGTTTGCTGATGCTGGGAGACGGAATATGACGTCATATTCCTGGCTCCCAGCTACAGTAGACTGCCTGAGGTAGTTCTCATCTTTATATATTTCTAGATATCCCGTCTGGTTTTTAATAGTAGATAAAACATGTAACATATAACATATGATATATGACGAATGCACACATATTTGCAAAAAAAAAAAAAAAATGACTAGGAATAGTATACGAGTGTACGTTTGCTCCCATGTCTCTATTGTAACACTTGTGTATTCCCACTATGTACGGTCATACAATAAGATTAAGGAAATAAGAAATGAAGGGAAAGGAAATATTAGAAGAAGTGCCTCGAAAATCTGAGGTCATTGAAAAGGGGGTATAGGAAGGGTGGGGGGTCCGAGGAGAGCCGCCCAATAAAAAGGCGTCCGCAAAGTCCCCCCCTGCGGGCTGGGTTTGAGTGATATGGTTTACCCCCTTTCTCAGGTGCCCTGAGCGGTATGTTTGGATGTTTTAATCCAGTCTGCCTTTCTCTAATCGCTTACAGTGCTATTTGTCTAAGGGGCTCCAGATCTTGTCAAATTTCTTCATTGTCCCCCTGACCTGTGCTGTCAGCTTGTCCATTAGGAACGTATATTTTATTTTTTGTTTTACCATTGCCATTATAGGGGTCTCCCTCTGTAGCCACACCTGTGCTAGGGCTTTTCTAGCGGCAAGGTTTTATTTTTTGTATGGGGTTTTGTTCCGTTCTTTTCCAACCATACATGGATCTGGACAATAGAAACACCCACGGGTTTAGTTTCACCTTCCTGTCAAAAACATCTCACAGCAATGCAGCAGTCCGTTTCCAGTAGGTTTGTGCCTCTAGGCATTCCCACCACGTGTATATACGTACCCTTGTGTCCGCAGCCCCTCCAACACAAGTCTGTTGGGTTTTTCGCATTCGTTATAGCGTCACTGGAGTGGTGTACCACCGAAATAAGTTCTTATATGATTGTTCCTGCAAGGAGACGACCACTGAAGATGTTGCAGCAGCCTCCCATATTTCCTGCCATTCTATGCCCTCCAGAACCTCATTGAGGGAAAATTATTTTTAAGAAGTGTAGTGTGGCTTTGTGGCTTTGTGACTTGACAAAGTGATTGAATGGCTTGGGCTGCAAATTTTTCATTTAATTGTCAGAGAATTGATTGGAGACTGCTGGGCCATGATCTATGCACCAAAACACTATATGAAAGTGTACCTGTCATGGGCTTCACTGTTTATGCTCCTTTTTACAGAGCTTATCATTTAATCTCTACATCCTGCTAGTAGAATTGCTAGCAAAATGTATTTGGATGAAAGTCTTCAACTTGTTAGTCTTCAGCTTGCATAGAAATCTATGTAGAATGTTGGATGTCCTTATGCAGAGTGTTAGGTCGTCCAGCATCAGGCAACCAAAATTCGCCTAACAAGCATTGGGTATCTCTAGTCCCTGTCTGACAGCCTCTAGAGGTATTCTTAACCATGCAATGTAATTATTGCAGTTTATCAGAAACTGCGATAATTAACAATGCATCCAGACCACTTAAATGAGTGGAAGTTATTTGGGTGCCTAATATGTCCCTTTAAGATTAAGACAAGGCCCAAGATCAGCATATCCACGGAGATGTACCGTCCAAGCGCATATACCTGGATTTCAAGCTCCAGAAGATTATAAATGCATTTCCTTTCTTTTATTTATAATCACCAGCATCAAAAATACTACACCATATTCCATTTAATTTGTCCTCTTATTTTACATATCGTCCCATCTATTTGAGTTGAGGACACTTGAGAAGGCACTGTTTCCCTGCATTCCCTTCCTGATTAATTCTTTCACCCAGTGTTGAAGGACTGAGTGAACATACAGCACAAACACATGATAATTAGCTACTCTTGTGATGAACCTCAAGGCATTTAAACCCATACAAGACAGCTTCAGCAGTGTTCACCAACCTTGGCTGTTAGACAGCCGATCAGCCTGGAGTGTATGGGTGCAACAAAAACAATTTTATGGCAAGACAGGAGACTTCATATTTGCTCATCTTTCTTTACTGTAACTCCCAGCAGCAAAGAAGTAGTTAACAAGGTTATAAAAAATTCAACCAATCATAACACATCATAGAACAATATAGTGCCATCAGACTCCTCCCACTTCCTCTTTCTTTGCTGCTTGCCTCCCAGGTGAGTCTATTCTAATTATGTTGCCTAGTTTTACTACTTTATTTTTTATTTGTCATAGTTTATTTGATAATTTCTATATGTTAATCCTAGTACTGGGATAACCCTAATGGCAGGATCATGTTATCCTCAGGGTAACGCCCCTTTTTAGGAAGTTTTTTTACTTCATCTGCTATTGTTCTTTTGACCTTTCTTAAATTTCGGTACACTACACCTTTAATTTGTGCACTAACTTTAAATTTTCCTCCGGGCCTTTTCTTGCTGCATACAGAAACGGCCCGCCGGGTTACTTCCCTCCCCTCCCATTGGGGAATCACTTTTTCAACACGGACTCCACTTCCCAGGAAACCGTTTCTCCTTGTTTCAGCCTTCGCGCCTTTTCTAACTGCCTTCCCGCCGTCTGTGGACTCTGAAGCGATCGCGCCTCCCCTTTTACTCGCAGCGGCCATTTTCCACTCGCGGTACACTTCCCCACGGCTCCTGTGTTCCCTACCGGATAGTGAATCATTCTGTGGGCACCAGTGCTGCCCTTTCGGATGGTACGTTATTTTAATTAAACCCTTACGTAAAGGTAAATTTCTTCCTAAAAACGATCAGTATTCTGATCATAATTTTCTTGTATATCTTTGCAGGTTTGCTCCAGACAAGACCAACCTGCTAAGCAAACTGGGTGAACCCCTTTCCCTACACTCAATTGTATTCCTTGTATACATTCCGAATTCATTAAGAAATAATTGTGTGGCTGACACCACCTTTGTTTCTGCTGTGGGTGATCCCCACCTATTTACTAATAACAATACTTTGTGTGGCTGACACCACCTTGTTTATTTTGTGGGTGAACCCCACCTTATTTCTACATATATTTCTGTACTATATTGGTGATTATCACCATTTGTTTTTCTCCAGTGGGTGACCCCGACCTCATTAGCTATTGTATATATATTTTTATATTGTACTCAGTGGTTGATCACCACCTCTAGTTATTGGGTGACCCCCCCCCCAGTTTGACCTTTAGAGTTTATTTGTGCCTAACAAATTGTGGGTGACCCCCACTGTTTCTACTCTCGTGTGGGTGACCCCCACCTCTCCAGTATTCTAACTGAGTTGCCTCATCTTTTAAGTGCCAACCCTGATTTACATTTTTTTTATTAACAACTACCTGTAGTTGTTAAGCTGCCTTCATTAGCATTTTCCCTATAATTTTCTTAATATTAATAAGACATGTCAGATCGCCAAGACCCTGCAATTTCTGCAGAACTTCGGGAATGGCTTTTCTCCACTATTGCAGAGTCCATTCCCAAGGCTTTGGCAGCCTATCATGAGCAAACTGCTACAGAGGTTCATCCCTCTACCCACCAACCCTTTGACTCAGAGGATTCCCACCTCTCAGACCAAGAAAGCGCCCCGGAAAGGGAATGGCGCTACTGCGGGCAAAGGCAAAGCTCCTGCAAAAAATTTTAAACACTCCCTGCCATGCGCTATGCAGGATCCCACAGACCCTCTAGTGGGATCTACCTCTCGATTAGCTGGCCATATTTTAAATGACTCTGATACCACCTACTCTGATGAGGACCCCACGGTGAATGTGCCCCAGGATTCCTCAATGTCAGTGTTCTTTAAAGAAACTTTTCACATACATGCTCAGGAGGCTAAGGGTGGCCCTCCATCTAAAGAGCCCGTCTCAGACATCCTCCTGGATGCTTCAGGCCTCTCCCTTTTTGACCCAAGGGTGATTCGTCACCCACGATCTGCAGAATGGGCCCCTCCTGATCATATTGCCAGCTTTTGCAAAATGTGGCTTCACAAGCTCCTCGAGAAAGAAATTAGAAATAAACTGAGGGCTGAATGCCCAAGACCAACTATTCCGGGCAAAGTTGCCTCTACCCCTGAGTTTGACCCCATGCTTGTCACCTACTTAACAAAATCCAGCAAAGACCCTCGTAAGGGTATTGAACAAGGGTTGAAAGCAACCCAAGACAAGCTTCTGGACATTTCATGTCCTATAATCCAGATTTTTATCCTGGCAGATGAGGCACACACTAGCGGTGAATTTGACCCACACACTATAAGAGAATGGGCTCAGAGAGCTCTATGCCTATTGGGCAACGCCAATATGGCAATTTCTATCGAAAGACGAAAAGCGGCACTTTATAAAATTGATGTCAAATTGGTAGACTTAAGTTCAAAGGAATTGGGACCAGAAGCCGATGGTCTATTATTCGGTGACAGTTTTATGCGAGACCTCTCCAAGCATGTCTCGGTATTTACCACACTAAATAAAGCCCAGTCCTCATTACGCAGGGTTTTCCGCTCCCAAACACAACGTTTTTCCGGGAGAGCTGGTCGCTACAAGGGCCGAGCTACCAGTAGAGCAGCCTTTGCAGGCTACAGGCCTCGACCCACAGACTATTGGTCCAGAGGACCCACGCGACCCTATCACAGACAGCTATTCAACACCAAAGGCTCTATTCGAGGACGTGGTTCTGCATCCCTGCGCGGACGCACTGCTTCAGGTAATGGACCTTACTTATTTAAAAAATGTACAAATTACAGGTCGATTACCATTTTTTTCCAACTGTGGAAACTACTTTCTCAGGATCACTGGATCCTTCATACAGTCAGGGGTTTCAAAATAGATTTCCTCACACACCCCATTCAAAGTTTTCCTCCGTCACCTTTAGGGATGTCGGAAGCAGACAAAATAACCTTAAACTCAGAGTTACACAAACTACTATACAGAGGGGCGATCGAACACTCGCCTTTCCCTTACACCTTCCTCAGCAACTTTTTCTTGTCCGAAAAAAGACGGGAGGCCACCGTCCTATTATCAATCTCAAAGAACTGAATCAATTTATCACATACCGTCATTTCAAGATGGAAGGGCTCCCTCTTCTCAGGGACCTACTTTACATGGGAGACTGGTTCTCCAGATTCGACCTCAGGGATGCCTACCTCATGGTCCTAATCGCACCAAGTCATCATGCCTTCCTTCACTTTCTCTGGCAAGACGAAATTTGGCAGTTCATCTGCCTTCCTTTCGGACTTTGCTCCGCCCCTTGGTGTTTCACCAAGTTAATGAAACCGGTCATTGCACTACTCCGTTCTCAGGGAGTATGTTCCATCATATATCTAGACGACATTCTGATTATGGCCCAAGACCATCATTTGCTTCTCAAACACACGCACATGACCTCTGCTCTCCTTCAAAACCTTGGTTTTGTCATAAATTTCCAGAAGTCAGATCTGGAACCCTCTCGGATAGTCCAGTTTCTGGGCTTTCAAATAGATTTGGTTCAGGCAACTTTACAACTGCCTTACTCCAAGATCAAAAACATAAAAAAAGAAATGCAAAAATTACTCTCTTCAAATCGACCTCCGCTCCGCGACCTTGCACACATTCTTGGACTCTTGTCCGCATCAATCCAAGCTATATTCCCCGGGCCTTTACACTACAGAGCAATGCAACGGTTGAAAACTTCCTACTTGCATCACTCAACCTCTTACGACCAATTCATATCTCTGACAGACGAAGTTCTCATCGAACTCCACTGGTGGCTTCGCAATATGGAAGCCTGGAATGGGAAAGCGATCTTAGGATATCAACCAGATTTTATCCTGGAATCCGATGCAAGCCTCTTAGGTTGGGGTGCCACATGTGCCCAAACCTCCACAGGGGGTCTCTGGTCCCCATCAGATCAGGCACTCCACATAAATTGTCTTGAGCTCATTGCAGGATTCTTCACGATCCGCAGCTTTGCCAAGGACGCCTATAACTGCTCCCAGGTACTACGGATGGACAACATCTCCGCGGTGCGGTATGTAAACCGACTTGGAGGGTCCAAATCCAAACTTCTGTCCGATCTCACCAAGGACCTGTACCAATTCTGCCTGGACAGGAACCTGTCCATTCGAGCGGAATACCTCCCAGGACCCGAAAATTTAGTTGCGGACTGCTTTTCGCGTCATTGGAGAGATGCCAGCGATTGGCAATTAGACCCTTTCCTGTTTCACCACATACGTCTATAACGGGGACCCCTCACATTAGACCTCTTTGCAATCTCGTCTGAATCGTCAGACAGATGATTTCTTCAGCTGGCTACCAGACCCTCTATCTCTGGCAGTCGACGCTTTTCTGCAACATTGGCCGCCGAGAGGAGCTTATACTTTCCCAACTTTCTCGATGATTCAACAGACCCTTCAACGAGTCAAAGCTCAAAGGGTCAGAATAGTAATAATCATTCCACTATGGAGGGCCCAGACTTGGTTCCCCACCTTCCTGGAACTATCAGTAGATTACCCCATCCTGCTACCTCATTCCTTTCGGGTCCTCAAGAACCCTGCGGGCGATTACCACCCACTCGCCCTACAGGGTCATCTTCAACTAGTAGCTTGGACAGTTTCAGGGGAGCTTGGCATGTCGCGGGACTTTCACGCACAGCTCAAACACTCCTATGGGACTCGTGGGCTCCAGGAACCAGACGAACCTACCTCTCCGCATGGCGGATTTGGGTCAGCTGGTGTCTGGAAAGGGACCTCGATCCCGTTTCAACACCTCTTTCACCCATTTTAAATTTTTTATCCTCTCTCTTCGATCAGGGTAAATCATACCGATCGATTAATGTTTTTCGCTCCGCCATTTCAGCGGCCCATGACACTATTGATAATTCTTTGGTTGGAAAACACCCTTCCGTGTGCAGACTTCTACGGGGCATATGTTTGACGAGGCTGCCTACTGCCAAATATTCTAACTTCTGGGATATTTCTAAGGTTTTTACACTGTTGGATTCCTGGCCTTCTAACGAGGCCTTATCCCTACGCCATTTCTGCGAAATTGGCCCTGCTCCTGTGCCTGGTGTCTTTTCGCAGAGTCTCAGACATTCAGGCATTTGACTCTCATGCTGTGGCCTTCGCACCAGACAGTGTCAGATTTATTATTACTAGACACACTAAGACTAATTCCTCCACAGTTTTTTACCCATACTTTCCCGACAGACCGTCTCTCTGTGTGGCCCTGTGTACCCGTTGTTACATTGAGAACACTATCTCTCTACGTTCCCCTACTGGACCTCTCTTTGTCTCTTACGTAAGACCTCACAAACCGGTCTCTTCCCCCACGATCGCACTCTGGATAAGATGGTTGCTTACCCAAGCAGGAATTGAACAATCATTCGGTGCTCACTCCGTTAGAGGTGCAGCCGCATCCTCTGCCTTTCGCGCAGGCAGCTCGCTGGCAGATATTCTCTCCTCTGCAGATTGGTCAAGGGAATCTACCTTTCAAACTTTTTATTTTAAACCTACATCACATGTGGCTTGTTCCTTTATCCAAGAGCGTTAAAACAGCAAATATGAAGTCTCCTGTCTTGCCATAAAATTAGGGATTATTCTAGTTTACAGTGAACGAATAATCTAAATTTTATTAAAGACAGGAGGCGAATATTTTCCCTCCCTTCGTTCACTCTGGAACCCACCCTTAGGGTAAGTCTCCTTTTCTACTGTTATTGCATTGTACACTCTTTTGCAATTTGATTGTTGTAGGTATACGATTTTGTTAGCCTAGTAAGATCTAGTCCTACATCGCATTGTACCATTATGATCTTTAAATCCTACCAGATAATCTGAGCTATCACTTTAAAGTGCGTACTTATGTTTTTTTCTCTTGTCTAAGAGACCATACTTTCACAAAGTTTCTCTTCTTCTCTCCTAGTGTGAAAATCTCACGTTGATCTACTCGACAACACGTTTACATGGTTGACTTCATTGCGTTACGGTTCCAGAATGTTTCCAGTTTACATGGTTGATTCTACTACTCATCGGCACCACCAAGAAAGATGAAGTGGGAGGAGTCTGATGGCACTATATTGTTCTATGATGTGTTATGATTGGTTGAATTTTTTACAACCTTGTTAACTACTTCTTTGCTGCTGGGAGTTACAGTAAAGAAAGATAAGCAAATATTCGCCTCCTGTCTTTAATAAAATTTAGATTATCCGTTCACTGTAAACTAGAATAATCCCTAATTACCCTTTCTTGGTAGGCATATTGTCTATAACACTAATTGTATCATGGATATGCCCGTCCATTGGTCCCATCAACCCATCCTTCTCCTAACAAATCTGGCAGGTCCTGCGCCATTCAAACTGCTAATTTATATGTATTTTCCACCCACAATACTATTCCATAAGGTAAAAACTTTGTCTAATCTGTGCTGGTAAAGATGTGGTTTGAGTGAGGCCTATACCCTTATGTTAATTGCCTTTTAGATTATACAGGTTTCAGTATGCACAAGAGAATAAACCAGGAAATGTCCTCACATGAGAAAGTCAGGGATGTCAATAATGCATCTTATCAAGCCTCAAACATTTTAGCATATAACTGATCTGAATGTATGTATACATGAATGTAAAATTGCTATTCAAATCCTTTAGGACTTTTCATGTTTACTTGCATAGTGACTGCATATCCACTAGATGGCAGTATAGACTTTTCTAGATTATCTTCCTGAAACGTCATTCTATGACAAGCACTAGGTGTGTTGCTAGGCAACAAAAATTATTTTCAGTATGGCTTTCTGAAATACATGTCAGTTTCTATAGGAACATGTTAAGCGGGGCCTGGCCCATTATTTATTTATTTATTTTATATAGCAATATATGCAAAAACGAAAAAAAAAAATGAGGGAGATAAAAAGAAAGAAAAATATACATAGTGTAAAACTGTAAAAATTGCACAAAAAATATATAAAAGTAAACCAATCAACTCACAAGAGTGGAGCAGTAAAAGTCTGCTCTCACTGTAATCCCTCATTTTACTACCTGAGTCTTTTAGCTCCTGAGTCATTCAGTATCTGGGAAGATATATACCCCTATGTAAAGTTGTATATGTAAGTGTTTTGCATTTTGCACTTTATTGTATCACTTGGTCACTTTGTTAATACAATATTCAGTGTATCATCATTCTACACTTTCAAATTGTTTTTGTATAAGTATATGGACATCATTGTATGCACAAAGCACTTAAAGGCACGGCGCACTTTTTGTCTTTTCTATTTGCATATGGAGTGTTTTCTAGAGCTATTTTACACTTAATTAGTGCTGCCTGCCTTTTTATGATATTTTTTCATTTGTAAAATATTCACTAGCGCCTTCACTTACTTGTTTTCTTTTTTTTGCACTGCACACCAACAGGCTGAATTTGCAATGAGCTCTCACCAAGCAATAAAGTGACAGATGCTCACTTTACTTTCTATAGAACTGCTGAACCTCTCCCCTACGCAGTGTTTGATCGGTACAGCAAGAGCAGGGAGTGGAATCATAATCTATCTTACTTTTGTCAAGAAGCTTCTAATTAGTTTGAAAAGAAAAAATGGGTGACAAAATTCCTTCTAACATAGGGAAGTATGGAAATAGGGCCACATTTGGGCGTCTTTAAAGATCAGGCATACATTACAGATACAACCCAACACTGAAATCGGATGAATTCATTCAAAAAAGGGGCTGTTGTGAAACATACATGTCTGTCTCCCTCCACCCCCCCCGACTTTTCTCCTGAAACTGTCAAAAATAACTTACTACGTTCTCATGATTACTTTTCTAGCAATCTTTCATTACCTCTAGTTATACCCTTTGTGTCACTATACCCCATGTAAGCTTATTGAGCAGGGCCCTCAACCCCTCTGCTCCTATGTGTCCATTTGTCTGGTTGCAATTACTTGTCTGTTAGTCCACCCACTGTACAGTGCTACGGAATTTGCTGATGCTATATAAAGATTAAAATAATCATAATACCAGGCTGACTGTCAATCGTGCTGCCCAGCCCCATTATAGGAACACTATAGCATTAAGAATAGAAATGTGTCCTAGTCACTGTGATGCCCTCCCTTTCCCCCTCAAAGGATAAAAGGGTAGCTTACTTGTCTTTTTTTAACCTCTTCAGACCGGAGGGCGTACTATTACGCCCTTTTCTAAGCATCTCTAAACGCCGCCGGGCGTAATAGTACGCCCTCCGGTCTTTCGGTACTTACCCGGTCGCCGGTCGATCCCACGCCGGCGATCGCGGTGGAGGGGACTCCCAGGGAGCCCCCCGCGGCACGTCCGTCCTCCTCGAAGCCCCTCGGCCATGTGAGAGTGGGGTCCTTGCGAGGACCCCACAATCACATGGCCGGGGGTAGCTGCCTCCTGCATTGCCAGCAGGGGGGCTGCCTGTAATGACAGGTGGTCCCCCTGCTGGCTGAAAATAAAATTAAAATAAATACACTGTCTAGGTGTATTTTACTATTAATATATATATATATATATTAATATCAAATTACACGTAGACTGATACTGATTAAATATATATAATTATTGTTATATATATTTATATATAATATTAAAAAAATAAAAATGTAAATACGTTAAAAAATTTAATAAAAAAAAATAATTAAAAAAAAATAATTAAAAAATATATAGATGTGTGTTATTTCGTTCTAACTGTATTGTGAAATTAATATATATATATATATATATCAAAATACACGTAGAACGAAATAATATATATATCTATACATAAATATATACGTATATATCACTATATATATACCTATATATAAATAAAAATATTTTAAAAAATTATAGATATATACATATATATACACATACGTATATATACATATATTAATTCTACATATATATTTATGTAATATTTTTACATAATTAGGTATCTTAATTAATTACAATTAGCAGGACCTGCCTGACAACCCATGCCGAAAGTAAAGGGAATTTAATTTGCTAGCACTATATTTAACCCTATAACTTTCCGAGACACCATAAAACCTGTACATGGAGGGTACTGTTCTACTCGGGAGACTTCGCTGAACACAAATATTAGTGTTTCAAAACAGTAAAATGTATTACAACGATGATATCGCCAGTAAAAGTGAAGTTTTTTGCATTTTTCACGCACAAACAGCATTACACGGACAATATTATTGCTGTGATACTTTTACTGTTTTGAAACACAAATATTTGTGTTCAGCGAAGTCTCCCGAGTACAACAGTACCCCTCATGTACAGGTTTTATGGTGTTTTCAAAAGTTACAGCGTCAAATATAAGGCTTCTGTTTCATTTTTTTAACATTAAAATTCGCCCGATTGGTTACGTTGCCTTTGAGACCCTATGGTAGCCCAAGAATGAAAATTACCCCTATGATGGCATACCATTTGCAATAGTAGACAACCCAAAGTATTGCAAACGGGGTATGTCCAGTCTTTTTTAGTAGCCACTTAGTCACAAACACTGGCCAAAATTGGCTTTTTTTGCATTTTTCACACACAAACAAATACTAACGCTAACTTTGGCCAGTGTTTGTGACCAAATGGCTACTAAAAAAGACTGGACATACCCCATTTGCAATACCTTGGGTTGTCTACTATTGCAAATGGTATGCCATTATGGGTGTAAATTTCATTCCCGGGCTACTATACAGTCTCAAAGGCAACGTAACCAATCTGGCGAATTTCAATTTCAAATGTAACGTGCTATATTTGATCCTGTAACTTCCCAAAACGCCATAAAACCTGTACATAGGGGGTACTGTCTTACACGTGAGACTTTACTGAATACAAATATGTGTATTTTATTGCAGTAAAAGCAAACAGTATTATGACATTGACCGTTAAAATGTCATGTAGAACTAAAAAAATTTAAAAAATCGTATTTTCTCCCATTTTTTTCATATTAAATTATGTTTCATAGCTAAATATTTGATATTAAATGAAAGCCCTGTTTCCCCTGAATAAAATGAAATATAATAAGGGTGGGTTCATTTAATATGAAAGAGGTGAATTACGGTTGGACAGACATGTAGCGCAAATGCCAGGTTTTGTTTACATTTTGTTTTGTTCACAACGTGTACATTTGGCTCCGTCCTTAAGGGGTTAATCCACACAGCACTGCTCGCTTCATGGCTGGCTCTGCCTATGTGGCTGAGATCAGCAGTTTTGATTATCTTAGCCAATCAAATGCTCTCTCATAGGAAAGCATTGATAAGCTAGGGCTCATGCATGGAAAAAAATCTGCATCGCAAAAATCAGACAGTTTTTATAAGAGCAACTGATTGAAATAGCTGAGTTGCGGCTATTTCTGTGGGAGAGCCTCTAGTGGCTCTATTGCAATGTTTTACAGTGCAGTTTTAAAATGTGAGGGACATGACCCCCAGACCATTTCATTAAGATGAAGTTGTCTGTGTGCCTATAGTGTCACTTTAAGGGCTGAGCATATGCAGCAGCACTCTGAGCATGATCCTAGTGGCCTTAGTGTAGAATAAGCGTGTCTAATGGTGTGCTGCCTGGTACTACGTCTATGTATATGACTAAATGCATAGCTCAAAAGAAGGCCACCTGGGAACAAACCTAGGAGGGCAAGACAATAGGCCAAAGTATATACTGTCCCATCACATTCAAGACCGCTAAGAGGCCTATGACCGTGAACATGATCCATGGACTCTTGGCAGCATAAGCACTTCAGTGGATTGTAATTAATACAGTTGATATGTTGCTTAGACCCCCCATTATATGCCATATTGCCCATATATCGTGTTTGGTTAAAATGTCTATTACATTTTATGTTTACAACTATAGGGTAGTGCACCTTCTGCAATAAACATTGCTTGATGGGTTTTCATGTTTCTCTGTATTTACAGCAGATACAATATCCCCAAACAAATCATTTTTATTCTTTAAAGGTCAATCAGCAATTTCCCTTTATTCATAAACAGCTGACTAATTTACTGTTCAGGAGAGAAGAAATTCTACTAAACCATTCAATTCAATCACATTTAGACATAGATAATTCCCTCTCATATTCTCACACCCTATCCACTTTGGGACTCCATTACCTCTTCTGTACCATGACTTCATGAGTTCTTCTTACATAATTAGGTTTCCCCCATCCTGTGCTGCGTCTGTGTGGGAGACACTGAGCAGGATCATGATGTTCTGTGATATTTCAGCTTCCGCACAACATTCTGCCATCACAGACAGCAGTGAAGATAGGTTGAAATATTGGATTGCACTTGCAGAAACACTGCACATGCTTATAAAAAATGTTTAAAATACTTTTCAATAAAAATTATTTGAAAAGAAACCATGCACATCTAGTTCTGGTTCCTTGCTCTTGATAGTAGGTCAGTTGGGAAGATTAAAGATCTCCCCAGTTGGCCCTCAGCCCCGATCATCATGGCCCACAGGGCATTTGCCAAGTTGTCCCAATTGCTCACTCTTTAATATATTGATGCTACTTGCAATAGGGACACTATAGGCACCCAGACCACTTCAGCCCATCGAAGTAGTCTGGGTGCAGTGTCCCAGGTCCCGTAACCCAGCAGTTTTTAATAAACTGCAATAATTACCTTGCAGGGTTAACTCTGCCTCTAGTATCTGTCTACCAGACTGCAACTAGAGGGACTTCCGGGTTGTTAGGCGGCTTTTGGTCGCCTTACAGATGCATCACAGCATCACCCAAAACTCCATAGGAAAATATTGCATAATGCTTTCCTATGGGGGAAGTCCTAATGCGAGCGCAGCCATCCCTGTGCATGTGCATTAGGTCCCCCCTGCTGGCTGACGTCGTTGGGGAGGAGCAATGGTGGAGCCTGAACCAGCTCTGAGGGACATTGGCTCTACAATCAGGTAAGTGTCTGAAGGGGTTTTAAACGCCTACTGCACCGCAGGAGGGGGCGCGCAACAGATGGGGGCACTATAGGGAGCTATAGTTTTGTTACTTTGTTTTCCTGGCACTATAGTTTCCCTTTAACTATGCATTGAAAGACTGAACTTAACAGACTTGAACTTTTTATTCAGTCTATATTACTATGTGACTATGTAATATTTAAAAGAAAATCGATCATTACGTGAAATAAAAGAGGTTAACACAACTGATAAGTGATTGTTAATGTTTTATTCCATGGTGTAATTTTCAGAGAAGTGACTGCTCTTTTTTAATTATAAAATGTATATGTTAGTGCTTATAGGTATCATTCACAAGCTGCATTATAGTAGGTGATGGTGCAGTAAACAAAGTGGTTATATAGATAGATATAACAGAGGTAAGATTCACATATTATACAAGGATTCAGGGGCGGAACTACTGAAGTTGCAGCAGGTACATTGGCAATGGGGCCCACCAGATCCAACTCTTGGCCACCCATCAGGGTAGCGAGAGCAGAGGTGAGCATAACTATCAGGCAAGGTCCCAAGCAGAGGATTCTTCATTCTTCATCTAGCCCCGCACATTCTCAGACTGCCTTTCTATGGGTTAATGAAGTGCCCTGCTGAGCCACTAGTCGGACCTGTTCAGGCATTGCCAGGAGAAGTCAGGCATTAGGGGTAGAAATATGACAGGTCCCAGCACTTTAGGAGTTGTGGTAGGGTCCTGCTGTAGTGCATGGATAGCAAGGAAAATTAGAAGATTTATTACAAGGGAATAAAGAGGTTTATTGCAAGAGGAATGTGGACACCTATAAGGGGTGGGGAGGAGGGGGGATTAATTGTGCAGCAAATCTGTCAATATAAATTGGTAAGGGAGATGATTAGCTGGCATGCAAATGTAGCAGATCTAATTTGGCACTAGAGAGGGTTCTCAGGAAAGGAAATATGTCAACATTTAATTTCTTCAGGAAGAGTGTTAAAGGGTCACTAGAAGCACCAAAACAACTTATGCTTAATAGAGTAGATTCAGTGTACAGATCATGCCCCATGCAGCCTAACAGGTCAGTTTTCTGCCATTTAGAAGTTCAATCATATTGCATAGGAACCCCTAATCATACCTCCCTGCGTCTTGCCTACTATGTCTTCTTACACATTTCCCTAAACAACGATCTAATGTTTAAACCTTCTTTATCGAACATTCTGTTTAATTTCAGACTTAGAAATTCTATCTCCTGCTCTGTTAATAGCATGCTAGAGCCTTTAGGAGCCTTCTTTGCACTGGTGGATGGTGACTTTTCAAGTTGGTTGGATGCTAGACTAGACACATCCTGCAGAGATGCCTGTCTGTAGGACATTGAGGGGAGCTGGGGAGTGAATGAGACAGACACCTCTGCCTGTTGGACATGGGGAGGGATGCAGTTGTGGAGTGAAGGTGAGGCAGCCGCTGTGTTAGAGTGGTGCCTGTTACCATGTGCTGCTGCCCGCCATGCTACATGCCAGTCTGGCATCACCATTTTAATCTTATTAATGCAGGCACCTGGTGGTTGAAGGGTTCCTGCCTTAACAAGGCAGACACCTGGGGAGTGTTGGGGCTGGCTGTGAAGAGACACAGCATGGTGGTAGGCACCTAATAAAAGTGGTGTCAGCCTCCAATGTTAGTGAAACAAAATGCAGCAGCTGCTGCTATAAGGGAGAGAGCCGGTGTGTTTGGCCGCAGACACTCTATGGTAAAGCTTTGCCAGCCATTCCTTGTTACAAAATGCAGCCTGATGCCGCAAGAAGGGAGAGCGGGAGCCAAGAGATCTGAAGCTTGGCAGGCACCCAACGGTAAAGCAGTACCTGTAGCCATTCTAAGTGCCTGAACCGACCTGTGTGAGCCCTGCAGACAGAAGAAGACTGCTAGTGCTCAGCCAATGTGAAAGGGGGGAGGGAGCTGAGGGAACCAGAAAGACACATACATTGTAGAGATCCAGCAGCACCAGGGGAAATGGAGTTCTGACAACTCTAAGCTCAGGTACATACAGCCAATCGGAGCCCAGTACCTAGTGGGCTGGTCTGTCTACTAAGGGCTATTTCTGTCCTGCCTATTCAGCGCCCTAATGAGTTCCATTAAAAAACAATAGGGGGATGCCAGGCAGCCAGTGCTTGTGAAGCAGGCAACTTCCCATTGAGTTAAATCTGATTAAGCTTTTTTTTTTTACTTTCCCTAGCAGCAGCAGAGGGGAATAACAAGGAGAACCGCATAACAAGGGGAACTGCAGTACTAATATTTACAGGGACAGAACACATTTTACCACGCAGACAAATATTAAAGGTGTTAATTTACCCCAAAAAAGTAAAAACCTAGCAGAATTTTTTTTTTTAAATTCTGTAAGAAATACTGGTGTTGCCCCAGCTGCCACTATGGACAAGCCTCCTTGTCTGTTTCTGTCTGGTACTAAAGTTAGATTAACAAATGCAGGAAATAAAAACTTCTAAAGGGAACACATGGTGCTGATTAAAAATAAAAAAACTTTTTTTTTTCATATTGACTTTTTTTCATATAAACATAAACGAACACGACCCATCTCCTAAATGGTAGAGAACTGAGCAATGAGGCTGCAAGTACATGATTTATACACTAAAATTGTGTAATTAAGCTAAAGTTGCGCTTAGCTTAGAGTATCCCTTTAATTGTCAGGGAAGTAAAGCAGGCTTAATTGGGGAGGGAGAGTGAACTGGCATGGGGATGTAGGGTTTTGTTGCTATAGGATTGGTTATTTGGCAGTGGCAAGTGGGGGGTAATTTGGGGAAATTCTAGACTAATTTTCTGATTTAGTAGGGAGCTTAAAAACTCAATTTTGCATAAGTGTCCTCTGTTCATTAGTTACTATACTGGTAGGATTTGTTCCCTTTACTTGTTTGAGTTACAAACTGAGTTATAACAAATTCCATTTAAAGGGAGATATTAAATAAACACTGACTTTTTAATATCTTAATGTAATCTATATTATGTAATATATAAATTTTTTTCAATTCAGGAATATGTAAGTTTTAAAAAAAACACTGATATTCGGTGTTTGTTTGTTCGTCTGAAATTTCTAGTCATTCAGTCGTCTTTCTGATGAATGAATGAATAGATGAAATTCGCGTTCGCATGCCCAAGTGTTTAACTGGGCATGTGCGGGAATCTCACAGCACTATCTAGTGTGGGCAGATGACGTGTCCCACAGGGACTTCCTCTACCCACACAAAGATGGCAGCGCCCTGAATATAGGTCGGGGCAGAAAATAAAGATTAAAAAATAGGGTAATTAGGGGAATTTGGGGGTGACTAAGGGGTCAGTTAGATGGAGTCGTGAGGGAGGTTAAAAAAAACAAAATGTAATTTGGCCATGACAGTGCAGCTTTAAGAGAGAAATCAAACAAGATAACAAGCATTGCTGTGTATAGGATGTTAGCCCAGCCAGCCATTGGGGCCTGCTCCACCAGCCCTAAGCGCTGATACATTCCAGCACGATACTCCCATCGTCTGACGTCCGGTTCTGGTACTCGGGATCTTTCCTTCACACACGCCCAGCGATGCATAGTGGTAATCCTCTGATGGTGCCATCTGTGCATGAGAGTTTGGCCCCATATGGAGCATGACTCAAGCAAGTTTCGGCCAGGCTGGAATCCGGACCTTTGGCGATGATGCACCAGACGCGGCTTCTGTTTGTGCTTCCTTCTTCACGATGCAGTGCAGGGGAATCCATTTGTCCAGAAAAAATAGTTTAGGTGGCCATGGCTTAATACAGGGATGAAGTTCTAGCAATTCGCTTGTGGAACTTCTACAACTATGAGCATATTCGCTCAAGAAGCGAGTTCACCTGGGAGGGCAGCTGTGTGGAGACATGCGGAGAAGCAGGCGCCAAACTGATGGCCATCTTATAGAGACAAGATTGTATACAGTCAGGGCAGGGGTACAGTTACCTTTTCTACCTCAGCTAAATTCTCAGGCCGCAGTGAAGCCATTACGAGTGTTGCCCTTCGGGTCCAGTAATATTCAGACCAAATACTCGGCAGAGTGTTCCTCTGGATCAATAAGGTATTTGTGTTTTCACCAAAAATATAGTGTTTTTGTCATTTGATAGGTTTTGTTATATGCTTTTTCTGAGGAGCCCCAGCCATGTGCAACTGTCTCAGTTAGCTGTCAGCCCCCTCCCCAAAATGTAAACTATTCTTTACTATTTACTCCCATCTGTGAAAAATAAATTCAGCTAGGTCACATATTATATGGCTATTTAACGTTCACTGTGATTGAAGTGAGTAATTTGAGACTTACATGATAAAAATAATTATTTCAAGAAGGAATTTTACAGCTCATTGCAACATTTTGCATTTGGTATTTAATTATATTTAGAAAAATAACGTAATAACTGGAGAACGTTTACTTAATGTTTCTTCAACTAATAAATAAAATGATTTCTTTCACAGGTAATTATTATGCAAATGATTTCATTACAAACTGTTACTTACAAAATCTGACATGGAACAAAGTTGGGATTACTCAAAAATGAGATTATGAATGGACCCAAATTGCAATTTGGATATTTGCTCACCTAATTCAGATTCAAACCTGGAGACTAGTCACTAATTTCATTTACAATCCAAAGTAATTTGTTGTCATATTAAACGTAGCCCCCAAACTACCCAAATTGTAAGCAAATCGTGTAATTTATTCATGTAGCAAACACTGGATTGCCCTCAAGTTGGCTCTGAGTTTAAACTTTCAAAGGCACATTTGAACATTTTTGTTTTTACTGAGTAAAGAGCAGACATAGACATTGCCTGCTACCTAGCTGTATAAACAGTGGCAAGGATTCAATTATCAAATAAAATCTGGCTTCTCATGGACCTCTATTAAAGAGGAAGGTCCAGGAGATCCTGGAGTTTTTCTATCCCCCGGACTCATGTGTGATGGCTGAGGGTTTAAGAAAAAGCAAAACTTCCCACCTGCATGTTTCTGAATCCCAGAATGGGTCTAAACAGGAAAAGCAGGGGTGCTGGGTACGTCTGACACTTGGGAAACCCTGCTCAATGGTCTGTCTGTCCGTTCTCTTCACCCAATTTCAGCAAGTGAGAGGTTAATAGTTGAGAGCCATATAGTCAGTCATATGTGATTGAGTGTGAGTTACATATATGAAGGAGGTTGGACAATTTTTCACAAATTATGGAAAGAATAGTAATAATTAAAGAAGCACTGTCGATAGCGCGGAGGAGGATCACCCTGGAACAAGATGGTGGCACCCATGAGGGACAGGTTCAAGTAAGTAAACTCACCTTTACCTGCCCCTTCGGCCACCGGACCTCCTTTGGCAATGTCACCATCAGGGGACTTTGCAAATTTGGGAAAGTCCCAAAACAGTGACAGTGCTGTTTGAAGCCAAATGCAGTTTTTGAACATAAATTGTGGTGGAATAAATATTTACACCAAAATGACCAAACAGATTTATTTTCTTTAAATTCAGGTATTTTTTCCCCCATATTTTGCAATTTTGCTTTCAAATGATTTTTTTTTTAGTAAATAAACCCCCAAGACTCTGTATCTATTACCTCAGATTATATTATAAATTTTTACATTGCATGATGCTAAAACAACCAAGCATCGCAAAATGCTAACATTGGGAAAAGTACAAATTTTCTCAGTACTGACTTTATGTTTTAATAAACAAATCTTACAAGGAAGTATTTTCCCTTCAGCATCACTACTGTATATTTCCACGGGCAAAATTGTTGCTTATAATAAATATTTGTTAAAATGTCATGCATTTAGTTGGAATTTTTCTTTGCAAGTTCACATGACCATTCTGGGCATCAATTTCTTAGACATTTGTCCCATGTGAGTGTGTTTCTCTATTGTCCTTTTTTTAAAGATGATTGGTCTGTCTGTGAAAAATAACACAAATAAAATAAAATAAACTCCCTCTTTATCCTGCATTCTGTACTACCCTGATCACAGAGTGTTCAACCAATTGGAAAGCTGAATTTATCCCTAACGCCTTCACACCAAATCCTTGCACAGCAGTGCTTTGTGGGCAGAGCAGAGGTTTGTGGGAATTATAATTGAGTTATAATTATAATAACTGAGTCCTTTCATGTGAAAGATCTTTCCTTCCCAGGATGCTACCAGATCACACAAAATTAGCAGCAAAGCAGCCAGTAACTCAATTACCTTGAGACAATGGATGTCTGGTGTCTGACCAGACAGTCTGGTAATTGAAGTGAGAGCAGTTGCTTTCTGCGCCTGTGGGATGTAGGAATGCAGTCACAGGGAACAATCCAATTGAAATATATATATATACTTTTGAACTATTTAGTATATATACCCCAAATGAAAACATGTATGTGTTTAATTATGTTGTTTTCCCATTGGGAGTATATCTAAAAACAGCTTACAAAAGCTTTAGATCTCTTGTCTGCAGCCTTTGCAAACCCTCCCCTTCTTACCAAGCCCAATCAGACTTCTCAGCCTGGGGAAGCCAGACATCCCACTTTCTGTAGCTACCCAATTAGACTCAATGAGAAGTCTTTGCAAGGCAGATATTCTAAGCAATTGCCTGTCTCTTTAGTTTAGCTCCACTGAGCTAACAAAACCAGGAAGTAAACGGACCTGTTGATTGATTGACAGCCTAGGAGGTGTAACAAGGTACATTTTTAAAAGTCACAATTTCTATTGAAATCTACACTTTCTGTAAACTAAAAAAAATAGGAAATGCTCTTTACACATAAAACATTTCAGCAAGTGGAAGGGTTTAGGGACCTGGAGTGTTCCTTTATATGGCTGCAATGAACAGGTTAGAGAGATCCTGTTGTGGAGGGACAAGTCTCAGTTTATATTGCTGAATTCTCCTAAGATTAGTCACAAATTCTTTCAGAGTGTTTTCCTGTCAGTCACGTTGCATTTTTATGAGACTACATCATGTAGATAGGAAACCTATTTATCAAATCTAAGTTCCTTGTGAGCTTTTCCACCTGCTATGCTATGGATATTCTCACACAGTGTGCACAGGTATTTTTGTGTTGTTATATATCAGCTGTTGTCGGTATACTAGAAATAAGCTCTCACTGTTAGCGTGGACTTGATAACGCCAACCAGTATACACGTGTCATATGCTATACAGTAGCTCTCAGTGTTGTCCAGCCTATTGTTTGCATTAGAAATGTAATGTATTTCAATGTCTGATATGATTCTTTATGCCATGCTTTTCTTATCACCATACAACCAGGGTATTTGCCTGTGTTCTGCAATAATGTACTGATTAGATAACTGATGTGCAGTTTTTTTGCCGTATCTCTAATTGTTCAGTTATGTGAACTTTATGCTTTTACGTTAAGTATTTGTGTTTTCTTACGTTTCCGTAATTCCGTTCCTCCTCTTGCATGTTTTTTTCCACTCTCTATTTTCCATTTGCACTTGTTGTTAGGCTTTGTTGTTATGTCACATGCCCCATCTATTTGGTATCTATGCCATACACTGACCAGCCAAAACATCAAAACCACTGACAGGTGGGAGGGGCCTGGTGTCCAAGATGGCTAGACATGATTTTAGCTGCTCCTTCAATATAGTGCTATTTATCAACTTATTCAGCTGTAAACCCTGAGGGACGAATCCTAATTTTACTGCCAGATACTCACCTCAGCAGACAACACCTTGCGGGCTCGAACTGCAACATCTTACGCCATTTATACCTAATTGACACTAAGACCTAGCAGGTTGCTGACCTAGAAGTTGGAAGAAGCGGGCTATCTCTCAGCTGGTGGAGCGTATCCTGCAACAGATCTATCAACAATCGGCCCCCTTACCGGGATATCCCGGTCCCCACTGAGAAAGCTATTATTAATGCACGTGGGGAGCCCGTCTGGTCCAATCACACAAAAGAGCTACTGTAGCTCAATTTGCTGAAAAACCTAATGCTGGCCATGATGAAAAGGTGTCAAAACACACAGTGCATCGCATTTTGCTGCGTAGAGGGCTGCGTAGTCACAGACCAGTCAGAGTGCCAATGATGACCCCTGTCCACTGCCGCAATCACCTTCAATGGAGTCGTTAGCGTCAGAAATGGACCATGAAGCAATGGAGGAAAGTTACATGCTCTGATTAATCTATTTTTCTTTTAGATCCGGTGGATGGCCAGGTGCATTATGGGAAGAAGGCATGCCGATGTGGGCAATGCTCTGGGTAATGTTCTGCTGGGGAACCTTGGGTCCTGGCATTCATGTGGATGTTATTATGACAGGCACCACCAGCCTAGATATTGTTGCAGACCACATATACCTTCAAGGCAATGGTGCTCTCTTTTAGCAGGATAATGCACCTTGCCACACTGCAAAAATTGTTCTGGAATGTTTTTTGGAGGTCAAGGAAAAGAGTTCAAGCTATTGTCTTGGCCTCCAAATTCCCCAGATCACAATCCGATTGAGCATCTGTGGGATGTGACTGCACATTGTTACTTTGCACAGAAAGAGAGGAACTTATGTTAACAGAGCTCTTGACTGAAGAGTGAATTTCTAGAATATAAAGTGGATTCAAACTGAATTTAAAATTTTAGGTCAAAATAATTTAACTAAAACCATTGCCGATTTGGAGAATTTTTACAATGTGACGATTTTGGTCTAATATTTACAATTTGTTTTAAATGAATATAGATCTCTGACATTTCACACTTTATTAAATAACCTTGTGTACCAAAACCTTAACAGACAAAAGCAGGAGGGGTCATGAACTAAGAACATGAGGCTCTTGCGGTCCCTTCATAGGCAGAGAAATTCCAAACTGGATTGCTCACAGTACCAGGCTCCATAGCTGCTACTGAGCCTTATTTGCTAAAGTTTACCTTGCAGTGCAGCTGAATGTTTAATGTGGAATAAGCTTACCTTTTCCCTCTGACTGGAAGCCGCAAGCTCCTATGACTGGCTGAGGCTGTGAAGGGGGACAAGGACAAGACACATGTCACAACCCCCTTTCTGTCTAAGTAGTTCAGCAATAAAATGCTCGGGCACTCTACACAGTGATACACGTAGGACTAAAGAATTAATCATAATAACCACATTAAATAATTACATTATTAAAATAAATTTTAAAACACATTTTATGCGCACACGTACAAATTGGGAATTGGGAGCACACCCAGAACATTCATTTCTCAGCAGTGATGCTGCTATTAAGATCAAAATACAGATTAAAGAACAGTGCACATGTAAAAAATAATGTAGTTGTACATTTTACAAGGCTACTTAAAATCAACTATTTTAGTAAACAAATAAAGTGATTTGGTTACATCATATGGCTATAGTGACGGAGCTCCTGTACTCCGACGAGTACCTCCACCAAGTCCGCTTCCTAGCCGCTTGAAGGGACCCTGAAACGTCGAAGTATGACTGGGGTTCTTTTGGAGCTTTTCCACCTGACCAGGCTGCATCTCTCTTCCCAAGCAGGTATCATCCCCTCTGCCTCAT
This sequence comes from Pelobates cultripes, assembly GCA_933207985.1. Classification (NCBI taxonomy): domain Eukaryota; kingdom Metazoa; phylum Chordata; class Amphibia; order Anura; family Pelobatidae; genus Pelobates; species Pelobates cultripes. Next base: position 111,688,955 of record OW240912.1, on the reverse strand, counting down.
ACACTGCAACCCTGCTTCCAGGCAGGTATAGTGCCCTATGCCTCTTCCACTGCAATTGTTCTTCTAGACAGGTATATACATCCGCCTGCTTTGTTATAGCTCTTGTCTTTAAAGGATCACTATAGGGTAAGGAACACAAACATGTATTCCTGACCCTATAGTGTTAAAACCACCATCTAGCCCCCCTGAGCCCCTCATGCCTCCATAAATATAGCAACATCTTACTGTATTCAAGCCAGAAGCTGTAACTCTGCATGCTGTTTGCCTAAAAAAAACAAGCTGTCTGCTGACATCATCAGAAGTGGTAGCCTGATCCAATTACAGTGCTTTCCCATAGGAGTGGCTAAGACTGACAAAGAGGCAGATCAGGGGCAGAGCCAGCATGATTCAAACAGAGCCCTGGTCAATCAGCATCTCCTCAAAGAGATTAGTTGAATTACCAGATTTTACTAATTTCATGACGTAAAGTCATGATTTTATAAAGGACACGGAGGCGAGTATTAGGCTCTTATTATGCTTTCCTCTTTCTTTTATTCCTCAGCAGCAAAAGAAAATATTGTATATATATTCAATGAAAAAAAGAAAACAATTCAATAACACTACATCACAACTTCTAAAGGGTTAACCAAATACCACATAAGAACCAATCAGAGTGTCCCTATTAGAATAAAGTCCCATGTGACCCTAAGCCACTCCTCTTTCTTTTGGTGTTGCTGATGGACACTCCAAAATTCCGCAATGAAAATAACCAGTAGTCGTATAGAGAGCAGTGAATCCAGCAGAAGATGACGTCGATAAATAAACCAAAATCCCTGAAGAAAAAACTGGTCATCCTCCATCCGCACACCTCCGGGCATGCCTGGACCATTATGGCACTCCAATTAGGAAGCTGTAAGACAGAGAAACGCGATGGTAAAATGTGTTCTTGGATAATATTTTTCCACGTTCATATTCCAACACTAGATCATTCTCATGTTATTCACTCAAATGGAAATAAAATAACACATTATCACCCGGCTCCAGTCCCATAACATAGATTACATTCCCAGAGGAGCGCAACTTACCTTTATTGGGTGGGATAATACTTGCCTCCGTGTCCTTTATAAAATCATGACTTTACGTCATGAAATTAGTAAAATCTGGTAATTTTATTAAAGGACACGGAGGCTCTTATTATGCTAGTTCAAAGCTGTGTGATCACTGACGTGGAAAAATGGGAAACCGGGCGGAAATAAAATTCCCAGAATGTAGATTCTCTTGACTAATCGGCTGCTCGGAGGAGATCTTCCAATTTACAGCCTAATGAAAAAGCTTTTGATGCCATCGCACCCCTCACTGAATGTGCTCCATATGTGGAAGTATCAATGCCTGCCGTCATGATCCATTTGACCCAGCGAGATATGGTGACTGTAGAAACCGGACGATGCAGTTGTCGAATAGCCAGGAATAGGTCCGCACATTGAGGATCTCGGACCGCCGCCGTCCTTGTTTCATACTCCTTGAGACAGGCTACTGGGCATAAGTTACTGTTATGTGGAAAAGCGGGGTAAAAAACCTTTGTGATGGACGTTTTTGTACGTCTCGATATATCAAAGGCCACCCCTTCCGGTGTATATGAGCGTGCCTGAATGTCCAATGCTCGTACATCTGAGACCCGTTTACATGAGATGAGACAAAACAACGTAACCAATTTTGAGGTGAGTTGCTTGATCGACAAGTCTTCGTTCCTTGGCCAACTTTCAAAAAGTCGGAGAACGAGGTTCACATCCCATACCTCCGAATACCTAGGCCGTGGTGGTCGTGCAAATTTTATGCCCCGTAGGAGTCGACATACCATCGGATGTTTCCCTGTTTGAATTCCATTCCAACCTACGTGGCCTGCTGAGATAGCTGACCTATATAGAGTAATTGTACGATACGCCAGGCCGTGGTCGAAAAGTGAAGTGAGGAAACCCAAGACTTGACTCACAGTTGCAGATATGGGATCCACGTGTTGTTCCACGCACCAACCATGCCATGCGTTCCAGGCATGTAAATATGATTTCCTTGTCCCTGCAGTATGAGAGGATGTGGATTGCCATAGGGATCCAGGAGAATGTTGTCGTGTACCGGTAGTAACCTCGGCAGATCTATTGACAGTTCCAGGAGTGTAGGGAACCAGGGTTGAGACGTCCAGAAGGGAGATACGAGGATTAGAGAAGTTCGGTGTCGTCTGAGGTGCAGCAAGGTCCGTGCAATGAGAGAAAAGGGGGGAAAAGCGTAATGTCTGGCTTTCGGCCACTGTTGTCGGAAAGCATCTGTTGCTAGAGCCTCCAGATCCGGCCTCCAACTGAAAAACCTCGGTAATTGCGCGTTTAGTCGTGAAGCCAACAGGTCGATGTCCAGTGGTCCCCACAGTGATTGCAAATGGCTGAAGGTGGCCGGGTTCAGCCGCCAGTCGCTGGCATCTCTTTGATGTCTGGAGTTCCAGTCTGCTACTACATTGCTCATCCTCGGGATGTGTTCCGCTTGCACTGATATGTTGCGATTGAGGCAGAACTGCCAGAAATCCTTCGCTAATTCCCCAAGTATTGCTGACCTCGTGCCCCCGAGATGGTTGATATAACGGACTGCTGAAACGTTGTCCATGCGTAACAGGATGGAACAGTTGGTCGACACGTTCAAAAGACTCCGTAAAGCAAACGAACCTGCCAACAGTTCGAGGCAATTGATATGAAGTCCCTGTTCCTCCCTGGACCATCTTCCTCTGGTGGAGAAAGGTCCGCAGCGCGCACTATGGGGTCCGGAGCTGTTCCGAAGATTGCGTGGCCATTCCAGGCTTTCATGTGTTGTAGCCACCATTTGATTTCGTCTTTGGCGGCACAGTCGAGAGGAACAGAATCTGAGTATGAGTTGCCTTTAATCGTTGAAGTACTCTGTAGTGTAGAGGTCCGGGAAAGATGGCCTGAATTGACGCCGAGAGGAGGCCTACAATCCTGGCCAGCTGTCTCAAAGTAAGGACAGGACGTGTTAGCGTCCGCTTGAGCTCCTTTTTGATGTCCTTGACCTTGGTCGTTGGGAGTAGGAGTGTTCTAGTTGATCAGAAAGCCCAGGTTTTCTAACAGATTTCTCGTCCAAGAGAAATGTTTGTGCAACAGAAGCAGCTCTTGCGCCATGATGAGGATATCGTCCAGGTATATTATGAGCCATACTCCCCTGCTGCGTAGGAGGGCGACCACTGGTTTCATGAGCTTTGTGAAGCACCAGGGGACCGATGAGAGACCGAACGGTAGGCATTTGAATCGCCACATGGTCTCTTCCCATCGGAATTGCAGGAAGTGTTGGCAGTCGTCGGCCATTGGGACCGTGAGATATGCGTCCTTCAAGTCGAGTTTGACCATCCAGTCCCCTGTGAGGAGGAGGTACCGGAGAGAGTGTATGCCTTCCATCTTGAAGTGATGGTATGTGACAAACATGTTTAATGGTCTCAGGTTGATGACTGGGCGAACGCCTCCGCCTTTTTTGGGTACTAAGAATAGGTTGCTTAGGAAACCTGGTGTGACAGGGGGAATTGTATAAATGCCTGGACCTCTTGGGTTATCAACTCTCGGTCCCGAGTGGGGAACAACATTCGGCTGGGGGGGTTTCAGTTGGACAGGGTATTGCACAAAATCTTTAGAGTAACCCCGGACCGTGTGGAGCAACCAGGCATCCGCAGTGAGCATGTGCCATGCTTTGACAAAATGGCCCAGTCTACCCCTCACCATAGTTAATGCCGACATATGAGGAGGTAGTGCACTTACCATAAGGTCGTCAGCCATATGAAGAGCCTCTGGGTCCTCGGGTTTGCCACGGCCTGCCTCGAACTGGGAAGAACGGTGAGGCTTGTTTGGGTTCCGGGTGTGTGAATCTGTATTGCGTGGAGCCACGAGAGCCCCGGTATGAGCCCCGGGGCGAGCGGCCGGGCAGATGGCCCCGGTATCTGCTGGCCCCGCCAAAAACTCTCTGATGGAACACTCGCTTCAAGTGCCGTAAAGGTGCCCATATATGTGCCTAGTTCTTTTACGAAGTTATCCCCAAATAGGAGGGCTTTAGCCTGGGGACCCAGCTCTGAGATAGCTAGGTTTACTAGCTTAAGCTCAATTTTAATTAAGATCGCTTTGCGTCTTTCCGTGGCCACCGCCGTATTAGCGTTGCCCAGGAGACACACGGCACGCTGGATCCACCCTCTGAGGGTTTCCAGGTCCAGCGGTGCACCTCCTGCCAACGCGATTTCGACCATATCGAACATCCTCGCGATTGGTCCAAGGATGTCTAATACCTTATCCTGGCAATTCCGCCAGGCAAAATCCAGGCCCTTCTTGGCCTTCCAGCCTGATTTTCCCAAAAATTGGGTGATTTTTGGGTCCACCTCCGAGGTGGCGCATGCCATATCCGGGACCGTGGGGAGTGGGCATTCTGCCAGCAGCTTGTTTCGCGCCACCTTATCCAGTGGCTTTCTGATGCGGGCAGCGATATATTTCGCTACGTGGTCCAGAGGGCACCACTCGGAGGACCTTGGGTATTGTAGGGTGTCCGGGTCGAACAATGGTTCGCCCTGAGGGTCAACTAAGGCGGAGTCATCAGCTCAGTCCTTGTGGTCCATGTCCGTGCATGTGAATGAGTCATATTCCCGCAATTGATTATCATTAGAATCATCAGAGTCCTCCTCCTTGGATTCGCTCTGTGCCTCCTCTAGCTCCGATTCAGAGTCGGAGGATTCGAGTAGGGCCTTAGCCCTCTTCCATTTCCTCACTGATTTTGCCCGGTGGGGGGCTCTTAGTTGTGGTCTAACCACAGGTTCTGTGAACAGGACGTGCCCTGTCCATCTGTAGGGTTTTGGAGGCATAATCATCTAAATGGTGAGACTTTTTAGCGGCCTTACGCCCACTAGGGGCCACCGGTTTATTTTCTGGGGGGTTAGCCACGGGGTTAGGCGGCAGTTGTGTGGCTCTCATCGCAGTGGTTATGGAATGCGATAAATTATCTGACATGGCACCCATGGCGGTAAATATGGCCTGTGTCACAGACTTCGCCATAGCCGCGTCTAAGAGGGAATGTAACTCCTCTGAGTCCATATGCTCTTGCGCTGTTTCCAACGCTGTGGGCATTTTGGGGCCCTGCAAGGGAGGGGTGGTTATGGTGGCTCTAGGCGTTGTGGCACTATATGCACTGTTCTCAGCCTGCATGTCTGGGGTGGAAAGGACAGTAAATACAGGCAGGCTGGTAAGTATATCCCCTAAATAGGTTATTAGAATGGCTAAACCCCAACTAAAATAGTATCAAACAAACTAGCAGGCACCAGGCACCAAGTGTTTACCAAAGTGCTAACAGAGGTAGACAACAAATAAAAATTGCAGCAAGCTCACCGAGTGTTCCCTCAGGAATAAGCTCCTGGGGAACACCGGGAGACTTGTCCAGCAACAGGGATCAACTCCCGCCCCCAAACGAGTAGTATTGGCCGCGCTAGCAAAAGCGCAGCAAAACTGCCAACCCCAAGATGGCCGCCGCGATGCGCACTTGCGTTGTGCGCATGCGCGGGCGGCCGCAACCGCGATAATAACCGCGGACCGCCGGGACCATGACTGGCAGCGGTACCCATGTGTGGGGAGACCAAGTGGAGGGAATGGGGCAGCAAAACGGTCGGGAAATAAACAAACCGACTGGAGGGGGGAGGGGGGAGGGAGGAAGGGGGGAGAGAGAGGGAATGAAAATACAGGTAGGACAAGACCCAAAGGGAAGAAAACAAGAAGAATATTAACACATCCAAACCCTGTGGGAAAATAACGGATGCAAAGGTAATCTGACTGAAACAGCAAGATATTTAACTGTCAGAAACAGAAGAGGAAAAAATTCTTGTACTTATCTGAGGCTGCAGCAGCAAAAGAAAGAGGAATGGCTTAGGGTCACATGGGACTTTACTGTAAACGGTACACTCTGATTGGTTCTTATGTGGTATTTGGTTAACCCTTTAGGAGTTATGATGTAGTGTTATTGAATTGTTTTCTTTTTTTCATTGAATATATATACAATATTTTCTTTTGCTGCTGAGGAACAAAAGAAAGAGGAAAGCATAATAAGAGCCTAATAAGAGCCTCCATATCCTTTAATAAAATTAATGAATCTCTATGAGGAAACATAAGTGTCTGCATGCAGAGGGAGGAGATACTGAATATTTGGATGCATTTTAGGCAGCCATGACCCAGGAAGGATCTTTAAACAGCTATCTGAGGAGTGGCCAGTGAAGTTATCACTAGGCTATAATTTAAACACTGAATTTTCTCTGAAAATACAGTGTTTACAGCAAAAACCCTGAAGGTAATGATTCTACTCACCAGAACAAATTCAATAAGCTGTAGTTGTTCTGGTTACTATCATGTCCCTTTAAAAAAAGACACATGTGGCTTTCAAGCCTAACTTTCTTGCTCTAGCCCAGGGCTAGAGGGATCCTGCAATCAGTAAATAGGTCCAAAGACTCTGTTGCTGGGATCACTACATATCTGCACAGAACACAAGTTCCAAAAAGTAATAACATATGAAACTTTATTTTACTTGGGACTAGTACATATGATCATTACATATACATTGCAGTGACAACTCATTAAAATAAAAACACTTAAATTCATAGCAGACAACATACAGCAACTTGTCATAACACATTGACATATTTATAAAGGCAATAATTAACAGAAAATATCTCTCCTGCCTGCAGAATTAGTAATATACAAATCTACCAGAATATGCAAATTACCAGCCTTGCTATTCAAGTAGTGCATATTGCTGTTGCTACCAACAGAGGGCACTACACAGGCTCCATAGCCAAATCCACTTAGTTGGAAGCAATCCTCAGCAGTACATGAGAGCAGGCAAAACATTAACAGTATAAACACAATATAAACAATTACATTACACACACCCTGCACCTATAATGGGTGACTATAACATAAGAAAAGTCCAGCAACCTACAAAAATAGTCTGTCTGAATGTCCATGTGTTGGTGACAACCATCACAGCTATATCTTGTTAAGTACCTCAACATCAATAGGTCATACGTTTATTTTAGAATGGGAGATAAACAGGTTAACGGCAATACTCACTGCGTAACCTGTTTGCATTTAAGTCTCCTCAAAGTTATGTTTTCCTGTGGTCACCTCCAATCAGGCTCCTATAGTGAAAGGCTCTCACTAGGAGACATTTATCTAACCAATCAGTGCCCTATACCTAGGAATGCTGGAAAGGCGCATTGTGCATGTGCAACTCTGTGCGAGTTTGAAGATGCCTTCTACTAGTGCCAAGCATGCACAGCCTCCGAGGCTCTGTTACAGAAAGCCTGTCCTATTCCACAGTGTGCTTCCTGCACTAGTTGCCACTGCGATTCTAGCATGCGCAGAGTTGGCTGCAATGATATAACGTCATGATTCACTATAATATACAATATGTATGAGTATAACCTAGAACTCCACATCAAGAAAAGGTTATAGTAATGTGCGGTGCATATATCTCAGAGATCCGCTGTGGATAGTTATAAAATAAAGTCCCATAATGCTCAGTAAGCTTGATTCATTTAAAAAAAATAAAAAAAATTGAAAGATTCAAATTAGGCTGGCTTGCTTAGTTTTATGGGTAGTGTAGTTTATGAAATTGTTTGCCTCACAGCAACTGAATGAATAAAGGAGTAATGGCAGGAGGAATCATATTTTTAATGGCAGTATCCTTGCTTCACTACATTTGATTTTTCTCTGCCATATACTCATTATACCATATTTATGTTTCTGGGCTGCTTGCTCCCACTCTAACACTGTTTGTAGCAAACTACTGGCTGCTATGTGTGCAGAGGCAATTGGGAAACAAGCTCCTCCAACTGTGCAGAACAGCATGCTGTGCCATAGGCTCACACAGAATTTGGTCAGTGTCTGCTCTTTGCCAGAAGGAATTCCTCCTTACCCTTCCTGTAACTACGCAACAGTGACCTGCAAACAGCCACTGACTCTTTGAGCATGGCTGTCAATCATTCCGGCCAAGGTGCCTAACGTCAAGTTCACATTCACTATTTGCAGGTCAGTATAGAGGAAAACTCCTGATTTATTAGCACACCATTCAGGTGATGGGGTAACAGTGTGTAAGTCAGGGGTAGGAAACTTCAGTACTCCAGATGTTTTAGACTATATCTCCCATAATCCTTTAACAGCCACAATGCTGGCAAAGCATCAAGGGAGATGTAGTCCACAGCATCTGGAGTGCCTACCACAAGTGTGGGGGCTGCGTAACTCTAATGCTTTATCTACATCAGGAAGCTGCTTTAAAATTTAGTGGGCTTACTCCCAAAGTCTCCTCTTGAAAGTCATACAATATTCTTTATTATTGTAATGACATTTAATTAAACATATAGCATGTCCTGGTATTTGATTGGTTTTTATGTACGTATGTGCATTACTTTGTTAGAAGATACACTGTGCCCCCTTCTCTACATCTAATATTCCCTTATATATATATGCTTCCCAAACATCTCTTTACAAAAAAAATAAATAAATAAAGTCAGAAAAATTTAACATGTTTATTATGGCCTACAATTTACAAGCTCATTGTCATTTCTCCATCATCCCCATTTTACTTGATAACTCTGAATGTGATATTCCATATCAATCCATGCTTTACAACAAGCCAGCTTACACAGAAATAGGAAGGAACTACTATTGACAAACAAGGGGAAAGTCGAGATCGGATTTCTTATAGCAACCAATGAAAGGATATCTAGAAGCAACCAATCAGTTTACTGCAGATAGGGAGAGAGCATTCCTGTAGTTCTTACTACCTATGAGCTCTCAAAAGGTGTGGTAGCTTCTTGTTTTGAGGATAATGCAGGTCCACAGTGCATAATTTGTACACGGAATGCCTGGTCAATCCTACCGATAACTTGTCTCCTGATCACCTTCATCAAAAATGATGGTCCCACTAACAGCATCCATTTAGGTAAAGTACTATCTTTTTATCTGACAGGATTGGTTATCCACTATACTTACAAGATTATTCACTAAAGTAAGAATTCAAATGACATTCAAGGTGAATTTCAAATTTCAGGCAAAAGTAGACTTAAATTCGGAATTCATTTTAAATTAATTTTGAATTCTCACTTTAGTGAATAACTTTGCAAGTGTAGAGTATTTTATTTTCCATGATATCTTTCTGCCATGTTTAAATGTACCAACATTTTCTTTACGTGAATTTGTTTATATTTTGGGTGTATAGAAGGCCGAACGTTATTTACTGTTCAAAATATTTCAGACACATCTGATAAATATATAATTTGGCACTTTTGATATTGTTCAATTAAACCGAAACAAACCATTCATTAAATAAATGCTATTAAAGTTATAAAGCACCAATCGATTGCGCAGGTCTGCACGAGTTAAAGTTACAGATTTTTCCAAAATGAAAATACAAAAAATTCAAGTATACGTACCATTACAAATTAATATTGCCGATATAACAAAGCTTAAAGAATGAAAAGATTTTAATTATTATAAATGTATTTTGTTCTTTCCAAATTGACTCACGCACTGCATTTTTCTGATTAAAATAAAAACAAAAAACAAACCACGAGCACTGCACTCGCTTCCCCACCTTACTTGCTTGCCTGGTTGCTAAAACACAGACCAGTAGATAGACGAAATTGGACCGTACTATTTTTTTAAGTATAAGAGCTGAACAATACTTTGTTCAGAAACAAGTTTCTTACATGTCCAGGCTAATCACTGCACACTGTGATGATTGCAAAGAACAAGTCTAAGCATGTCAGATTTATTGCAAAGCTCGAGGCTTCACTTTGCAAGTTCAGACATGTTAAGGTTTCAATCCAAACTATATCCTTACCAAGATACCACTCTGGGTACTTTAAATAATGATTTACATATGGAATTTAAATGATTTTCTCTGAAAATATACAAGACTAAGAAGCGTGTGAATTGTATTACATTCTGCAAGAAGGTTTTCTGTCTATTTTTTTTACTATTTTAAGTGTTCTTTACCTTGTGGATTCTTTAAAATCAGTCTCATTATTAAACTAAGTACAGCACAGGTAAGGATGTATAATATTTATCACTTTGCCAGTTTGCCATTACATTACATTAAAGCGACATTATCATAAAAATACAATACTATAACAATAGTTAATAAGTTATATTTTATTTAAAGTGATGCTGTTAAAATGCAGAGTACTGTTGCTCTGTGTATCAGTTAGATACCTGTAGGGTTAAATACCAAAAGTGTGAATTCTTCACAACTGACCAAGGAATTAGATTTTTTCTTTCATTTACTTATAACATCATAACTCCCAACATTTCGGATGGACATAAAAGGACACTTTAATTCTAGTGCTGTAAGTGGGGCTGTGGCCAGGGGCGGGCTGGTCTGAGAAATTTTAGGTGACTTACTAGTAACATTTTATGAAACTAAAATGTAATTTAGAACAAGAACAATGTATCTTATTTACACAGACTGGTTCCTAAACACATTTATTGTAGTTGAAATACATTAAAGGACCACTATAGTGCCAGGAAAACATACTCAGGGCACTATAGTGCCCTGAGGGTGCCCCCACCCTTTAGGGTCCCCCTCCCGCCGGGCTCTGGGGGGAGGAAGGGGTTAAACTCACCTCTTTTTCCAGCGCCGGGCAGGGAGCTCTCCTCCTTCTCTCCTCCTCTTCGGCTGAATGCGCATGCGTGGCAGGAGCTGCGCGCACATTCAGGCAGTCCATAGGAAAGCATTCAAAATGCTTTTCTATGGACGCTGGCATCTTCTCACTGTGAAAATCACAGTGAGAAGTGCGGAAGCCCTCTAGCGGGTGTCAATAAGACAGCCACTAGAGGCTGGATTAACCCATTTATAAACTGTTTATAGAAAAAAGGGTTAAACCTAGCTAGACCAGGCACCCAGACCACCTCATTAAGCTGAAGGCGTCTGGGTGCCTATAGTGGTCCTTTAAAGCGAGTATTATTGATGTGGAGCTCTGTTATTCACTCAGACACATCAACAATATGCAGCTCCTAGCAAAAAAAGGATATTTATATAGAAAATAAGGACAGTGGGATTTGGGAACTAAATATGGATTCAGGGGAGGAGGTAGCAGTGTGTCGGGGCTGTTTAAAGCTAGTGCTTTATCTGCAACCGACAGCTGATTTGAGATTTAGTGGGCTTAATTCCAAAGTCTCTTCTTGAAAGTCATGAGACTGTTCTTTATTATTTCAATGACATTCTATTAAATATTGTACATGTTCTGTTACTTGATTGTTTTTATGTATGTATGTGCATTACTTCATTGGAACTCTGGTGATCACTGTGAACAACCACATTCACAACATGGTACGGCTGCAGTCAGATTCATGAGCAGTTCCACTCACACTGGGGTAATGTCTGAGGGACATTTGTTACCCTTTGTGTATGTGGAAAACATTGTTATATCAAACCAGCTATTGTTTTTTTTTGTGTGACAATTTTTATTGTTTATTTTCAGGGTACAGAAGAGAAGGGGAGGGTTATAGGGGGAAAATAATTCACACAGTGATCCAGAACATTCTATAGACATGTTTTATACCCCATGTTTAGCAGATGGGTTTCAGATTTTTATGTAAGGGGTATAGCAATATACACATTCCCAGTTCCAGTTTAGCGTATAACCATTAGGGTTAACATGTAAGGTTGGCTGTTGGGGACATTTTGGGCTGGTTGTGAGCAGTGTGGTGGTGCGTGTAGGCCTTTTTCAGTGCCCCTGAGGGTATCTTAGTGATAACAGGTATGCTGGGGTGATGTTGACTGGATACTTGAGGTGCAAGTGTAGTATTGTAATGGGGGGAGGAGAGAAAAGGGGGGGGAGGTGTGGTTCCTCATCTTGCTGATGGTGTCTTGTTACAGTGCCAATGTACACTTGTCTACAGTATCCATGTGTCAGTGCATATTGGCAAACCAAACTAGCTAGTTTTAAGGCTTTCTTTTCAATAGCAATGCATGTTACTGCTTTTATAATAACACATTGACATTATACTATCATTAACAGCGGCACCATTTATAAATAAGATGCTAGGTTAAGGTTGGGATTCTAAAGAAGGTTAGGGCAAAGTTATGATTAGGGGAAGAGGTGAAGAGGCAGAGAGGGGGCCTATAACAAAAGGGCTAGGGGGACTTGACTTATATTGGGGGAGTTTGTGCTGTATATTAGGGGAGTTTGTGCTGTATATTGGGGGGTCTGTGCTTTATATTGGGCTTAGATTTTTCCCATTCAGAGTAGGTTTGAATAAAAGGTTGGAGATTGACTGTATTTAAAAGGAGTCCTGGTCTTGGGGTTCCCAGTTGCCTCCCCAGGAAATTACCCTTGAATTTTTTTCTTGTATATATGTTTTTTTTTTTTTTTACGTTTGCCTTATCTGGGGTGAAATATGAATTATATATGGCACAACATGGATTGGTAGTAAAATATTGAATTATGTGTATATGAAATTATGGGGTGAAATGACATGAACTTGGAAGACGAATGCAAATTTTGACTTTTTCTCCCATGACTCTGACTGATATGTTGCAGTGTATTTCTTATTTATCATTCTACTGACTGCCATAGCTAGTGTCATCCAGGGCCACCCAGGTAGTTAGACACAGAAAGTGATTTAACCCCTTAAGGACACATGACATGTGTGACATGTCATGATTCCCTTTTATTCCAGAAGTTTGGTCCTTAAGGGGTTAAAGTATAGATATGTCTCTGCTATCAGCTGTGGTTCTATAATAGCTGGCAATACGTCTGCTGTATCAGGGGCTGCCTGCCAATAATAAGCAGAAATACATGTGATTTTATGCTTCAATAGCGTGTAATCCTTAAAACTATTCTGTTATCTCTGAGTAATAGCTCACCATTGCTATGTGTTAAATTACTGCCTTTACTACAGACACTGCGCTTTAATTGCTTCCAAAGGATGGTTGCCGCTGTTCTATCAAAAAACCCTACCCCGTGAAAATTCCCTACCCTCGTCACTTCCGGTGACGTGGCCGCACCGGAAGTGACTAGGAAAAGCTCTAGGACGGGGGGGAGCGCCGCCACGCAAGCGCACAACTACTAGGTAGGGAAATTTCACATTGAGCAGGGGAAAATAACGGCACAGTGCGCACGCGCGGCACAGTACTCCCATCGGAGTACCCCAGCCAGAGGGACTGCCCCACATCTGCAACCAAATCCGTCGGTCACCGAATTCAGTAATCTCTGTCTCTTTGTCCATTCTGTATGTATGGTACTCCCAATTCTTTTATTTAATCCGGTGTGTCTCCCACAATCTTTGTGTCTGTCTGCTGTATGTATGTGGCACGCAAGTCTGCATGCACTGTGTCTGTTATGCCATTTACTCTAACCAGTTTTTCTTTAGTTTTTTTGTGTGTGTCACAACTCTGACAAGCATGTTCTCCTACGGGACACAAAGTACATGAAGAGGAATGAAGAAGCCCATGTTTGATACTCGTCTCCAGGGTGGAGTATTGAATTTATAAGTACTGAAGTGGCATCTGGCACGTGACAAGCTGCTCCTGTTTGCACAGCGACTTCAACATTGTGTACTGTGATCACGGCTTAGTTCAGAGGTAGGTAACCTTGGGCAGTCCAGTTGCTGTGAATTACACCTCCCATAATGCTGCAAAGCATTATGGAAGGTGTAATCCAAAACATCTGGAATACCGAATGCGTATGAATGAAAAGTATGGTGTGTGTGAATGGTCAGTAACAAGGGTTGAAGCCTTGACGTGACGTTACTGCTCACATGTGTATCCATGTGCCAATTCAACCAATGTGAGTGACTGTAATACTTATGAGGTAACCATAAATACCGTGACTATGGAGAATTAAATGCCTGTATCACCTAAACACTGCTTATACTGTGACCGTATCTCCTAAACACTGCGGCCGCACAGGGCGCCATGGAGCAGGGGGCGCCGTGCGGCTGACACAGCTCACACATGGCTGGCCGGCATCTAAAAAAGAAAATTTGCGGCGGGGGCAGAGCTAAAGGTGCCAGATAACTGCTGCAGGGGAAGCAGGAAGGAGTGGGGGGGGCGCTGTGATGATTTTTGGCACATGGCGCCTAAAGGCCTAAGGCCGGCCCTGCTCTGTTGCATTAGACCCAATTCTGAGATTATGACCGAACCCTAAAGCACTTAAAATGTTTATGATATTTTATTTATGTATTTTGAATGTTGTGCAAAGACGCCAGATGGTCACTGTTCCACTTCTATTCCAGTGGCCATGAAGGGCAGGTGAAGGTAGTTTTTACTTGACTTAAAATGTCCTTTGTATGCATCTTCTTTCTCAATGTCCTCTTCAGCTCCTGGAGCGTTAATCTGCCAGGAGCCAACGGAAGCGCTCTACTCAAGTGTATGCATTAGCTCTGTCTTTTGTCAAAAGTAGAAAAAATACTTAAGATAAAGTTGTTCCTGTGGGCGTCGCAGAGATGCTTTAAGTCAAAATTGAAAGCGCTCTATCATTCTTTCTATTGTACGCCTCTAATCCTCTACATGGAAATTGTAGTTTGTAAAAATAGAAAATATGTAGATTGTAATATGCTTTCTGGTTACGTTCTGGTGAGTTTTAACTTAATTTTCGATTTTTACAGCTCCCAAGGGAAGGAGCAAACCGCCTTGAGGAGTCCCTGCATAAGAGACTATTGGATACAGAAGGCTGTACTAAAGGAAGATCTCATCACAGCATCATCCAAGCCCTAGTCAGGAGTATATGAGGCCTCTTTAGAGTAAAGAGCGGCTAACAATATCTGATAATAGGCCACATGTGCAATTATTATGTATATAATTAATGTACAACATACTTTTTCACTTTTTTGTTACATTAGAGATTAACAAATATTGTTAGAGTTTTTGTTTACTGCTGCCTTAAAAAAAATAATATTAAAACTCCAAACATTTTTGAAATGTGCAGTGAAATGTGTATCTGTAATCAACGTTAACCTGCTAATTATTGTGGGACAATGGAGAGCAACCCCAAACTGGTACTCTATCAAACAATCCAGGACTGTTAGGAAATATAGCTTTGTATCAAACTATGATAATTTATGGTGCACATAGGTCCTCTTGTCACTGTGCCTATGGAAAGTTTTGCTTATAACTGTGATGACTTTTAAAAGATAGCAATACGCAGAGTAAGAAGTTGCTCTTTAAAGGGACACTATAGGCACCAAGACCACTTAATCTCGTTGAAGTGGTTTGGGTGCAGTGCCTATGTCCCCTTAACCCTGCAATGTGAAATATTGCAGTTTCTGAGGAACTGCAATAATTACCTTGCAAGGTTATCTCATCCTCTATTGTCTGTCTGCCAGACAGGCACTAGAGGCGCTTCAGGTCCTTAGCGGAGACCAACTACGTGAAATGACACTGGACATCCTCACGCTTTGCATGAGGATAACCAGTGTCTTTAAAAACGCTATAGAAAAGCCTTGAGTTAATGCTTTCCGATGTGGAAACCCAAATTTGTGCGCAGAGAGCCCCCCAATATAATGCGCAGACCCCCCAATATTCTGCACAGACCCCCCAATATACAGTACAGACCTCCCCAATATACTACGCAGACCCCCCAAAATACTACGCAGACTCCCAATATACAGCACAGACCCCCCAATATACTACGCAGACCCCCAATATACAGCACAGACCCCCCAATATACAGCACAGACCCCCAATATACAGCACACACCCCACCAATATAATGTGCAGAAACCCCCCAATATACTGCGCAGACACCACCCCATATACTATGCAGACCCCCCATATACTGCGCAGCATATACTGTGCAGACCCCAATATACTGCAGACCCCCAATATACTGCACAGAAACCCCCAATATACTCGAGACCCCCATATAGCCCCCAATAGGAAACCCCATATACTGTACAGAAACCCCCTATACTGCACAGAAACCCCCATATACTGTACAGAAACCCCCATATACTGCACAGAAACCCCACCATATACTGTACAGAAACCCCCATATATTGCACAAAACCCCATATACTGCACAGAAACCCCCATATACTGTACAGAAACCCCCATATACTGCACATATACTGTACAAACCCCATATACTGTAGAAACCCCCATATACTGTACAGAAACCCCATATACTGTACAAAACCCCCCCATATACTGAACAGTATACTGTACAGAAACCCCCCCATATACTGTACAAAACCCCCCCATATACTGAACAGTATACTGTACAGAAACCCCCCCATATACTGTACAGAAACCCCCATATACTGTACAGGAACCCCTCCATATACTGTACAGAAACCCCTACCGTCCCAATATACTGCACCCTCCCCTCGGATAGCTTAGAGTGTTGGGAGCAGGGAGAGACTGACCTGTTTCCAGACAGGATTTCATCCGATGGTGTGAGTCCGCGCGTGCGCAGTATAGGGGTAGGGAGATTTCACAGGACAAATGACCAACAAATTTCCCTACCCCTATACTGTGAACGCGCGGTGTGGGGTAGGGAGATGGGATGGACGTAAAGCGCTCCCTGCCCACTAGTGCGCACACGCGCTGTACCTCCGACGGGAGTACTGTGCCGTTATTTTCCCCTGCTTGATGTGAAATTTCCCTACTTAGTAATTGTGCACTTGCGCGGCGGCACACCCCCCCGTCCTAGAGCTGTTCCTCGTCACTTCCGGAAGTGACGAGGGTAGGGAATTTTCACGGGGTAGGGTTTTTTGATAGAACACCGTAACCCCTTTTTCATGAACATTTTATAAGAACAGGGCACTAGGGCAGTGTTCACCATTTCATATTTTTGCATTCTTTTCAAATGCTCTCTAACCTAAAATGAAAGTCTGACATACCTACAGGTACAAAAGTGAAAACTAAAATGTTTAACTAACTGAAATGCGTGTGTCATACCTGGCAGCCCTCATGGGTGCGGCTGAACCAGTATGCTTTCTTACATATGCTCCTTAAGCAAATTAAAAAAAAAAAATACATTGATTTCCTTCTACCATCCAACTTCCCTGAAGACCTTTAGTGATAAACAACTTACCACCTCATGAGGACTGTATTCGCTTA
The DNA here is from genome assembly GCA_933207985.1 of Pelobates cultripes. Taxonomy (NCBI): domain Eukaryota; kingdom Metazoa; phylum Chordata; class Amphibia; order Anura; family Pelobatidae; genus Pelobates; species Pelobates cultripes. The sequence continues at coordinate 111,671,843 of OW240912.1, read as the reverse complement.
AATATTGGAATTTACCTTCCCGAAGTGTCTTGTTGACAGGCCTATGAAAGGATGAGAAATGAATACCAGTGTAGCATACCTTCTCACATAGTGCCCATCCATTTTAGATACACCCTTGAGTATGTATAGGTTTAGTACCTATGTCACATCGAGATCATTTTCTGAAGGCATTCACTGCACCTTGACAAAATATTCATATATGGATGACTAATGCAAGATAAACATAAAACACCTAACAACTCTGACATATTCAGCCTTTTGCTAGATACGTTGAAGACCCAAAACAACTTGACATAAATCTTAAAAATAATAGGCCCAACCTTTTTTTTTCTTAACAAGAGAAACTAAAAATGACCTACCTTGTGTGCGCTAATTTCCATATCGATACTGAATACTGTTTACATGAAAATCTCAATCAAGAAGAATCGAAAGGGAGAACCAAATATTTATTTCTTACTGTTTGGTGCGGGGGTGACAAAATAATTTTCTGCCCCTGTGTCATATAACCTAGGTATATCTCTGCCTTGCACCTATTATTTTCACACAAATACACATTTGTTAAACTTAACATAATATTAAGAATCGGTTTATATTTTACTCCCTCTTTGCCTTTATTTATCTTTTTTTCCCTTAAATATTAGACTCATATAAACTTACAGGGTTATTTACTAAAGTGAGAATTCAATGTGAATTTCAAATTCAAACTAAAACTAACTAAACTGGAAACATTCTCTGTCTTAGATTTTAAATTCTATTTGAATTCTCACGTTAGTGAATAACTGACAGTCTTTTATATCCTGATAGCTTTCTCAAGAAACTCCCACGAATCTGCAATTTAGGGCCTCGATTTACTATTTAACGGATAAGCTTTTCAAATATTATTTATTTAATATTTCTGGATACGCTTTTAAAATGATGTAATAGTATTGATATATTTTTTTCATATATATTATACATTTTGATTGTTTAATATTTCGAAAAAATATTTTAACATTTTATTCAAAAATATAATAAATTATTTGAAAAGGTTTAGCCAAAAATATTAATTTAGAGGATCTAGGTTCTTTACAAATACTGATATGCAGATTATTTGGACATTTTTTTTAAAATTTATTTACACCTACTGCAGGTGACCTAAAATGTATTTCTACTTCTGTGGTAATATTTCAATCTCTGAGGTAAAGTTGGATAGGCACACGTTAATAATAGCAACCATGTTTCCACTTAGAGGTGACCAAACTCCAACAGTGGTAAACAATAAAGAAATGGATTGGGCAGAGGTCGAAAGTGCAGCGGATTTATTGGCGCAAGAGCAACGATGTTTCTGCTCCTAACTTAGGCTTTATCACGCTTGATAAAGATAAATTGTCTGACAGGAGCCAAAATGTTGCTATTCTTCGTCCAATAAATCTACCTGCACTTAAGATACGTGCCCAGTGTTTTCTTTAATATTTCAAGCTCTTTCTAAAATACTGCAAGAAAAAGCATTCTACATCTAAAAGAGGAATTGTCACTTCTCAGCATTTTCCATATATCATTTACTAATCCTGATAATTAACAAATATACTTGTGTAAACTGTGCAAAATGAAATTAAATGTAGAATTCCACACCTCTTATTCCTGTTACTGAGTGTCTCCATCTTAGCTCCCTGTCAATCATTGTTATAAATGCTATACATACAGCTTGCAATCAGCATAGAGAAAGCATACAGAGAAGAGATGAAATGAAACAATGTTTCTATTTCCACTCATCATCTGCAATGTTTGCATTGGCTTTTCCTTGTCTTAACGGAATTATGTAATTTTCTAAATCTTTAGTAGCGATGTTAAAGAAAATGGAGTATCTAGTGAAACAAAACCTAGCATAAATTGCAGATGATATTCAATGGTATAAATTCCAGAGATGCTACAGTTCCCCTTTAAATGTTTTTTATTCCATCAATATTCTGTATAGAATAAATAAATTAATCCAATTGGACCAGACTGGGGAAAATTTTTTCCCTTGTCCCGGGATTTTTTTAAATTCCCAAAAAAATCGGAAAGCCGTGTAATCACTAATACAAGCTTGTACTCCCTAAAGTGATCATGCTGGTTTATTACTCTTCCATGGCAGCCCAAGCTCAAAGCCCTGCTAAAGAGCTCTCCCATGAGAAAAAAGATGTTCTGCGCAGAACAAGCTAATTTAATAACATGCTTGTGCCTTGTTTGCTTGTAACTTGTCTCTGGTCTTTCTATAAGTGGGATACCAGAGGTGAAAAGGGCCAGATCTGCTGTGTGTGTTAGGGATCCAGTGTGTGTATAAGGCATTCAGTGTCTATAGGGGTTATAGTGTGTGAGTAGGGGTGTAATGTGTGAATGCCTATAGTGACTGTAGTGTGTGTAGGAAGGTGAGATGTGAGTAAATCAATAAAAAAAAAAAAGGATATGTACATACATATATATGTAGGAATGTATGGGAAGAGATATGCAAATGATTGTTGCAAAACTTGCAGAAAAATTGTGATTGGATGACTCAAGACAAGGTGATCTAGCAACTTAAGAAAGATAATGTAAACAAATCTTTGAGGCCTGATGGTATTCACCCACGAGTACTTAATAAGCTCAATGTGTAAAAAAGTGAACGCCTGCTTTTAATCTTTCAGGATTAATTTCTTTAATTTTCCCTATATTTAAAAAGAGTTAAAAGTCTGCCTAGAAATTATAGATCTGTTAGCTTAACATCTGGGGCTGGGAAAGTATTTGAAGCATTTGTAAGGGATAATATTCAGGAATGCACTGAGAAGAACATTGTTATTATCAAAAAATGGTTTTCTAAAACATAAATCATGTCAAACTAACTTAATTCCATTATTTGAAGAAGTATGTAGAAGTACAGATCTGGGTGTTGCAGTGGATGTGATCTACTTGGATTTTGCCAAGGCGTTCCATACGATTCCACACACTACGTAAGTGTTCAAACTAAAAGAAATTGGTCTAAATAAAAATTATTTTTCTTGGATCGAACATTGGATTAAAGACAGAGTACAGAGAGTTGTCATTAATGGTAACTTATCAAGCTGGACAAAAGTAGTAAGTGGGGTCCCTCAGGGTTTAGTTCTGGGACCGCTTATGTATAACAGATTTAAAAATGATCTTGAAATAGGCATTGAAAGTCATCTTTCGGTGTTTGCAGATAACAAATAACTCTGTGTGTGTGTGTGTGTATGTATCTATATATATATATATAAACATATATATATATATATGTATATATATATATATAGATACATACACACACACACACACATACACTGCTGTGTGTGCTGTTAGTGTGATGTGTCTGTGAGGGTGCTGTTAGTGTGATGTGAGGGTATTTGTGTGTGTGTGTGTGTTTGTGACTGTGCTGTTTGTGTGTGAGGGTGTTTGTGTGTGTATGTTTGTCCTGTGAGGGTGCTGTTTGTGTGAGTGTCGTGTATTTGTGAGGGTGCTGTTTGTGTGTGAGGGTGCTGTTAGTGTGCTGTGTGTGAGGGTGTTGTGTTTTTTTTTAAGGTGCTGTGTGTGTTTGTGAGGGTGCGGTTAGTGTACTGTGTGTGTGTGAGCTGTATGTGTGTAGGTGCTGTATGTGTGTGTGCTGTATGTTTGGAGGGATTTGGCAGATTAGTAAATCCTTGCTGCCATGTGCCATCCCTGGTGGTCCAGTGGAGAGTGAACTCTAGCCTGCGGGGTTAGAGTTAACTCTCGCGAGATCTGAGCGTTGCTGCAGCTTCTGTCTAGAGCTCCCTGGGTCCTCTCCTGCCTCCCTCCATGCTGCTGTGGGCCGGTGAGGTAGATCACGCCGGCTCTGTGTGTGTGTGTGTGTGTATATATATATTTATATATATATGCGTACACACACACACTCACAGACACACACACACATACATACACTCACAGACACACACACATTCACACAGACACACACTCACACACACACATACACAGACAGACACACACTCACAGACACACATTCACACACACACACAGACACACAGAGACACACTCACACACAGACACACTCACACACATTCACAGACACACATTCACAGACACACAGACACACTCACACAGACACACATTCACAGACACACACACTCACACACACACACACACACACACACACACACAGACATACACACACACACACACACACTCACAGACACACACACACACACACACACACAGACATACTCACACACAGAAACACACACACACTCACACACTCACAGACACACAAACACACACTCACAGACACACACACACAAACACACAGACACACACTCACAGACACACATAAACACACAGACACACACACAGACATACTCACACACAGACACACACTCACAGACACACACAAACACACACACACTTACACACAGACACACACACACACAGACACACACACAGACATACTCACACACAGACACACACACACACACACACACACATGAACAAATTATTATATTTTAATAAAAAACAATGTCCACCCAGCCTCCTACCTGGAGTGCTGGCGTGGACTTTTCCCTGGGGTGCAGTGGGACGGGCGCCTCTCTCCAGCTCAGCCGCGGCGAGGGAGCTGTGTGCTGTCTGCTCCCTCGCCGCGGCTGAGCTGGAGAGCGGGGGGGGGGGAATCCATCACCACTTGCCCCCCCATGACAGGAGCAAGAGGTGAGTGGGGTGCTGAGTGCCTGCAGGAACAGCGTTCCTGCTAAAAAAAAAGTGCAGGAACACTGTTCCTGCAGGACTCAAACCATAGGTGTGCCACGGGGATTAGGGTGTGCCCAGGCACACCCAGCACACCCCGTGCGCACGCCTATGCTGTGTAGTAATACAATGTGAGAAGGATATTACTTCACTGCAGATCAATTTAGATTGGGGGACTGGGCACTCAAATGGTAGATGACATTTAATGTAGATAAATGCAAAGCTATGCACTTGGGGGTAAAAGAATGCACAAGCAACTTACACCCTAAATTGTAGTGAATTAGGGATAACAACACATGAGAACAATTTGGGAATTGTTATAGACAACATACTAGCTAGCAATGTGCAATGTCAATTGGCAGTTACTAAGGCCAGTAAGGTATTGTCTGTATAAAAAGAGACATTAATTCTCAGGATGAAAATAGAAATCAACAGCAAGTCCACACCTTGATTATCCTGTGCAATTTTGGGCACCTGTTCTAAAGAAGGATATAATGGCACTAGAAAAAGTGCAGAGGCGGGGTACAAAATTTATAAAAGGAATGGAATATTTTAGTTATTAAGAAAGTTTAACAAATGTAAATCTGTTTAGTTTATAAAAGCAGTATATAGTTATACAAATATATTGGAAGCCAATACAAACCAATGTCTGGAAATCTATTGATAAACAGGACTAAACATAGGACATGAGGTCACGCATTTAGACTGGAAGAAAGGAGATCTAAGTCAAAGGAAAGCTTTTTTTATTCCAGGAAGAACTATAGGGATACTCCTGGTTCCATCTTCTCTCCTACAGTAAAGTGCATTGGGCCAGTGAGGGAGATCTTTGATCGACTTGATGGCCGATAAAGGCACATTTGCCTGCTTTGCCTGTTTACCAGAATCCAACATTAAAATTGCAGATATAATGAACAGCAATATATGGGCAAAATTGCTGCTTTGTACTCAGGGCCGGCCTTAGGCAATTAGGCGCCCTGTGCAAAAAGTCTTCACGGCGCCCCCCCCACCTCCCACCAAGTTGCCTGAATACAGTAACACACACAGGCACCGGGGACGTGTGTATCACGAGGCAAACAAGGCATCTGCCTTGGGCGCCACTTTGCAGGGGGCGGCAAAAAAAAGCATCCCTCCAAACCCCCAGGCAGATCCCTTGCTTGCCTCGCATCCTGGGGGGCTCAAGAGCTGACCGGCTGGCCACTTTTGAGCCCCCCCAAGGCTGGCAGCGGGCAGCGAAGGAGCATACTCACCTGAGCTCTTCCTGCTCAGCTTCCTCTGCGCCGCTTAATGAAGCCGGGAGCCAGAATATGACGTCAGTCCGGCTCCCGGCATCACTAAGCGCTGCTTACTCAGCCTGTGCGCCCCCTGCCTGCCTGCCCAGCAGCCACACTGGACTGCTGGTAAGAAATCCACTCCAGCTTTCCCAGGGAGGCTGGGTGGATTTAAAATAAATGTAAAAAATATTAGTTTGTGAGTGTTAGTGGAAATGTCTGTGTGTGTGTCTGTGAGTGTTTATTTTGAAGTGAATGTGTGTGTGTGTGTGTGTCTGTAAGTGTGTAATTGTGTGTGTCTGTAAGTGAATGTGTGTGTGTCTGTGAGTGAATGTGTGTGTTGGTCAGTGAGTGTATATGTGTCAGTCAGTGAGTGTGTATGTGTCAGTCAGTGAGTGTGTATGTGTCGTCAGTGAGTGTGTATGTGTCGTCAGTGAGTGTGCGTCTGTCAGTGAGTGAGCGTCTGTCAGTCAAAGTGCGGCCTTGACAGGAAGGGGTGGGGGAAATTTAAACTCGGTTACAGGCATGTACACACACACTCAGTTAAAGGCAGTCACACATACAGGCACAGGCACAAACAATGGCACAGCTACAGCGACACACACAGACAGACAGTCACATAGGCAGTCACACACACAGACAGACACACAGTAACACACACATAGACAGTTATACACACACAGGCAGGCAGTCACACAGATAGAAAGTCACACACACAGGCAGGCAGTCACACACAGACAGTTACAGACAGACACACACAGGCAGGCAGGCAGTCACATACAGGCAGTCACACACACAGGCAGTCACACACACAGTCACAGACAGACAGTCACACAGACAGACAGTCACACAGGGCAGTCACACACACGGACAGTCACACAGACAGACAGTCACACAGACAGACAGTCACACACACAGGCAGTCACATACATGGGCAGTCACACAGACAGTCACACAGACAGACAGTCACACACACAGACAGTCACACACAGGCAGGCAGTCACACACAGAGACAGTCACACACACACACAGAGACACAGTCACACACACACACACACACAAGGACAGGCAGTCACACAGACAGACAGTCACACACACACACAGACAGACAGTCACACAAACAGGCAAACAGTCACACACACACACTTACCTCTTTCCAGTGGATGCAGTTGGCTGATGGGGAAGCATCTTTCCCTCTTCCTGTACAGCAGGGGCTTCGGGAGGTATTAGCCCCGTCTCCGCCTCTCGATAAGCCCCGCCTCCGCCGCTCGGTAAACCCCGCCCCCTCTGCCGCGATTTTTTTTTTTTTTTTAAATAGACCTTTTAGCTCCCCTGCACTCCGGCCATGAGTGAGCTGTGTCGGCCACAGGGCGCCCCCTGTTCCATGGCGCCCTGTGCGGTCGCACAGCTCGCACACCCCTAAGGCCGGCCCTGTTTGTACTTCAACAAAAAAAGAACTTGCTATTGAAGGGGTTAAAGTAAAATATCTATTTTGTTCAATATTATCAATAATGTAAACCAAAGATTTTAATTTGCCAGATGTTGTCATGAGAAACGTATCAAATAAAAGAAATTTAATTTTGTAACTTTCATTTTGAGCATGTATCTCTGACACTGAAAGTGTAAAAATGTTTATTCTTACTATGTAAGCAGTGCAGGTCCTGAACCTCAATTGTCATGCCCAGGGTGTGGGTTACGATGGAAATGTATAGGACAGTACTTTTAAAGTATCACATTATAGATGAGCTAGGTCATTATTAATCTATCTTTCAAATGGGTGTGAACAGATACCTGGGATTCGTGCATTGTGGATGTAAAGATTAAAAGAACTGTTACTTTTTTTAGACTTGTAGCTCAGGAAAAGAATGTACTGGTCACAGCAAAACATTTTTTTTCTGATCATATCACAATCTATAGATTTTCTTTTCACCTACATTAAAAAACAAAGCTGTATATAAAAATGCTGTATAGATTCCAAAATGAAATATGTACAACATAGCAGCCCTCCAAATTATTCCAATTAGGGTCCTGCCCAACCATCCCAGATTTGTTCCCTGTTGTTCCGCTTTTGGGGACACCAGTGAACTGTCCCCATTTGTATCATTAGATGAGCTTGCAATATGATAAGGGCGCTAGGACTCTGCAGAGATAACTGCAATGGTGTTCAATGCATGGCCAATTCACATCATCAAATTCATGCAGTGCATGAAGATTGCATTGATTGGATTGAATTTAATTCAATTCTTGGCTAATATTACAATTTCTCCTTTTACCAACTTTAACCTTATTATGTCCATCAATATATTTAACTTTTGGAAATAATTTTATATCCAGATTTAGTAATTCCCTTTACATTGTCTCCTTTTTCTGATTCCTAATCTGACAAAATATGTTCTGAAAACATGCTAGAGAAACATGCTCCAATATTTGCAAGTTCATTATAAGCAAGAGGTACACATAACAATCTTATCTATAGCATTGGACAGATTTTTCATCACATTATGAATTAAGTTATTAACTGTGTTGGTTAAAGAAACCTCTGACAACATTTGTATATGTTTATTAGTGAATATGTTACATTAAAGATGTAAAAGCTATTAATAGCATAAAATGTGGCAAAAAAATCCCTAAACAAACCAAAAATGCAGTCTTCATTACAGTGATCAAATAGCAAGTACATTTTATAATAAATATGAATACATAATAATAAAAAAACACTACAAATAGAATGTATCGTAAAATGTATAAATTAATCGAATATTTAGAAACCCGAACATCACATATAAAACTGACTATAAAAAAAATATTAATTTTAGATATTTAGCTTTTTATAGAGTAAAGTAGATGGGGATGCTGTGACAAAGATCTATATAGCGCAAGTTGATGCTGGATTGGCTGTTGTATGTTCTATTTTTCACATTTTAAAATTATTTTTTTCTCCATAGTGTCATTTTCTTTGAGAGAAATATATTTTTAATGAATTAGGTAGATGCTTTAAAAATACAGATACTTTAATTATGTACAGTTTAAAAAAAAAATGCATGGCTTCATATGCACTTCAACCAGGAGGTGTCTGAGAGCCCAAAGCTGAGTCATTGCTTCTCTTTGAAACTAATGAGAGAAGAACTGTCTATGCATTGTTGAGATATCAGAAGTACATGCTAGAATGCTATGCTGTGCACACTATGATACATGCATGTATAATGTACAGATTAGGATTGAGAAGATAGGAAATAACACACGTGACCTCTATACTGTGCATTAATGTTTACTTTTATATTTGTCTCCCCACAGGGTTAGCAAAGTCAAGAACCCCTTCATTACAGAGGATCAATCACTCTGTTACAGCAACAACAGTTTATATGGTACATTTACAAGTGGCATTATCTGAATATCTGTCAATCACATGGCAACCCTTCGTTCTTTCTAGTGAAGCCTACCAGGAGGAACAGAAGGATGTGCAGGAGTGACTGGAACACCAACAGGCTGCACAAGGATTGCTGTAATGGCAGACTGCAACTAAATAATGGATGCAGAGACAGCAAGAGTGCATCTGAGAATCGAAAATTCTATGGCCATTTTCTTGACATTGTACCAATAATCTCCAGTTAATATATACAAAATAGTCCCCACCTTGCATCCCCGGTATAGTTCCTTCAATTTATCTCCGACTGCCTTTTCCTCAATTCACATTTTCCCAGAATTATGCATCTTTTTTTTTTAGCTATATTTCTCCAGTATATCTGTCCAAACCATATGTCATCATGTTCCCCCAATGCATATGTGCCAATTGTATTCCCCATGTATTAATTCATATACAATGTTCCTCCAGTTCTTCTACTCTCATCTCTACCAATACCGTTTGTTACATTCCTGGTTAATATCTCTCTATATATCCCTCTCCAGAGCATCTCTCCCAGCCACACCACTTCCCAGTAATTCCTCCCGGTCATACCCCACAGTACATCACCCCGCATTGGCGGATCCGGGGGGGGGGGGGCAACGGGGCAATTGCCCCCCCGAGATTCCCCCCTGCCGGCTAATGCAGGCTGGCTGCCTGCGCTGTGCCTCTGCAATGCCTACAGGGACCGGGGAGGAAGATCAGAGCTCTCCCTCCCCGATCCGCAGGCACCGTGCTGACAGCCGGCGGCGGAGGGAGGGAGTGAGAGAGAGGACCCGGAGCTCAGTCTGCAGCTCCTCCGGGTCCTCCTCTCTCGAGATTTGGAGCGTTGCCGCGGTTACCACGGCAACGCTCCAAATCTCGCGAGAGTGAACTCTAGCCCTGGAGCGCGGGCTAGAGCTCACTCTCCCCACTGGGACCACCAATGAATCCCCACCGGACCACCAGGCACCAAGAAATGTCCCCCCTCCACCCCAGTAAAGGTAAGAAGGGAGGGGGGACATAGAATATTTATTTTTATTAAATAATTTTTTTTTTTATTATTTAAAAGCCTCCTCCCCCCCCCATACACACACTGCCCCCCATTACACAAACTGCCCACCCATTACATACACTGCCCCACAAACACTGTCCCCATACACACACACTGCCCCCCATACACACACTGCCCCCCAAACACTGTCCCCATACACACACACTGCCCCCCATACACACACTGCCCCCAAACACTGTCCCTATACACACACTGCCCCACAAACACTGTCCCCATACACACACAGCCTCCATTACACACAGTGCCCCCATTACATACACTGCCCCCATATCACACACACTGCCCCACAAACACTGTCCCCATACACACACTGCCCCACAAACACTGTCCCCATACACACACTGCCCCACACACACACTGTCCCTCTTATACACACACACACACTGCCCCACACACACTCCCTCGGTCCCTATGTATACACACTGACCCCCCATACACACACACTGCCCCACACAAACTGTACCCATACACACACTGCACCACAAACACTGTCCCCATACACACACTGCTCCCCATACACTGTCCCCATACACACACACACTGTCCCCATACACACACTGCCCCCCATACACACACTGCCCACAAACACTATCCCCATACACACACTGCCCCCATACACACACTGCCCCACAAACACTGTCCCCATACACACACTGCCCCACAAACACTGTCCCCATACACACACTGCCCCACAAACACTGTCCCCACAAACACTGTCCCCACACACTGCCCAAAAACACATACAGTGCCCCCATACATACACTGCCCCCTAACACACACACTACAACCCTGACATACACTGCCGCACTCACACACTTCACCCTTAACACACACCACTGCTCCTATACCCTATATCCCAGCAGACCCCAGATAAGTTGTCAAACTGTTCTTAAACGGTATGACTACTTACTCTGGGGTGGAATCCTGGCACTACTGACACCATAACTACTACACTGAGCTGTAGTGGTTATTGTGCTTGGATTATTTAATTAAATAATCTACAAGTGCCCCTCCCGAGATCAGGCTCTGGATCCGCCACTGTCACCCCGAGCCACATTCCTCCTCAGTACACCTTCCCCAACCACATTGCTTCCCAGTCTCCCTCTGCAGTACATCTTGTCCCAGCCACATTCCTCCCCAGTGCATCTTTTCCCAGGCAGATTCCCCTAGTCCATCTTCTCCCAACCACATAACTCCCTAGGTGAACACATCTCAATAACATAACTCCCTAGTAAAGCCCCCACATTCTTCCCAGAATAACAGTGAAGTACATCTCCCTTTGTACTCCTAATAAATTTGCCCATATGCCCCTAGCAGATCTATACACATCACCAATTCATCTCCCCACTCCTTTTCAGCACATGTCCCTCCATATACCAGTACATCTCCTCCAGTCACACACTTATACAGCTTTTTGTATCTGCAATCAAGTTATTGTCACGGCTAACATGATACTAAATAGTATTTTGGCATAACTTTGCTGCAATGGTGTTTTTGTATTTTATTGTACCCTATTGAATCAATGCAATGTTTTGTGGACCCAGGACATACTTGAAAACAAGATAAATCTCAATGTATTTTTCCTGGTAAAATATTTTATAAATAAATAAATAAATAATGTCATTTTTATCAGACTCTTGTAAATATTTCTTGTAAATTGATTTCAGGACACTTATGGGAAGAAAAAAAAAAGTCTAATACGATCCGGAAGGAATACCTCAAAAATAAACAGTACAACAGCACTTACAGAAACCACTAAAAAGACAGAAATGCACCTTTAGCTGAACAAGTTCCAGCCAAAAGAATACACATAAAGTGGATTAATGGGGTACTAAAAAGGGCCTAACCCTTATATTAACCAATACACAGAAACAAAGAGAGGAGACAATATCCCTGAAACACAGGAAACAAGTCCCCTCAATTCTAATACCCCTTCTGGAGCAATATATTTGCCCACTACCATGTATTACAAAAAATAATAAAGTTTTATTTAAGATCATTAAAATCTCATGTATAAATTCTATAATACATCAAAGTATTATGGCTAAGAGTGAGAGAACATATTGTCTCCTCTCTTTGTTTCTGTGAAACCACTAAAAGTTAACAAACATCTGCTTTAAATAATTCACATCTACCATAATGTCTCTTTGCATGCAACTTATACAACTGTGTAAAATTACCTTCATCGTTTTACTCTTTAGTTGACTCTCTCTGACCAAATTTGTTTTGACTTGTTCATTTTACATTAAGTCCATCAACGATCCTACCTTGAACTTCAGTGTCTCATTTTAAAGATAGCAATTATAAAACAACACTTACACCCTCATGGCTTTCTGAAACACAAATTCCACAAACATTCTGTATATAATACTGTTGTCCAGAATGTCACTGTTCGCATTCCACAGGTAAATAGTACCTGCATGGAACTCTTTCAATAACCCACTAATTTATCATTATTGATGTTATAGTTGATTAGTTAATGAACATGTATTATTTTAAGTTAGGGATCTACAGTATCTCACAAAGTGAGTACACCCCTCTCACATTTTTGTAAATATTTTATTATATCTTTTCATGTGAAAACACTGAAGAAATGACACTCTGCTACAATGTAAAGTAGTAAGTGTACAGCCTGTATAACAGTGTAAATTTGCTGTCCCCTCAAAATAACTCAACACACCGCTATTAATGTCTAAACCGTTGGCAACAAAAGTGAGTACACCCCTAAGTGGAAATGTCATAATTGGGCCCAATTAGCCATTTTCCCTCCCAGTCTCATGTCACTCGTTAGTGTGACAAGGTCTCAGGTGGGAATGGGGAGCAGGTTGTAAGTTTGGTGTTATCACTCTCACACTCACTCATACTGGTCATTGGAAGTTCAACATGGCACCTCATGGCAAAGAACTCTATGAGGATCTGAAAAAAATAATTGTTTCTCTACATAAAGATGGCATAAGCCATGCATGGGCAACCTTTGGCACTCCAGATGGTTTGGACTACACCTCCCATGATGCTTTGCCAGCCTTATGGGTGTAAGAGCTTTATTAGTGATGTAGTCCACAACATCTGGAGTGCCGAAGGCTGCCTACCCCTGGCCTAGGCTATAAGAAGATTGCCAAGACCCTGAAACTGAGCTGCAGCACGGTGGGCAAGACCATACAGATGTTTCACAGGATAGGTTCCACTCAGAACAGCCATGGTCGACCAAAGAACTTGAGTGCACGTGCTCAGTGTCATATGCAGAGGTTGTCTTTGGGAAATAGACGTATGAGTGCTGCCAGCATTATTGCAGAGGTTGAGGGGGTGGGGGGTCAGCCTGTCAGTGCTCAGACCATACGCCGCACACTGCATTAAATTGGTCTGGATGGCTTTCATCCCAGAAGGAAGCCTCTTCTAATTTTGATGCACAAGAAAGCCCGCAAACAGTTTGCTGAAGATAAGCAGACTAAGGACATAGATTACTGGAACCATGTCCTGTGGTCCGATGAGAGCAAGATAAACTTATTTGGTTCAAATGGTGTCAAGCATGTGTGACGGCAACCAGGTGAGGAGTACAAAGACAAGTGTGTCTTGCCTACAGTCAAGCGTGGTGGTGGGAGTGTCGTGGTCTGGGCCTGCATGAGTGCTCCCGGGATCTGTGGGGTATCCTCAAACGGAAGGTGGGGGAGCGCAAGGTCTCTAACATCCACCAGCTCTGTGACGTCGTCATGGAGGAGTGTAAGAGGACTCCAGTGGCAATCTCTGAAGCTCTAATGGTTAAGGCAATGCTGGAAAATAATGGTGGCCACACAAAATATTGACATTTTGGGCCCAATTTGGACATTTCCACTTAGGGGTGTACTCACTTTTGCTGCCAACGGTTTAGACATTAATGGCTATGTGTTGAGTTATTTTGAGGGGACAGCAAATTTACACTGTTATACAGGCTGTACACTTACTACTTTACATTGTAGCAGAGTGTCATTTCTTCAGTGTTTTCACATGAAAAGATAAATTAAAATATTTACAAAAATGTAAGGGATGTGCTCACTTTTGTGACATACTGTATATAACTTCTCTCTAAGAAACACATCATGTAATAAACATATATATATATTTTTGGTAATGATATAGTTTGTGTCTGAAGTCTGAATATACAATGACAATGGGAGAGACCTGTAATTATTATTATTATTTTTTTTTTTTTTAATGTATTCGAAGTTCTGTCCTCCTTCATACAAACCACAATCTGCTCTAACACAAGTGAATGTATTACTTAGGATAGTGCCTTGTATCTTCATTTTTGGTCCTTAACTCATGGGCTTTAACTGTAATTTGCAGTTATTAGCCATTATTTACTTACACAGCACATTTTCATGTTTATCATTGTACAGCTACTGTTATTGTGGTATGATCATTGTCCTGGTCTACTATAGATATTGAACTTAGAAAATTAATGTACACCATGGTATTTTTTCAGGTCACATTTCTGGTAATCAGTCTGTGTTTGAAAAGCAGTAGAGGTGAGATATGGCTATCAGTTAAATACAGGGCCGTCTTTAATAACGAATGGACCCTGGGCAAGTGTTTGCTTGGGCCCCCTGTGCCCTGCCGCTCTCGCCCCTCACTCCCTGGTATGCAATCACGGCATCCATCCCAACGCAGTGGCGGTACTAAAGTAGAATGAATTTTATTGGGACCCCAATTGCAAGGTTGGACTAAAGGTAGAACCCCATCTGTCGTGCAACTCCAACAATGCTTTGACAGCTGGGACTCTACCAATTTCCCATGCTTGCATGGTTGTATTTAGCACTGAGCCATGTTAGAATGTTTGAATGTAAGCATGTGTTTGTATGGAGTATGTTTGTGTGAATGTGTTTGTATGTGGTAGTGTAGTTTGAATGCAAGTGTGCATTTATGTGTAGTGTTTGTTTTTGAATGTAGGAGTGTGCTTGTATGTAGTGTTGACGTTTCAATGCAGGAGTGTGTTTTATATGTAGTGTTGAAGTTTGAATGGAGGGGTGTATTTGTATTAAAAGTTGCGGCTCAGATGCACAGGTACACACTCTGACGCACAAGCAGATACACAGATACATACACTGACTACATACAGATAAACAGGCACATACACTGACAGACACACTGACACAGGTACATATATTGACACACACACAGACACATACACTGGTAGACGTACTGACAGACATACTGACACAGGCACATATACAGACATACTGACACACAGACACATATACCGACATACTGACACACACACATACACTGATCAACATACTGACACATATACACTGACAGAAATACTGACACCCACACACTGACAGATATACTGACACCCACACACTGACAGATATACTGACACCCACATACACTGAGAAATACTGACACACACACACAGGCACATACACTGACACACACAGACTGATATACTGACACACACACACACAGACATACTGGCACACAGACAGATATACCGACACATGCATACACATGCACTAACAGACATACTGACGCACTGACAGACATACTGACACACACAGATATATACTGACACACAGACAGACAGACATACTGACACACACACAGACATGCTGACACACACACACATACACTAACACACACATACACCAACACACATACACCAACACACATACACTAACACACACATAAACACACACTAACACACACACACCCAACACACATACACTAACACACATACACTAACACACATACACCAACACACACACACACACACACCAACAACACACATAAACACACAACACACACATACACTAACACACACAAACACACACATACATACACTAACACACACATACACTAACACACAAACACTAACACTAACACACAAACACTAACACACACATACACACACACACACTAACACACACATACACACACACACACACAAACACACACACAAACACATACACTAACACACAAACACACACACATAACACACACACACACATACATACACTAACACACACACACACATACACACAACACACATTTTTTTTTTTAAATGTAATCCCCCCAGCCTCCTTACCTTTTGGAGTGCTGGGGGGATTCCCTGGGGTCCAGTGGTGCTGCTGGGCTCCTGGGCGGGTGGCCGGTCGGGCAGGAAGGCGGGCGCGCGAGGGAGCACTTACTGCTTCCTCTTCAGCTCCCTCGCGCGCCGCGTAGGGATGCCGGCGCCGGAAGATGACGTCATCTTCCGGCTCCGGCATCAGTGCGGTGCGCGAGGGAGCTGAAGAGGAAGCAGTGAGTGCTTCCTCGCGCGCCCGCCGGGGTCAGCGGGGCCCACGGGGCAGGTGCCTCGGGCCCCCCAAGAGAAACTGGGCCCGGGGCAGCTGCCCCGTTTGCCCCGCGTTAAAGACGGCCCTGGTTAAATATGTTTTCTTGGGCTTTAAGTGAATGTACAAAGACATCCATTCTATCCCAATTATCACTGTAATAACTCAAATTTGTGTCCAAAGGTTCCATGTTGTGAGAAGGTTTCCTCATGCTCCTTACAATGTAGAACACAATGGTATATCTTTAGGAAAAACATTCAGCACCCCACTCATTCCCACCCCAAAAAACTGTTCTATCTATCTTTAAAGAATTATATTCTCTCTCTGTTTTTTTTAAAACTTTAATTATAATGCGTTATTGGGAACTATTCATTAGGTCCCTTCTGAATATTGCAAACAAAACTGCAAATAAAGTTTTTCCTTATTTGGAATTTAGCGCTGGGCTAAGCTGCCTTTCACACCTCTTCTTACGTCACCAAGGGCCTCGTACAGTCCAATCAAATGATTCTCAGAATATGCTTTGGTGATGAGTGGACAGCAGAGAGAAGAGAGAGGGGATGGTCAAAATAAATGAATGAAATGAGCACTGATATAACTGGGGTTAGAGTGATCAAATGAAGAAGGGAAAGAGATGTTGGCACACTCAGAGCTGATGACAGACGTAATTTTTGCACAGGATTAACATTAGGCTTCCTAATTCGCATGTGCTGGGGGTGTACCAAGCCCCATCACGAAAGTGATTATATCTCTGTATGTGCAGTGTTTTTAGCAGAAATGCTGCTTTTACTGTCCCCTACCAACATAACCACTTCCTAAAGCAGAAGTGGTCATGATGGTTGCAGCAACTCTTTAAGTGTTCTTTATTTGGAAAATTTGAGATTTCTACATATTTTTGGTTGCAATTTACAATCACATAAAGGAAATTTGGGATACACCAAGATTCTCACAGCACTGCATTTTGGTGTCAAATGCTATGCTGGACAATTCTACTAACAAACAATTATTTATTCGTAGCACTACATCAAGAGTCACGATTCATGCTGGGTCACCATGCGAGCTTACAGCAACTACTTGATGGACTGGCCTTCTTATGCAACCACTTCTTGTAATAAGGCTACAGAGAAGTGGAAAATATGCATTTATTAACTTCAGTATTTTATTAGAGAATACCTGTCACCTGAAAATTTTTATATTTTCTACAAAACACAAACTATTATTTGTTTATTATTTATTGATATAATGTGTTTACTGTTTGGAAATAATTCTAGCAATCTCTAATATATTTTAATAATAAAACATTGTTGTCTCATCTCCCAATGCTATAGCTTAGTGTTATTGCTTAAGGCAGATTTATTTTAATTAGAAATAATTTGACTGATGCCACTCTCACTAGACTCAGCCCGGATCAGTCATATTATATCAAAACAGTATTTGTAAAGAGAAATTCTTATAATCAGCTGATCGCGCTCGTTTTCTGCCCAGCATGAACTTCCTTGTTTCTTTGTTTGCTATTGGCCAATCAGCCAATCTATTGCTTCTCATAAAGAAGCACTGGATGTCAATCAGCCCAAGAACAAGTCTGCAGGGAGCAGCAAGATATAGGGAAGGATTAGGCGGTGCATGAGAGCCACATGCATGAAGCACAGGCAGCTTTTACTTGTAGACACACTCACAAAACAGCACCTGCAATCACAAAAGCTGTGTGTTAGTTGCCAGCACACTGTGCAAGCTGACGATGAACACAAAAGTTGTTCAAAACTGACATTCTTTTACTGGGGTGACTTATACCAGCAGAAACATTAAAATATCTGCATTGGCAGTGTTTCAAGAAGAATGGCTAGTCATAAAGAGTTCTTACACCATAACCACTTCAACGAGCAGAAGTGGTTATGGTGCTATGACTAATCCATATCATTGAATTCGTTATAGTGCCTGCTGTCTTCTGGTTCTATTCATCGATTCATCGATAATCCATTTTGACTAGTTTAACACTAAATGAGGATCTGGAGATGACACTATTCCTTAGTAATTCCAACTCATACCAGCAATGGGTATCCATGATAGTCTGAAAAGCTGACACTCAGCCAATCACTTCCGTTCATTGCTGCTCAGGATAATGCTTTCAGATAATGCTACACACCGCACAGATCGCATTGGCTAACATGAACTTTCACTTAGCATTAAACCATTAGATCTATATAAGACAAAAGGTGCAATCTTAAATGAAGTGATAAGATAGTAGTGGTGCCTAAAGACCGAACCACCTTTAATGGTTCTAAATATAATACATGAAAGAAATGTGTATACAATATACGCTGCCTTTGGTGCAAATAAGCAAAGTGCTAAATGTGCAAACACAACCCAGTGTGGAATAGTGTAATCTGGTGTTACTTGTAATGGATTGATATAGATATAAATGTTGACTGGGGTACGATAACAATATATGAGGAGGTAAAAATAAAAAAGAGAAAAACTTATAGTGTAGTACTTAATACAAACAAAAGATAATGCATATGGCAAAACTGACACTCACAAGATAAATATGCACAAGGTGAATATGTGCACTATAAACATTGCCCACTTTGGGGCCACTTTTCTCTGGCACAGTTCATAGTGAGGCCCCAGCAATTCCTTACATGTCAATCCCCTCTCTGGAATAGAATCGGAGCAAATGATAAACAGGGTTTATTTTTTATTTTTACTTCCTCATATATTGTTATCATACCTGTGACATTTATATCTATTTCAAACCATCACAGGTAACACCAGATTGTACTATTCCATCCTGGGTTGTGTGTGCACAATTAGCACTTTGATTATTTGCGCCAAAGGCACAGTATATTGTATAGACATTTCTTTCATGTCTTAAACCATTCGATGTCAGTGAATGAAAGGATAGCACTATGGGACACTATTACCACTTTGTTGAGATGTTTACAGTGCCTACAGTGTTCCTTGAACATATCAACATGTCATTGACTTAAATGAAAGAACATGTCATGCAAGTCACCCAATTAGTAGAGGCAGGGCTGCCAGCAGGGCATGACAACCATGACATTACCTCTGTGTACATATATATATAGTAATTAACACTATTTTTATGTGCTGCAGGCACCCTGCTACCTGTATTCTGCAGGGGGCCCAGCACACTCGAAATATCCTTCTGAGCTGGTCTGCTCTGTCTAAGTCTTGTGAGTGCCGCGATTGTCAGAGCGTTGTTACAGGTTACCATGGCAAGGCTCCGCACAGCTCGCGAGACTTAGACAGAGCAAAGCAGCTGGGAAGTATATTTTGAGTGTGCTGGGCCCCCTGAATACAGGTAGCCGCAGAACCTTCAGTCAATGTGATCTCCCCCCTTTATGGCCATAGTTAAGATGCAGGGACAGGGGAATAAAACATTACAATTAATGGAAAAGAAAAAATACTGTTTGCTTCCTCCTCCCCACATTATGCAGCCCCATACATTTACACACACTATACACTAACATTTACACACACTTCATCCTTACACAAACACACACTATGCAGTCACAATACACGCACTACATCCTTACACAAACACACTCGGAAGTCACTACACACACTACATTCTTACACAAACACACACTTTTCATTCACTACATACACTACATCTACTACACAAACACACACTCTGCCTTCATTACACACACTACATCTTTACACAAACACACACTCTGCAGTCACTACACACACTACACAAACACACTCTGCAGTCACTACACACACTTCATCCTTACACAAACACAATATGCAGTCACTATACACACACTACATCCTTACACAAACACACACTATGTAGTCACTATACACACACTACATCCACTACACAGAGACACACTCTGCATTCACTATGCACTCATACTACATCTACACACACTGTATTCACTATACAAACACTACATCCACTACACACACTCTGCATTTACTACACACACACTACATTCACTACACAAACACACACTCTGCATTCACTATACACACCACATTTAATACACACAAACACTACATCCACTACAGAAATACACACACACTCTTAATTCATTATACACACACACTACATCCACTGCACAAACACACACTCTGCATCTAATACACAAAAAACACTACATCCAGTACACAAACACACACTAATACACCTCTATACTAAGCCTGCAGACACTGAACGCTCCCCGTACAGATGCATTAACTCAAAACATCTCTATGAAGATGCACATTTTTTGTTACTTGTGCAAAAGCAGTTTTTTCATTTGTGCAAAAACCTTGCAATGCTTGCCAATGGGAAAGCACTGGATTGGCTGAGATCATCCAGACTAATGATCTCAGCCATGGAGGTGAAGCCAGCTGCAGCCATTCTGAGGAGGTAGGGAGTCAGCTAAACAACTCCAGCACTATACTGTTTCTTTAATTTATGAATTCCCATATCAGTCCTTGTTGTTTCCACATTTAGTCAAATTGTTGCATGTTGCCAGATAAAAGAGTTTATTCACCAAACTGGAAATTAACAGGTGACAAAGTAACAATAAATTTAAAGGGTAACAATAACAGTGGAAAAGGAATAAATTCTAATCGAAATGGTGAATTTTAGTCAATAAACCCCATAGTGTACTTTTTTTCACATCCCTGTTTCCAGGTCAGCTACAATGGCTATCATTTTTCCTTGTCATCAACTATCAATGTGTTCATGATGCACATCTTATAATAAAGGGAAAGCCTTGTGTGTGTTTAGGATTTCCACTTATTTTCTGTTTCGCTTAAACTGGTCCATCCAGTCTGGTTAATTTTAATAGGCTTGGGAGATTTAAATCACCTGATCTGTAATTATAATGAAACATTATTTCTCATTGTCTTCCTTTCAACATTAACATCTATTGTATTTTTACAAGTGATAAATAAATCACACTTGTGTCTTAAAGAAACACACTCATTTAAATATATTGCAAACTATAAGAACTGTAATGTGTGGTATATAAGAAAAAAATAAAAGAAAACATATTTTTTGTTTTGTTTTAGATTTTTTTTAATAACCACATTTTTACTTTTTTTTTAATAAATAAAAAAAATATATAAGAAAAATTTATAAAAATAAATGAAAAAAGCAGTAATGAAAAAAGTATAAAACTAAAGTACAAAAATATTTTTTCTTATATACCACACCATTCCAATACTTATAGTTTGCAGTGTATTTTAAATATATTTTAATTCATCCAAGATCTTCATTGATTGTATAAGTCATTGATTGTATAAGTATACACTAAATAGGGAATTGCGCACCATATTTATATATTATATATTTATATCTGTGTGTATTGTGCATGTAACTGCATCAGCATGCGGAATGGTGCCAGATTTCTGATCAACGCATCTCGCCCTTCATTATTCGTACCCCTAAGGTGCTTAGAGAATTGTTCATCCCAGAGTCCACTGCAGCAGAGAGGTGCACCGAAGGGGATCATAACCCCTGTGGCCCCAGGCGGTTTCCAACTACAAGTGATGAACTATGTGCACGTGTTCCTAGAGAAGGAGAAAAGACTGTTAAAAAACAGACAGGTGAGCATAAAGAAAAAAATATCATATAAATAATGTCTGTCTTAAGGCTAAGAGGGCAGGAAAAAAAGACTGGGTAACTAGGGTTATGGGGGATCCCATGATACGTTGGTTTTAATTGATTTTGCTTTCCTGTTTGCTGGAGGGAGGAGCTAACTCATTAGTCAGGGAGACCGCCACTAGAGGCTGGATTAACCCTCAATGAAACATATCAGTTTCTCTGAAACTACTATGTTTTCAGCTGCAGGGTTAAAACTAGAGGGACCTGGCAGCCAGACCACTTAATTGAGCTGAAGTGGTCTGGGTGCCTATAGGGGTCCTTTAATTTAGAGTACTCTACAGAATAGGCTTATCCATAGGGTGACCATAGGCCCAGGGGTTAGACAAGGGCACCAAAACCACAAATTCCCTTGGCCTTGTTCACCCCCACCTGCCTCGAGTTCTGTGGCTCTTAGTCCTCACCCCATGCTGTATTTACTCTGTACTCACAACAACACTCTTGCACACACTGGTATACACCCACCACTACTGTTTAATAAACTCCAAATTTTGGGCTCTAAAGGGTTATGTTATAAACTATTAAAAATAGAAGGTAGTAGTTCTCTCAAAATTCCAGAAGACTTAAAACAAGCATGTCAGCAGGACTCACTGACAGACAGACACACATGCAGACACACACATACAGACACACTGACAGACACGCACACACACACATACAGACACACTGACAGACACGCACACATACTCACTGACAGACACATACATACTCACTGAGACACACATACTCACTGACAGACACAAACACACACTCACTGACAGACACACACACACACAGACACACATACTCACTGACAGACACACACCGACACATACTCACTGACAGACACACACACACACACATACATATTCACTGACAGACACACACAGACACACGTACTCATTGACAGACACACACACAGACACATACTCACTGACACACACAGACACATACTCACTGACACACACACACATTATTTAATTTATTATTCTCTACCTTTGGGAGCTGGTGTGGGCATCTTCTGTCTGGAGATCTCCTTCCTGCTCCTCACTGCTCTCTCGCGCGGTTTGGTGATGCTGTGCCCCGGAATATGATGTCATATTCTGTGCCCGGCTTCACTACAGACGGGGTGCGTGGGAGCAGGAACACTGAGCTCCCTCGCTGGTCCTCCTCCCTGGCCGAGTAAGTGTTAGTAGAGTAGGCACCTGCAAGATAGGGAAAGCAGGTGCCTACTCTGCTATAACACCAGCATGTACTTGCGGCTCAAGTACATGCTTGCACTAGAGGCTTGATTAACCCTGCAATGTAAACATAGCAGTTTCTCTGAAACTGCTATGTTTACATGTGAAGGGTTAAATCTGGGGGACCTGGCACTCAGACCACTTCATTGAGCTGAAGTGGTCTGGCTGACTATAGTGTCCCTTTAAATGCTGCCATGATTATCCAGGAAAGAAGGATATTGCAGAACTAGAAAAAAAAATCTCAATTAAATTATTCAGCATTCTTATTGGCTGATTATTTTGATTATACCTCTATTATACCTTGTACAGGCCTCAATTTAATATTTTTTTCTTTTAAATAATCTAATTTAACCTAAAATATAACCAAATGTTTTTTGCTAAACTTTTATCAAATTTAAAATGTAAATATTTCAAAATATATTTAAAAATATATATGTATATATATATATATATATATATATAACTCCCTTGCACCCTCTCTCTGGTGCTGGAAAGGTAAAAAGCCCTTGTAGCACTAACCAGATTCCAAAACCGATGTTCTTTGACGCTGGATCGGCAAGGGGGGTCAGATGGGGGCTAATGAACATTTGCGGCAACGCCATGAGCGCATTAGGCATGCAGAACATGAGAACATCCAGCGTCAGTTAGGCAACCTAAAGTCCAGAATCCAGTGTGGATTCCTATTCACAAGTGCTGGAATGAAGTGATCTGAGATCACTTCCTCTATGTGCTGCAATGTGTAAATTGAGGATTGTCTTTCACCACCTTTTTGTATTAGCAGATACAATGAAGGAAATAAGTATTTAATCCCCTGCTGATTTTGAAGTTTGCGCACTGACAAAGAAATAATCAGTCTATAATTTTAATGGTAGGTGTATTTTAACAGTAAGAGACAGAAAAAAAGAAATCCAGAAAAACACATGTCAAAAAAGTTATAAATTGATTTCCATGTCAATGAGTGAAATAAGTATTTGATTCCCCCCCCGCCCCCCCGACTTAGTACTTGGTGGCAAAACCCTTGTTGGCAATCACAGCGAAAGCATGCGATCAGACGTTTCTTGTAGTTGGCCACCAGGTTTGCACACATCTCAGGAAGGATTTTCTCCCACTCCTCTTTGCTGATATTCTCCAAATCATTATGGTTTCGAGGTTTCCACAGGAGGGAGAGGGAGAGGGAGAGGGAGAGGGAGAGAGACCAGCACTACATGGGGGGAAAAAAAGGTGAGTAAAAACACACATACACACACATACCATGACAGACACACACCATGACACAGACAGACCGTGACACAGACACACACACACACCATGACACAGACAGAAACACACACACTGTGACACAGACAGAAACACAGACACACCATGACAGACACACACACCATGACAGAGACACACACACACCATGACAGAGACATACACACATACCATGACAGAGACATACACACATACCATGACAGACACACACACATACCATGACAGACACACACCTTAAAAAAGACACACACACACACACACACCTTGACACACACACACACCATAACACAGACAGACTGTGACACAGACACACACACACACAGTGACACAGACACAGATTACATGACACAGACAGACATACGCACCATGACACACAGACACACACACACCACGACACAGAGAGACCATGACACAGACACACACACACACACCGTGACACAGACAGACACACATTACATGACACAGACAGACACACACACCATGACATACAGACACACCATGACAAACACACACACACCATGACACAGACAGACCGTGACACAGACAGACAAACACACACAATGACACAGACACACATTGCATGACACAGACAGACGCACACAACATGACAGACAGAGACACAGACACACACAATGACACAGACACACATTGCATGACACAGACAGACACACACACCATGACACACACACACCATGACAGACAGAGACACACACACTGACACAGACACACACACTATGACACAGACAGACACACACCATGACACAGACAGACACACCATGACAGACACACACACAAATGACACAGACACACACATACACTCATACTGACACACATTATTGCTACCTACGTGCTGGCATGGGGAGCTCTGATGGCGGCCGCATGCGGGAGCTGGCTCTTCTGGTGGCCGCAGGGGGATCAGAGCTCCGTCTGCGGCCGCAGGTGAGCCAGCTGCCTGCCCGGCCCCAGGTGCCGATGGCCCACCGGAAAATTTCCCGGTATCCCGGTGGGCCAGTCCGGCCCTGGAGGTATTCACCCAAGATTTGATGGTACGTGGCCCCGTCCATCATCCCTTTTGATGCGGTGCATTTGTCCTGTCCCCTTAGCAGAAAAAAAAACCCCCAAAGCATAATGTTTCCATCTCCATGTTTGACGGCGGGGTTGGTATTCTTGGGGTCATAGGCAGCATTCCTACTCCTCCAAACATGGCGAGTTGAGTTGATGCCAACAAGCTCGATTTTGGTCTCAACTGATCACAATGCTTTCAACCAGGTCTCCTTTGAATCATTCAGATGTTCATTGGCAAATTTCAGACGGGCCTGTACATGTGCTTTCTTGAGCAGGAGGACCTTGCGGGCGCTGCAGGATTTCAGTCCTTCACAGCATAGTGTGTTACCAATTGTTTCCTTGGTGACTATGGTCCCATCTCCCTTGAGATCATTAACAAGATCCTCACTGAAACTCCACAAGGTGAGATCTTGCATGGAGCACCAGACCAAGGTAGATTGACCGTTACTTTGTGTTTCTTCCATTTGCGAATAATCGCACCAACTGTTGTCACCGTATCCCATTCCAGCCTTGTGTAGGTCTACAATCTTGTCCCTGACATCCTTGGACAGCTCTTTGGTCTTGGCCATGGAGGATAGTTTGGAATTTGATTGATTGATTGATTGCTTCTGTGAATCTTAAAAGAGTGCTCCTAATCTCAGCTCCTTACCTGTATAAAAGACACATGGGAGCCAGAAATCTTGCTGATTGATAGGGGATCAAATACTTATTTCACTGTGAATAAAGGTGAGTTTTTCTATTGAATCTTGGTGTTGCTTGCCTCCTTCTCTCTTCAGCAGAAAGAAAGAGAGAAAGTAAGGAAACTAAATAGTAGCTACAGTATAAAGGATTGTGGTGGGAGGGATTTAGTTTCTTATCTGTGAGTTATCGTGTTTCCAGTTAAAAGAAAAGCTTGCATTTTGTAAGGACAAGGAATACTGAGTGAGATCAACTGCATATGTTATAGTAGGAAAGGTGATATTATGAAGAATAGTTCATAGAAAATAGAGGTGGATAAAACATGTAAAATAATTTACATCCAGAAATGTACGTAATCTTATCTGTGCATGATAGAGAGGAAGCTAAAGATAGGATATTATATGTCCAGATGAGGAGCAGCAATCTAGAAAACAGTACCATTGGCATTGTCCTTTGGCTGACTCATCTGTTATGTCCGGGGAGTCAAATACATAAAGAAACTCAATTGGACCCAACCCTTCTGCAGCAATAACACAGTGTAATGCAATCTGTTTGCATGAGTACTGATCAATACAATATACATAATGTAACAGAATAGTCATTTGAATTCCTTTACTGAGCATAGACAGGATAAACAACCTTTGTCATTACAGACAGGTTGGTTCCCCAAGTTCTGTGCCACCCTTCACACTGTTTCATTTCAATTAATTTTATTTTATTTTTTGCTCCTGGACCATTTCAGCTCATTGCAATGTGCCTGTCCTCTTAACCCTGCAATGTTAATTATTGCAGTTTCTGATTGCAGGGTTAAGACTGCCTCTATTGGCTTTTAATCAGAGGCACTTCCTGCTTGTTAGGTGACTTTTGGTAAAATCCCATAGGAAAGCATTGCAGCTATTGTGGGAATTTACTATGTGCCTTAGCGCCCCCTGTTGGGAGACTTCTGAGGAGGCAGAGCAGTGAACATCAGCGCTGGGATCAGGTAAGGTTTAATAACCCTTATTATTTCCAAATGTTTCAATATTGTTAGAAGGTGTTTTTTTTCCAAATGATTTATCTACAGAAGTCAGCATTAAGTATATGGGAGGTTCTGTAGCAAAATCATTTGGAAAGTGTTTCAAACAGTATTGCATCCTGGCCTAAGTGTTACATTTTCTCAGGAATTTTTCAGTACAGAGTGTATAGCAAACATTCAGGATTCTTTTTTTTTTTTTTTTAATTAAGAAGGGTTTAGTGCAAAGGTAACACAACATCACAGAAGTATTAAAGGCATATGTTAGCTGGCAACATTATAATAGTACAGAAACTTCTAACAGCGGCTGGTATAAAGTGAATATAAAGAATAGTGCATAACAGAGTGGGTATAAATATCAAATCTAGTTGAGAACCAATATTATCTGGTAATTGGCATGCTAAATACGATACAGTGCTATGTATACTATGATTTCAGATAGTAGTGGTCAGTGTACAAAACCTAGTAAATAGTATCAGCAATCATGTAGCCACAGAGGTGAGGAAAATTAAAGGGGCAGTCAACTGGAATGCAGCATACATCATCTAAAGCAGGCTTCCACAAACTCCGGCCCTCCAGATGTTGATGAACTACAACTCCCATGATTCTCAGCCTATCTATTTCATTCATAGAATCATGGGAGTTGTAGTTCAGCAACATCTGGAGGGCCGGAGTTTGGGGAAGCCTGATCTAAAGTCTAGTAGACAACAGCAAAGTAAATAAGAAATAAAACCTAGCAAAACAGGTGAGGCATAGATTCATCCCCTCTCCCCCCCACCCCCTCTTAGAACACACACAGGAGGACAATAAAACTGTAAAATCCTAGACTTTTGTAGTATCACCATCTTAGCTATAACTTTGGGTGAGAGCAGGCTTGACATAAATCCAAAGTGAGAGCCCTCTATGGCACATCATCATGGTTAATAGCATGCAGGCTACATCCAGCACACCACCAACACAAAAGAACATCACTGTCAAGCAGCTCTCAAGTCCCGTCAGGCTGCACTACAGGCTCCCAGAAGGCCCAGCATTCCCTACATGGTCCATGAAACACCACAGCACAGGCAGATCCCCCTCAAGGTCCCAAGAGTCCTTGCCACGCCTCTCTCCATGCAGGCCACTCAGTTGCTCCAGGCATCATCCGGTCCCACAGTCACTGGTCCACCGGGGACCAAGGCAAGTCAGGGCTATCTTTTACTATTATTATTCTATTTTTCTAAATAATGTAGGTAACAGAGTCAACTAGCTATTTCTGGGGAGAGAGCTTCAATTATTTCTCTATACATGTGCTAAGGCTTTTTTATGGAACCTTCTCATTAGCATGTGAAAGTTATCAATGTTTCTGGTGTATCTTCTATCAAATGGTAATTTGTCAATGGTAAATGCTTTTTCCATTTGTGTTCCTGCTGAGTTGCACGATTTGGTAAACAGCAAAATAGAGTAACATTTCATCAATGCCAATATGTTCTACTCATGCTAGCTATTAAGCACAAAATCTATACTAATGGATGTTATTACTCTCCAGTTGGACTATAGGCAGTATATGTCAAAACTTTGCTCTTTCTTTCTCAACAAACTTAACTGAAAACACAACACTTTCTACCTCCCTTCTCTAGCATCTAAATAGGAATTTAAATTCCCCAACTTCTGTAGATAACATATTGTTATTTATCAAACGCCCTCATAAACCACTCGCACATTTCCTCAAAATTATCTGTGCTATAAATAGCACAATTACAAGAAAACTTACAGGAATGATAGGTTGAAGAGGACCCTGCACAAACAAGCTTACAGTCTATAGGTGGTGGGGTATAAAACACATTAGGACAGGAAATAGCGATCAAATAAGGTGGGAGTGAAGCAGAAGGAGACAGTAAAGTGCTGCCCTTTAGGAGAGAGCAAGAGACAGGTATGTGAGGTAGAGGCAGTGGCGGATCCAGGGGGGGGGCAACGGGGCAAATGCCCCCCCCGAGAAATCCGCCGGTCTCCCTCTCCCTCCCCTGCAAGCAGCACATGCAGGTGCTACACCTGCAATGTGCCTGCGGACCGGGGGGAAGATCAGAGATCTCCCTCCCCGGTCCGCAGGCACTGTGCTGGCGGCCGGCTGGGGAGGGAGGGAGTGAGAGAGAGGACCCGGAAGCTAAGGCTGCAGCTCCTCCGGGTCCTCCTCTCGTGAGATTTGAAGCGTTGCCGCGGTTACCACGGCAACGCTCCAAATCTCGCGAGAGTGAACTCTAGCCCTGGAGCGCGGGCTAGAGTTCATTCTCCCCACTGGACCACCAATGAATCGCCCACGGACGACGGACCACCAGGGAAATGTCCCCCCTCCCCCCCAGTAAAGGTAAGAAGGGAGGGGGGACATAATGATTATTTATATTGAATTAAATAAAAAAAATTTTTTAAAAAGCCCCCCTACCCGTATCACACACACACTCTACACACACTGCCCCCCATACACACACACTGCCCCCCCATACACACTGCCCCTCATACACACACTGCCCCCCCATACACACTGCCCCTCATACACACACACTGCCCCCATACACACACACACGCCCCATACACACACTGCCCCCCATACACACACACTGCCCCCATACACACACCTGCCCCCATACACACACACACTGCCCCCCCACACACCCCCCACACACACTGCCCCCCATACACACACACTGCCCCCATACACACACATGCCCCCCCATACACACACACACACACACTGCCCCCATACACACACACTGCCCCCATACACACACACCGCCCCCATACACACACTGCCCCCCATACACACACACTGCCCCCATACACACTATACACACACACACCCCCATACACACACACTACCCCCCATACATACACTCTACACACATACACTACCTGATGCACACACACTGCCCCCATACACACACACACTGCCCCCCATACACACACACTGCTCGCCATACACACACACTGCCGCCCCATACACACATATGCACTGCAGTACTCACACACACACACTGCAACTGTTACACACATACACTGCCGCCCTCACACACACTACAACCTTCACACACACACACTGCTCACACACTGTCCCCCTCACACACACACTGAACCCCTTACACATTGCACCACTCACACACACCACTGCTCCTATGCCCTACTACTGCCCCATTTCCCTGCAGACCTCAGGTAAGGTGTCAAACTGTTCTTAAACGGATTGACTACTTACTCTGGGAGGGGGTCCCGGCACTATTGACACCATAACCACTACACTGAGCTGTAGTGGTTATTGTGGCTGGATTATTTATTTAAATAATCTACAAGTGCCCCTCCCGAGATCAGGCTCTGGATCCGCCACTGGGTAGAGGTTACTCTGGGAGGCCATAAGCTTTGCAAAAGAGATGGGTTTTAAGGCACTTCTTAAATGATTGAAGACTAGGGGAGTCTGATGGCGGTAGGCAGGCTATTCCTTAGGAAGGGAGCCGCGCACGAGAAGTCCTTTCGGCAGAGAAGAGACCTATGGATCTGTGAAGAGATATAAGAGGGGCTAGAATTGTTCAGTACTTTATAAGTATGGGTTAGCACTTTGAATTGACTCCTATAGGATACAGGAAGCCAATGTAATGACTGACAGAGGAGGTGAGGTGTGAGAGGACCGACTAGAGAGGAAAATCAGTCTGGCGGCAGCATTCATTACAGACTGCAGTGGGGCAATATGGCTTTTGGGAAGACCAATTAGGAGAGGGTTAAAATAATGCATGCAGGAATTTACTAGAGTATGGACAAGCTCCTTGATAGCATCTTGCATAAAAAAGGGGCGGATGCAGGCTATGTTTTTAAGATGCACGCTACAGGATTTGGCAACATACTGGATTTGAAGCTCAAAGGTGAGGCCAGAATAAAGTATGACGCCAAAACAGCGCACTTGCAGGGATGGACTTGTGGATACCACTAACTTGAAGGAAGAGCGAAAGAGGAGGATCAGAATTAAGGGGAGGAAAGATAAAGAGCTCAGTTTTAGAGAGATTGGGTTTCAGAAAGCTGGAAGACATCCAGTCAGAGATGGAAGAAAGGCAAGCAGTGAGACGTTGCAGTACGGCAGGGGAGAGGTCTGGGGAGGAGAGATATATCTTGGTGTCATCAGCGTACAGGTGGTAGTGGAATCCAAATGAAGTAATAAGTTTGCCAAGAGAGGCAGTATAAAGAGAAAATAGAATGAGACCAAGGACAGAGCCTTGGGGGACTCCAACTGAGACAGGACGAGGGGAAGAGGTATCATTAGAAAAGTAGACACTGAATGAGCGTTGGGAGAGATAAGAGGAAAACCACAAGAGAACAGAGTCACAGAGACCGAGTGATTGAAGAGTTTGAAGAAGGAGAGCATGATTAATGGTGTCAAAGGCAGCAGAGAGGTCAAGAAGAATTAGTATGGAGTAGTGGCCTTTGGATTTTGGCTGCAATTAGGTCGTTAGTAACTTTGATAAGAGCAGTCTCAGTAGAGTGGAGAGAGCGGTAGCCAGATTGAAGAGGGTCAAGGAGAGAGCTGGAATTGAGGAAGTGAGACATATGGGTAAAGACAAGTCTTTCCAGAAGCTTTGAGTAAAAAGGGAGAAGGGATATGGGATGATAGTTAGAGGGGGACGACGTGTCAAGAGATGTTTTTCAA
>OW240912.1:111553801-111639485 GCA_933207985.1 Pelobates cultripes | reverse complement strand
GGGAGAGAGAGCTAATAAGTTGAGATGGGACAGGATCGAGTGGGCAAGTGGTGGGGGGAGAGGAAAGGAAAAGCATAGCCACCTCTTGTTCAGTTGCCAGGGAAAAAGTCTGAACGGTAGGAAAGGCATGATCTATGTATGGTTGAGAAAGAGAACTGCAAGGTGTGGAGAATTCTTTCCTTAGCTGTTCAATCTTGTCGGTAAAGTAGCATGCAAAGCTATCGTCTTTAAGGTTAGTTTGGGGGGTGGCCACAGCAGGGCGAAGAAGAAAGTTAAAGGTGTCAATGAGATGCCTGGGATTGCGGGAGGTGAACTAATGAGAGAGGAAAATTATGACTGTTTGGTGAGGGCAAGTGCTGCGCTGTATGAACACAATATGAATCTGTAATAGAGATAGTCTGCCTGGGTGCGAGACTTCCTCCAAGAGCGTTTAGAACAACGGGAGCATCTTTGCAGGTAGCATGTTGATTTAGTATGCCATGGTTGGAGTTGTGTCCTCCTCGAGGTGCATGTTTGGAGCGGGGCTGCAGCGTTCAAGGCAGAGGTGAGGGTAGTGTTATATCTGGAGAAGGTCAGTGAGGGACAGGAGGGGGAAGGGATGGATAGCAGTTGTGAAACAATATCATCTGACAGCTGCTGGAAGTCAATAGAATTAAAGTTCCTCCTGAATTGAGGGGGGTTAGGCTGATGTTGTTGGGTGAGGGGGTTCTTGAGAGCAAACGATAAGAGGTGGTGATCAGAGAGAGGAAATTTCAATGTTGCAGATATTAGATACTGTACATGCATAACAGAAAATGAGGTTGAGAGTATTGTCAGCTACATGGGTGGGTGAATTAGCCCACTGTGAAAGCCTGAGGGAGGAAGTGATTGAAAGTGCATGTCACCCAAATTGTCCATACATTCCATCCATACCCCTCCTAGGATGACAACTGATACATTGAGAACCTTATGGATTATTTGACATTCTCCACCACTCCACGCACACTTCTACAGCATAAACATTGTACTGTTTTGTTTTTCCTTTATCTCATACTGCAGTTCTTAGATATTCTCTTCAGTTACAGAAACCTGGTATAACCTCTTAGATAAGTATGCAGTTGAAAAAACATATACCCACCCTAGGTGTGCCTGAAGATCTTCTGAAGATCAACCTATCTAGGGTCAAAACATTTGTCATGTGCCAGTAGATGTCCTTTCAAACATTATATACTTCAGTCCCACTTTGTCATCAAATATAGATGGAGCTTAATTTTCTCTAGTACCTGCTTAAAGTGTCTCCTAACACACTGACTATATATTTTATCAGACAGATAAATTATATAATAAATTCTTCACTTAATTTATTTCTGAGCTGTTAATGAATCTTCAGTGCCTCTGCCGTGACAGAGGGCTGGTGGGCCCTTCTATCCTCTACCTAGCTGCTTCAGTCTTATCTGTATCTGTATTTTCCCTGAGTTTTTTCCTGAAATTGCAGTATTTACATTAAAATGTCTGCACTATAGACACCAGAACAATTACATTAAGCTGTAGTTGTTCTGTGGTGACTATAGTGTCCCTTTAACTCCTACAGTAGTTCTGATATTTGTTCCCACTTTTCACTGTTTTCACACCGAGCTTCCGACCCCTCCTGTACCTGCCCACCGCCCGCTGCAGTACCCGCTGCAGTACCCGATATGACAGGAAGTGCTCCCTCAGTCACAATACACAAAGGGCAGGAGGGGAGCAGCACAGCTTTCCCCAGCTGCCATCAACTACGGGCCCTGGGCCGGTGTGGCTGTGTCCCCTGGAGTGACGGGCCAGGTCTCAGCGACGGGTTAGGTACACCCAGGGACGTATTAGCCGCGAGGCAAACAAGGCATTTGCCTTGGGCGGCATTTTTCAGGGGGCGGCAAAAAACGCCGCCCCCAAATGCCCAGGGCAATTGCCTTGTTAGCCTTGCGCCTAACTGACATGCCGGGCGGGCGGCGCTGGGCGGGCGGCTGGCGGCTGGCGACCGAGCTCTTCCTCTGAGCTGACGTCATATTCCGGCTCCCAGCCTCACTCTGCGGCGCGCGAGGGAGCTGAGCAGTCAGCTCAGAGGAAGTGCTCCCTCGTCAGCCGCCTGCCCAGCAGCCAGCGCCGCCCAGCAGCCACTGGACCACCAGGGAGAGAGAGACCCCCCCCAGCACTCCCAAAGGTAAGGAGGCTGGGGGGGGGATTAAAAAAAGTTAATGTGTGTGTGTGTGTGTGTGTGTTTGTGTCTGACTGTGTTTGTGTGTTTGTGTCTGACTGTGTGTGTGTGTATTTAGAAGGTGGAGCGGGGGGGGAAGGGTTGGGTGAGGGGGACGCGGGGGGAGGGAGGCGCCTGAGTTTTGTCCTGCCTAGGGCAGCACAAACCCAGGATACACTACTGGGTACACCACTGTTGGCAGGTTTGTATTTGTGAGTAGTTTTTGTGTGTTTGAATGTAAGCATGTTTTTCTATAGAGTATGTGTGTGCATGCCGGGGTGTATTTCTATGCATTGTTACCCTTGGAATGGAGTGGTGTACATGTGTGTAGTGTTTGAGTTTGAATGCAAGGATTTGTGTGTTTGTATGTAGTGTTGACTTTTAAATGCAGGTGTACTTTTGTGTCTTTATATATAATTTATATATAATTTAAGCATTTTAATACGGGGGCTGTTTGTATGTAATGCCTCCATTTGCATGCACGGGAGTGTTTGGATGTAGTGCTGTCTTTCAAATGCCGATGTAAATTTGTGTGTTGTATTGGTGTTTTGAGTGAAGGGGTGTGTTTGTATATTTTTCATTGCTGCGATGTATGCACAGACATACTTACACAGCTATAGATACACATTAACACACACATACAAACACACTGACACATGCACTCACCTTGACACATGCTCACACCTTGACACACAGATACATAAACTGACACATAGCTACACATGCACGGGAATATACACACACCTTGACACAAAAATACATGCACTGACACACCGATACACACACTGGCACATACACACACTCACTCAGATACACACATTGGCACATACACACATACACTTAAAACACACTGACACACAGATACACACATTGACACACACACACACACACACACACACACACAAACTCAGTTAGACACACAGAGACACACACACAGATACACACAGACACAAAGTAGCACACACATACAGTCACACACTGGCACATTCACACTCATAGTTACACATAATGACAAACATATATACACACACTGACATACATACACTGACGCACAGATACACACACTGACATGTACACACACACAAACACACGTTATAATTTTTATATCTGCAGCCATATTTTTTCATGTTTTTTAAATTTATTTTTTTAGTTTATCCTTCAGTTAATATAGAATAACACTTTCTATTTTAGCTTTAGCTGACAATATTTGAAAGTGAAAAAAAAAATGTTAGCAAAAAAATGGTGATAAGTATAAGAATGTATAGAAAGTGTGTGGAAAGTTTAGATATCACACATTCACAAGATAATGCAGTTTTACTGACAAACAAATCACAAGGCAATATTTGTCATGAAGAAATGTTTTTGCTTCAGACACTAACATTACAAATATTCTCATATTCTCATATCATATGATCATTGTTTGAGAAATCTAAATGTAAATTTAAAACCCTAGAAGTATATTTGTATTGAGATGGGACGGATGTGGGAGTATGAAGACTAGTAAGACAATTTGGGTGGTAACTGCAATTGAGTATAAAGGGGGATGTATGAGTTGAACTGCTGATGTTTGAATGATATGCAAATTCATCAGAAGACAACATATCCTTCCAATCCCCTAGGTATGTGGTATAACAACAAAGGTATGTTTCAGGAGTTTGGTTGGTTCTTTCAGTCTGTCCATTTGATTGAGGGTGAATAGACAAGGCAACCATAATGTGTAAAGAGTGACAAAAGGCACGCCAAAACCTGGAGGTGAATTGGGTACCTCTGTCAGATAAAATGGACTTGGGTATTAAATGCAATTTGAATATCTTGTCATGGAATAGTGAGGCTGTTTTCTTCACAGAAGGTAGTGCCATAATGGGAAATAAATATGCCATTTTTGTTAATTGATCAATTGATTAATTGGTCAATCGGATCACTATGATGGCAATACATTCTTGTGAACCAGGTAATTCCACAATTAAGTCAACAGTTAAGTGAATCCAAGGGTGAGGGGGGAATAGGTGGTGGTTGTAAGAGCCCATCTGTTTTCCTATGACTTGATATGGAACAGCCACAAGTGGTACATGAGGTGAAGTATGGTGTCTTGTGATGAGGGAGGCCACCATAAATGTTATTGTACATTGAGAAAAAATGTTCTCAGATGCATCGTAATAGTATTGCGAGACTTGCAAAAGGATAGGTTCAGGTATGAATATCTTCTGTTTTGGGAGAGTGATAACGGCTGTTGTGAGACTGTTGTGTGAGAAGGAGGAGGTAAAACTACTCTGAATCCTGGGGCATAAGCCTTGTTCGAATTTCCTGGTTCGGCTACAGAACGAGGACCACCCCAGCACCCCATTAGAACGTGGAACACCAGTTATCAAGTGCGAAACCGGAAAAAAAAACAATTAATAAATGCTCCCCTTTTGTGCAACCGAACACACGTGGTCGACAGAATGCAAGGTGGCCATTTTGTCTCCCGAACACAGGCAGCTGTACATGGTCGTTGAGTGCCTGGAACTCCTTTTGGGTAGACACTGGTGCGAACACCGGTGAAGATGTAGCCGCTGCCTGTCCCAGTTCCCGACCAGCTATACGAACAGCGTTCGGGAGATAGGAACTACTAAATGGGAGGGAGCAGTTGCTACTTGAAAGCATTTGACTATATTGTGTGGTTCTCATACAGGAACACCCGAACAGAGACTGGCAGTTTCCACCATTTTCTTGGAACTATTTTGGGCTTCTACCTTGTGGTTGGCCGGTCGAAACTTTACCCCAGTGCCGATTCCATACCATCGAACTGATCTAAGCGATTTTTTTATATGTTGGGCACTCAAATCAGGGCTATCCGGGAATGTGACTCTTGTGGGGTTCCCATCTTTTGGTTCTATGAATTTTTATTTTTTTTCTGTAAGTGAGAGAAAATAGAGTTAAAATGTCCTGACTCAATTATCTCTCAGGCACAGGGATTACTTTGCTGTATTTTTATATGGAGACCCCCTACTGGGGGTCTGTGTATAAATTGAGAGTGTTTGCCTGAAATAAACAGATCTACCCCCTATCATTTAATCTCGACTAATGTATGGGGGGGAAAGTGATACCAGCTATATTCACTTTCACTACTTGATAGAGCTACCTCACACTGGGAACGCGAGACCGTGGCGGTCCGCCACAAGTGTAATTTTATAAGTGAAAAAAAGAAGACACAGAATCAGTGAGTTAAAAGAAAGTTGAGAGTAAGGAATGTGCCAAAAGTGGGAGGCATTTATATGGCAGGTATCTCTATAGAGTTTATTCAGCCTCCATACACTGCTATCAACCCTGCTGAAAGAGTCTACAAGGCTAAAACAAGATCATGGCAACTCTCAATAATGAAGATCAGAAAGCTAAACGTGAGTTAAGAGAAGGTGGTATGCATAAAGCTGGAGCCATTTAATCAGCAGAGACCAATAATGGGAGATTGTAGGTCAGATCAACAATGTCCTCCTTGTCTCTGCACGACTACCGATCTTCATATACAGCAGCACTTCAGAGATTACCTCAAACCTAAAATAAACTCAAGCTCCCCCACCCACATAAAAATGGGCGGGCAAATGAGGGAGTTAGTTAATCCTCCCACCAGCCATGACAAACCTTTCTTGTTTGCTGTCATGGCCTTGGAGGCCTTATGGGAAATCTGTCCCTGCAATGTGCAATCCTGGCACATCATGGAAATGTATTTGAGACGTACGTGAAAGTGTTAAGGAGGAATTGTGTCTTCTACATTTCTCCACTGCATATGTTCACAAAGTAAACCTTCTATAACATGGCAATTCCACTTTAAGTAAAATAAAAATAAAAACTACTTTAAGGCTGCAACCTGTTAAGAAACACCTGCATTTTTATTATTGTTTATGATGAAGGTAGATATTGTATTACTGATTTATTATCTGCTTTTTTCTATTATTCCTATTTGTATATGATGTGCTTACATCTCCTATTGTATTATTATTCTCTCAGAAACAAAGACAGAAACAAAGACAAGTGAGGAAAAAGAAAATAATTAATTTCCAACACCAAATTAATTATTACTATCAGGTTGGAGAAGTTGTAACTCACCAGTAAGTGTCCCTAAGCAAGACACCTAATGATAAACTGTATA
This sequence comes from Pelobates cultripes, assembly GCA_933207985.1. NCBI lineage: Eukaryota > Metazoa > Chordata > Amphibia > Anura > Pelobatidae > Pelobates > Pelobates cultripes. The sequence goes on along the minus strand of OW240912.1, from coordinate 111,633,150 downwards.
TCTACATCAAATTCTCATAGTTTGGAAGATCAGTAGAGCAGAGCCTTCATTAACTCTATAATTGTAAAGCAGCATGCTATATACACGGTTTTAATGATTATACATTTGGATGATAATTATTCTCACCCACACCTACAGATCTTAAGAATCTTTGAGAAACAATATAAATTATAGTTTACTTGAGACAAATCAGAGTTGCTTCATACAAACATATGAAGCAAGCAGGACATGATTCTAGTGGCACTTCCCAAAAAACTAATTTGTGATCCAATAACATTGGAATTTAAAAGTAAGTAAAAGTTACTTAAATCCCTTACATTGTGATTGTGCGTTCCATAAATGAGGAATCTGTGGGAGTTACAGTCCACACAGTACCCAGTGTCCAATTTAGAGTTACTGTAGGTTAAACTGTACAATGAATATATTGCCAATACAGTGTTTTATATTTTTGTTGTATATTGTTTTTTTATTGGTTTATACTTCAGTTAATATAGAATAACACGTTGTATTTTAGCTTTAGCTGTCAGTAATTGAAAGTGAATTTTTTTTAAAACAGTGATAAATACCAAAAGAATGTATAGAAGACTTGTGGAAAGTTGAAATATCACACATTTACAAAACAATGCATATAGTACTGACAAACAAATATTCTTAGTTATGATCGTTTGTCAAATCTACATTTTTAAAACCCTAGGAGTATAATGGATTGAATATCGTGTCACATAGGTTGCTGTTTAGCATTCTCAGTGTCTGGGTTGGGAAACGAAACTGTGTTGCTGTGCTATTTTTCAGCCAGAGTTATTGATTAAACTAATTCTGAACAGCATGGGAATTCTCATATTTACTAAAGTTTATTCTTGTCGGAAATTAAGGCCTTGTGCACAAATCTTCAACAATTGACCGGATGTATTTGGTGTCTGGATTTAAATCCGTTTTTTTCACACCCGTACCCTATGCAAAGTATAAAGTAATGATTTTTTTTTTTTTTAAATAGGACCAAATGCATCCAGCAGGATACACATTTGCTATGTTTCACATAGTGATTTTAGAATGCTTATGTACGTGTGACAGTTTGTATCTTGTTCCCTTTTAAGATTTCATCAATATTAGCAATCAGCATTATGATACAGGCATCATCAGCCAGATCAACAAAACCTGGTAACATCATGTTTATTGTTTTTGAAGTCTCTTATGATTCTCTAACAGTGTGTTTTGGTGACTTAACAACCTAAATTATGCAACTGCTAGTTGGATCCTTAATTAACTGGTGTTGATGTGTTTTTGTGGACACACATAGCAGGATCGAACTGTATATAGTGAGATACACATAATGGGGGAAAAAAATAAAATACATTTAGGAAGAAAGGATTCGGATTGTTGAATATATCATTCAGGAGCATAAGTTGGCCCGACTTGTAAACAAACCTTTATTGTGACAATATAAGATCAAATGATAATAACAATTTATAGAAATAAAGAGCAAGAAATTGATTACAATATGGGAAAAGAACATTTATATAGGTCAGGTATGGAAGGTGACAAGCGAACATGGGCTTCTTGAAAGTGCCCTATGATCGCATGGCAAGAAAGAGAGGGAGGGGAAACCAGAAATGCCAAGTGTATTACTGATATGGGAAACAGTTAGGGAAGAAAAAAGAGTGACGTAAGGAGTAAGCAGACTTTCAGTACGTAAATAAGTGGGCCAGAATGGTAAGAAGGAGAGAAAGCCAGCATTTCTTCAGAGTCCAACCTGATGGGAAAGCAGTGATTCTATGTCTGCCCCATGGGCTGGCAGGTGGTCAGTTTATGCAATCTAAGTTGCAGTGTATGAAACTATCATTATCAGATCAAAGGATAGTCCTCCTCAAAAATGCTAATATCCTTTTCTATTACCTCCTATGCAGGCAATAATGTGGGATCTTACTGGTAAAGCAGCACAGGTTCAGATACGGGTATACAGGCAGAAAGGTCAGATAACAAAGGTACTAGCAATAAATCTGGTTTAGCACTCAGGAGGACTGGGCAACTGGCACACTGCTATCATAGCACACACCCCTCTCTCACTATAGCCACCAGAACAACTACAGCTTATTGAATTTGTTCTGGTGTGTAGAACCATTACCTTCAGGCTTTTTGCTGTAAATACTGTCTGTCTTTTCAGAGAAAATGCAGTGTTTACATTACAGCCTAGTGATAAGTTCACTGGCCCCTCCTCAGACGGCTGCTAGCAGGGCCAGTGCAAGGATTATTGATGCCCTAGGCAAACAAAAATTTGCTGCCCACCATGTGATATCACAATGCGCCACCTATATGATTTGCCATATGAGCCAACGCTAGCGCTGCAAAGTGTTTTCTATGAAAAGGCAGTGTGTTTACATTAAAAAGCCTCAGGGACAGGATATACATGTCTGTGCATGAGTAGGGATGCATTGTATGTTTCTGTGCGTGTGTGTGTAGGCATGTGTAATGGGTCGCCTGGCACCCCGACTGGGTACCTCTGTTGACGCATGCTCCTAGAGCTTCCCGAGGGCTCCAAGCACTCCACTAGACACCGTAACCACTGCAGACCCCACAGACTTCCACCCACTCTGGACCCAAGACCAGGATCCAGCTTCCAGTAGGTAGACCTCTCTTAAATCCAGAGAGCAGGAACAAGAACAGCTCTTACACGAGCTCAGTGATTATACTCTGGGGAGTATAGTGATTATAGCAATCCCCAGAGTGTAGGTAGTTCTCCAATCCCCCAAACATGAGCCAAGACTTCATGAAGGGTAGAACAAGTCTCTAACTTTATTGGTACAGGTTGGCTTATCTACAATTCCTCAGGCCAGAGGCACACCCCCTGGACCTGATGGAACGCCACGTTTCAAACTGTACAGATTCACACACTAGCACGCAGGTACACAGTCATACATTTACATATAGAAACATGTTCACAGATATCCACACACATACAGATATAAACAAACACATTAGTGAGCAAGAGATTCATGAATACTTTGGCATACAGGGAGTGTTTTGACCACATCATCCTCTTTATGCATGTTGTCTTACTCCAAGCTGTATAGGCTCGAAAGCCTACTACCAATTAAGCATATTAGGTGATGTGCATCTCTGTAATGAGAAGGGGTGTGGTCTAATGACATCAACACCCTATATCAGGTGTGCATAATTATTAGGCAACTTCCTTTCCTTTGGCAAAATGGGTCAAAAGAAGGACTTGACAGGCTCAGAAAAGTCAAAAATAGTGAGATATCTTGCAGAGGGATGCAGCACTCTTAAAATTGCAAAGCTTCTGAAGCGTGATCATCGAACAATCAAGCGTTTCATTCAAAATAGTCAACAGGGTCGCAAGAAGCGTGTGGAAAAACCAAGGCGCAAAATAACTGCCCATGAACTGAGAAAAGTCAAGCGTGCAGCTGCCACGATGCCACTTGCCACCAGTTTGGCCATATTTCAGAGCTGCAACATCACTGGAGTGCCCAAAAGCACAAGGTGTGCAATACTCAGAGACATGGCCAAGGTAAGAAAGGCTGAAAGACGACCACCACTGAACAAGACACACAAGCTGAAACGTCAAGACTGGGCCAAGAAATATCTCAAGACTGATTTTTCTAAGGTTTTATGGACTGATGAAATGAGAGTGAGTCTTGATGGGCCAGATAGATGGGCCCGTGGCTGGATTGGTAAAGGGCAGAGAGCTCCAGTCCGACTCAGACGCCAGCAAGGTGGAGGTGGAGTACTGGTTTGGGCTGGTATCATCAAAGATGAGCTTGTGGGGCCTTTTCGGGTTGAGGATGGAGTCAAGCTCAACTCCCAGTCCTACTGCCAGTTCCTGGAAGACACCTTCTTCAAGCAGTGGTACAGGAAGAAGTCTGCATCCTTCAAGAAAAACATGATTTTCATGCAGGACAATGCTCCATCACACGCGTCCAAGTACTCCACAGCGTGGCTGGCAAGAAAGGGTATAAAAGAAGAAAATCTAATGACATGGCCTCCTTGTTCACCTGATCTGAACCCCATTGAGTTGAATATTTTTATTGTATGCATAACATAAGTTCACACGTCAAACTGTTTTGTAATAAAGCAAGTGAGTGCCCATGCAGGGGCTTAAGCATTGGTTAACACAGTGTATATCTTCGGTGCCTGCGCAGAGGCGGATCCATCTTAGCCTGTTTATCTTAACTTTTTTTTTTTTTTTTTTTTTATTATTATTAATATTGATTCACAGTCGGTTGTTTTGTGCTCTATACTTTTATGTACTGTGTAGCTTTTGTAGTTCAGTTAGAGTGTTAAATAGGTGTTTTGAGTTGGCTGGTGTGTGCAAGTGTTGTGTGTTTGCTGGTGAGTGGATGCAAAATTGTCGCCTGTGCTGATGCAGGTTAATCTGCTTGCTAGTTAGATGCGGTCATTAAGCCATAATCGAAAGTACAGGAGCTTTCCCAGCTTTAATCATAACATAAGGAGCATGTTATTTTATAGGCATCTGTGCATTAATATATAATATGTGTTTGGACCTCATCATGTAGATGTTGTGCTCGGCAGGTCCCTGCGTGTTTTGCGTCTGTTAGAAGTTTTCGACTTTCTGTTGTGTCTGTTAGAGTCTGCATGTGTTATTGACTGTGTCAATTTTCTCCATTGTTATCGTAATGCATTTGCAGGTGACATCGGTGCGAGTATTGAGGCATTGTTTGCCCGCGCAGGGGCATACGTTTTCCATACAGACATTTGTGAGCTTTTTGTCGCCTACGCAGAGGCTGGTTGGTTATTGCCTGCTTGATACACAGTAAAGGAGGAGACTATATTTAAAAGAAGAAAAACTACCACAACAAGAGGACATCGTCTTAAATTAGAGGGACAAAGGTTTAAAAATAATATCAGGAAGTATTACTTTACTGAGAGGGTAGTGGATGCATGGAATAACCTTCCAGCTGAAGTGGTAGAGGTTAACACAGTAAAGGAGTTTAAGCATGCATGGGATAGGCATAAGGCTATCCTAACTATAAGATAAGGCTAGGGACTAATGAAAGTTTTTAGAAAATTGGGCAGACTAGATGGGCCAAATGGTTCTTATCTGCCGTCACATTCTATGTTTCTATGTTTCTATGATACAGTACATAGGTATCGATTTGTTTGCTTGCCGTGTCTATCTGCGTGTCTTATGGTGTGCCTGTGTTGCGTTCGCTCAGGCTTGTCTGGTTTCGGGAGTTTTGTATCGTGTGTTACCTGTGTAAGTTGTGTCTGCGGGCCCTGTCGTATCTGGTCTCTGGTTGCTCTGGTCCCGTGCTAGGTGTATCTCGCTTTCCTGCTGGCAGTGTTTGGCCTATTGATTTCCTGTTTGTGTCTCCATATTAGAATGGAAATCATCTGACATTGTGCAATATCTTACCATGTATGTGTGTGGCTGCTGTCTGCTCACGTGTCTGCGTGTCTGTTGCGCTGTGTAGTTTAATGTTTCGTTGCCGTGTGCGACTGGCCCCGTGTAGCTTTTGTCCGCGTATTCAGTGTGGTGTTCTGCTTGGCGTGCTAAGGAGCATTTGAGTAATCTAGTACATCTCAGTGGTTCATGTGTTTCAACTATGGTATGTCTCCCTATCTTATTGTGGTGTAGCCTGCCTGGTGGTCCGTGTTTCAGTGTGTATACATCGATTTTACTCGGAGTGTGGTTATTTGTTTGACAGCGAGGTTCTTTGGGTATACGTGATTGTGTTTGGGCTAGTGTTTGTCCCCGTGGGTGCCTGGCCTGCCGTGGATGAGGTGGGGGGGTTCTGTTGTTACTGTCCTGACCGTCTTTGTTCCTGAGTATGTCTTTGTGGGTGTGCGTGCTTCGTGGTTGTTATCCTGTCTGTGTATAGAGTGTTCATCTCAGGTAGCGTCGGTCAATGTCTTAATGTGGTGCTGTCTGGGTGCGGGTTAGGGTGGGATGGTTGGGGTAGTCCGCCTCCCGTGTCCGTCCGGTCCGCCGCATCTCGCCGTCTTTGATTCGCTTCTCGTAGTGTTTTCTTTCTTGTCTTCCCGTCGACTTTCATGGCGCGATTATGTGACGTCTGAATGAGTCCGACGTGATCAGTCTCGTCCAGTGGAACCAGCGTTTGGTGTGGCGGTCTCTGAGGTTCGGGGTTTCTGCTTTCATGTCCTCGAATATCCTTGTGGCTTCCACCTCCTCTATCCACTTTGATATGGGTGGTATGTTGGTTTGCTTCCAGTATATAGGGATAGTCACTTTGGCCACATTTAGGAGTCTGGGGATAACCGATCTCTTGTATGTTGGTGTCGCCATAGTTGTGTGGTGTAGTAGGAAGGAGGCTGGGGATTGTGGCAGGTGCTCATCCGTGACCTCCTGTATTATCGACCGGATTCTGTCCCAGAATGGTCTAATACGGGCGCATGTCCACCATATGTGCGTGAACGTTCCGGTCTCCTCCCAACATCTCCAGCACGTATCTGGGATTTCTGGGTTTCTGGCGTGAAGTGCTGTCGGTGTTAGGTACCATCTGGTAAATATCTTATACGAGTTTTCTTGTGTGCTTGCCGAGCTCTGTGTTTTCTGAATCAGGGTCATGCTTTTATCCCACTCTGCTTCCGTCATCTGCTCCTCCAAGTCTTCTTCCCACTTTCTGATGCACGGTGGTGCCAAGAGGTACCTGCTCGTTATCAGAATATTGTATATTTGTGAGATGGCTCGTGGTGGTTCCTTGTCCTGTGTACATAAGTTCTCGAATTGTGTTGGTTCCCTCGTGATTGCCGGTCGCTGCGGGATGGATCTGGCGTATTTGGTGATTTGGGCTCTTGCTAGGGTGTGGGCAAATGTGTGTGGTCTGCCTGGGTATATGTCCGTCAATGGTCTGATTTCAAACGGGTGGCGGAGGACATCTTTCATGCGGGGTACCCCCGTCTGTCCCGGCAGGCCTGGTGTGGGGCCATAATCCCCCTGCCGGGAAATCTGGGTTTCCCTTCAGGGGCAGGAGCGGGCTTGGGTCCGTTGTCAGGTAGTGTTTTGTGCCTTGTCCGTGCCATATTCGCATGGTTGCTGCCACAAACGGGTTGGTGATATGTTTGCTCCCGTATGTTGTTTTGGGGATCCATGGTAGGGTTCTGAGGTCGCATCCAGTCGTGTCTGCTTCTAGTTGTGTCCATGGTTTTGCGCCGCTGGCTACCGACCAGCAGACTACTCTGGCGATGTGTGCCGCATGATAGTACTTTTCAAAGTCGGGAAGTGCCAGGCCCCCCTTGAGCTTGGGCAGGATCAGTTGGGTATGTGCTATGCGTGGGGATTTGCCCTTCCAGATAAAAGTGCGAACTTCTGTCTTAAGTGTCGCGAAGAATGTTTGCGGGGCTCTTATCGGTATCGTTTGGAATATGAAAAGTAGCTTCGGTAATAGCGTCATTTTCACCGAGTTCACTCTGCCCAGCCAAGACATGTAGTAAGAACCCCATCTACACAGTTCCTCCTTAGCCTTTCGCAGTATCGGGAGGTAGTTATGGGTGTAGAGATCCCCTGTGTCTGGTGTTAGCCAGACCCCTAAGTATTTCATTCTGCGGTCGCACCAGCGGTATGGTTGTTGCCTCTGAATTGTTTGCTTAAGTGTGTTGCTGATATTTATGTTCAGTATTTCCGATTTTGAGTAGTTGATTCGGAGGACCGAGATGTGGCCGTATATGTCGAATTCCGTCTGTATCGCTTGTAGCGATTTTTCCGGGTCCGTAACCACGAACAGCATATCGTCTGCATATGCCAGGGTTTTGTGGTGCGTGTTCCCGACTGTTAGCCCTCGGACGTCAGTGTTCTGTCGGATCCTGCTCAGGAAGGGCTCCAGCGTCAGCCCAAAGAGTATGGGTGAAAGCGGGCATCCCTGTCTGGTTCCGTTGTGAATCTGGAATGGGTCTGTCAGTGCCCCGTTTATCCGAATTCGGGCCGTTGGGTCCGTGTAGAGCGCCTGTACCCAGGTCATGTAGTGTGGGCCTATGCCCAGGTGGCGGAGTGTTTCGAACATCAGATCCCAGTCCACCCTGTCGAACGCCTTCTCTGCGTCTGTGGACAGGAGCAGGACTGGGGTCTTCTGCCCTCTTGCATGTGCTATGAGGTTTAAGGCTCTGATTGTGTTGTCCTTCACCTCCCTCCCTGGGATAAAACCTGTTTGATCTGAATGGATTATAGTCGGCAGGAGTGGTGCCAGGCGTGCTGCAGTATGCTTGCCAGAAGTTTGAGGTCCGTATTCAGTACGGATATCGGGCGATAGCTTGGACACAGCGTCTTGTCTTTGTCTTCCTTTGGGAGAAGGGTGATGTTTGCCGAGGTGAATTGGGCTGTTGGTGTGGCTCCGTCTTGGATTGAGTTCAGGGCTTTCAGTAGTTTCGGTAAGAGGTCCGCTGCGAAGGTTTTATAGTATTGCAGGGGTAGGCCGTCTGGGCCCGGAGCCCTGCCCGTTTTCGCTTTTTTGATGGCGTATGCCAATTCCTCGGGTGTTATGGGGGCCTCTAAGGCTTCCTGGTCCACCTCCTCTATTCCTGGTATATTTGCCGCGTCTAGGTATCTGCGTATGTCCTCGGCTCTTTGAGGCCTCTGAAGTTCTTGATCTGGTTCACGGAGGCGATATAAGTCCTGGTAGTAATCGTGGAACGCTGTCGAGATCTGGTCTGGCAGGTGTCTGAGTTGTTGGTGTGCGTCTTTAATCTTCGGAATGTACAGTTGGTTGCGGCGTTGCTTCAGGAGGTTCGCCAGTAGTCTCCCACACTTGTCCCCGTGTTCATGGATCATATGTTTGTAGTGTTGGTATGAGCGTTGGATTGCTTGGTTCAAGTGCGCGGTGAGTTGGTTCCGTTTCGTCGTGAGTTCCTCGTATATCGTCATGTCCATGGTGCGTTTGTGTCTAGCCTCCAGTTCCCCGATCTCCTTACTGAGTACTTGTATCGTCTGTGTCGCCTTCTTTTTGCGGGTCGCGCATATCGCGATGAATCTACCTCTGATGACTGTTTTGTGAGCTTCCCAGCTTGTCAGTGGGGTGACGTCGTCTGTCTCGTTGTCTTTGAAGTAGTCCTGTATGTGGTGGTTGATTTGGTCTACGACCGAGACGTCTGAAAGGATCGATTCGTTCAGTCGCCACGACATTTGTCTGGGTTTGTATAGTGGCGACTTAATCCGTATGCGGATTGGGCTGTGGTCTGACCAAGTAATTGGCAGGATTTCTGCCGCGGTGAGTAGAGCTAGGTCGTGGTGAGGTACTAGGAAATAATCAAGTCTTGTATATGTCGAGTGTGTCGTAGAATAAAAAGTATAATCTCGTGCAGTTGGGTGCAGTGCTCGCCAGCAGTCTGCCAGCTGGTGGAGGTGGAAGAGGCGGAGTGTGTTGGCGTGCCTATTGATCGATATGCGTCCGCGTGCTGAGGTGGAGTCCTGGTCCGGGTGTATCGCCAGGTTGAGGTGTCCTCCTATGATCAGGGTGCCTTCCATGAATTTCATCAGCGTGGTTAGTGTTCTTCGGAGGAAGTGGTGTTGTTTCGTATTTGGGGCGTATATGTTGGCGAACGTGTATATTTGGTCCATTATTTTGCCTTTTGTAAAAATATATCTGCCATGCTTGCATCGAACGGTGACTTGCTCCTCGTACGGGACTCGTCGTGAGAAGAGGATGCAGACTCCCAGTGTGCGTCTATCTTGGTTGTGGCTGAAGTATCCCGTTGGGTAGTTGCGGTCTTTTAGAGCCGGTGCTCTGCCCTCCTGGAAGTGCGTTTCTTGGATGAACGCTATTGTTGCTTTGTAGTGTTTTAGGTCCCTTAGCAGTCTTGTTCGTTTCTCACATTGTAGGAAACGATTCATATGTCCTCCCTTGCGAATCCGTTGGGTTCTTGTGCCTGCATCCTCGCAGCGGCCCAGAGGGGCAACGGGGGCAGGGCAGGCGGGGTCTGGGTGCGTGTGTGTGTATGTGTGCGGTTCATTGCTGTCTTATTGTCGTTTGGGCTCCGGCTTAGTGGGTACTTGCTGTTGGTTGTTTTGAGGGTGTGTAGGGTAATGGACAAGTGGCCCGGTTGTTCGGCCTATAGGTCTCACCAAGTGGTGTGCCTACGTCGGTGCCAGGTGTAGTACGTCCCCTTTGGAGTTGGGATAGTCGTGTCCTATGCCTATTGGGGTGTCGGGCTTTATGCCCCGGTGTGTCCGGTCCGCCTTGTGAAGCCGGTCCGTGCTATGTAGGTGAGGGGTGTGTTACCTGGTTCGGTATGTAGGGTGTGGTCGCATGTCTCCTTAGTGGCTATGATATTGGAGCATCCGCTCCCTCTCTTCGGTATTGTGCTTGCATGGGTCATCTTTTAGGTAGCATGCGTGTTACTGTCTGCCGCGGTGGTGCTTCCTAGCTTGTGCATGTCTTTGTCTCACATGTTATCTCGCTTCGCGTGTTCCTATCTAGGCGTGTGTTCGTTGCAGTTCCGGGTCTTGTGGGGTCGGGGCCGTCCTATTATCCGGGCCTGTGAGTGGTGTCATTCTAGTGGGGTAACTTGACTGGTGGTGCTACCTTCCTGCCTGTGCCACACTGATGATGTGGGCGTGATGTGGGTATGGGTCCGGCGTGTCTGGGTTTCAGTCCCTGTATTCTCCTATTTCCCATGGTTCCAGCGTGACTAGTTGTTCTATTTCCTACTCCATCTCTGGCTTCTGTTTGGTGTTTAGGTCACCTGTTGTGTCTGTGGGCTGCCTGACGATAACGTGTGTGTGGTGCGCGTCGTATGTGGTATGTCGTCTGTGCGCTAATATGATGGGTGGGGTTTCCTTGGGGCGGTCTCGTGTTGGGTTCCTGTTGGGTCATCTCGGGTGCTTTCCACTGTGGCCCCTCTGCCAATGGTTCCTTTGGTGCCTATGCTTAATGTGTATCCGTGGTTTGCTTGGGAAGTGATTCTGTCGGGGGTTGTGCCTATGGATTATGCCTATAGGTTATTGTCACGGGTCCCCTTCTGTTTACCCCTAGCTCCTGTTGGCTTGTCCCACTCGTCTGTCTCGTTGGTCCCCTCTCCCCTATTTCCTTGCTCGTGTGCTGTGTCTGTTTCTTTCCCCCGTGTTTGGGTTTTTTTTTTGTTGTTGTTTCCTTTCCCCCCCTTTCCCCTGTGTGCGTGTGTTCCCCCATTCCTTCCCCACCCCCTCCCCTTCTTCCCCCCTTTCAGTGGACATTTCCCCTTCTGACCCTCCCTCCCTCCGTTGCGTTGTGTCTTTGTTGGCGTCTTTCGGCCAGTATTGTGTCCCATGTCATAACACCGCCAAGTTGCGTTGTCCGTCCGGGGTTTATCGTGCCGGTGCACGAGCTGGATCCTGTGTCCCACCCAAATCGTCCTGTTTTGTCCTCCCCATGGCCCTGACAGCGGGCAAGGCTTTTCCTCCACAAGGAGCTCTTGCCGTTGACAGTCCCTTCAGTGTGTGCTTCGCTCCTGTTCCCCCATGCCACCATCCCCCTCCCCATCGTGTGTCTGTGTGGCTGTTATAGTTTCGCGTGTTACCCCAAATAGTACTCACAGTTTGCCCTTTGTGTCCTGTTTCGAGTTGATCTCTGGATCGTCAGCCCCTCCTCTCAGCGTGGTGCTCTGTTAGTTCTCCTGCTCCTGTCGTGCCGGGCCTGGGTTCCAGTCTCTGCGTCGCTGTTGCTGGAGTCTTGGGGGACCCTGGTCTGGTCTGCGCGGCTGTTGCGGTCCGGGCGGTGGTTGGAGAAAGGAGCTTGCCAGCCAGTCTGGTACTTGGATCGGTGGGATGCCCATGGCTCGAAGGAAACCTGGGAGATCGCTTGGTTTCTTCACCGTATGTTGGACCTGGCCGTGTCTAGCTGAGAGTGAGAATGGGTAACCCCAGCGGTATGGTATTCCAGCTTGTTGCAGGGCGGATGTTACTGGGCGTAGCGCTCTTCTGGCTTGTAGGGTGTATCTAGATAGGTCTTGATAAATCGATATGGTTTGATTCTCGAAGCGTATGGTTCCCATGCGTCGGGCCGTGCGCAGGATGTCTTCTTTCAATTGGTAATTTTCTAGGCAGCATATGATATCTCTTGGTTGTTCTTCTGGTGGCGGCATTGGTCGCAGTGCCCTGTGTGCCCTTACTATGCCAAGTCTGGGTATTTGCTGGCCCCCCAGTACCTGAGCGAACAGCCTCTTTAGGGTGTCGGGTATGTGTTCCGCTGGGTCACCCTCCCTCCGGTCTGACAGGGCCTCAAAGTCAGCTTTAGTGAGGAGATTTGGCAGTATGGCCCTCCACTCACCCTCCTGCGTTAATTGTGGCTCAGAGCTGAATGAGGGTGTGGGTGACAGTCTAGCCGGTGTGGAGGGGAAGGACTCTATACCCTGGCTCACCTCCTCCATCTCCCGTTGCGGTGACCGCGGGCGGGCCGTGGCTTGAAGGTAGGAGCGGATGGATTGCTCCCCCTCCCTGCCTGATGACCTCGGGGTGCTGCTGGGGTCTGCGGGCTTCCGTGTGCGACCCATATTTTGTGCGTGGTCGAGCGGTATGCGCTGTTCTGGCTCTTTTGTTGCGGGCGCCACGAGGAGCTTCTGCTTTAGGCGTCCATTTTCCTCGGCCGCCGGACACGCCCCCCCGTCTGAACCCCATTGAGAACCTGTGGTCCATCATCAAATGTGAGATTTACAAGGAGGGAAAACAGTACACCTCTCTGAACAGTGTCTGGGAGGCTGTGGTTGCTGCTGCACGCAATGTTGATGGTGAACAGATCAAAACACTGACAGAATCCATGGATGGCGGGCTTTTGAGTGTCCTTGCAAAGAAAGGTGGCTATATTGGTCACTGATTTGTTTTTTTTTTTGTTTTTGAATGTCAGAAATGTATATTTGTGAATGTTGAGATGTAATATTGGTTTCACTGGTAATAATAAATAATTGAAATGGGTATATATTTGTTTTTTTGTTAAGTTGCCTAATAATTATGCACAGTAATAGTCACCTGCACACACAGATATCCCCCTAACATAGCTAAAACTAAAAACAAACTAAAAACTACTTCCAAAAATATTCAGCTTTGATATTCTCTAGCATGTAAGCTCATCGAGCAGGGCCCTCAACCCCCTCTGTTCCTGTACGTCAGTGGTCTGATCTCAATTATGTGTCTGTTAGTCCACCCATTGTACAGTACTACGGAATTTGTAGGCGCTATATAAATAATAAAATAATAATAATAATAATAATAATATTAATGAGTTTTTTGGGTTCATTGAGAACATGGTTGTTGTTCAATAATAAAATTAATCCTCAAAAATACAACTTGCCTAATAATTCTGCACTCCCTGTACATATAGAAATGTACATAACTGAAGAGATGCCCAGAATACCAAATACCCTGAAACCCACACACACTGAAAGGCTATTTCTTGTCGGTCTTGGAACTAGAGCTTTTCCACGTGACTACAGCACAGTCAGTCTGATGGGAAAGCAATTTATCCCCTTGATGTGCTGGAGGAAGTCAGCTGGGGATTCTCTGTTTATCTGATCTGTAAGAGTGGAACAGACCCACCTATATACAACAGTACAAAACAAAAAGTAATTGTGCAAATAAAATGTCCCAGATACCTTGGGGGTTTTCTACACTATTCCACACAGCAAATACGAACATACAAACATACAAATATGAGGAAGCTGAAAGCAATACGAGTAATCAAAAAATATTTAGTAATTATTGTGAGTGTTTCATAATAATAACAGGGTTGGAATTGTCCATTTTAACATCAGCATGAATTCTATTTTTCTTTTGTTTTTTTGTAGACAAAAAAATATGACTTTTGAGAATGCTGATAATGATAGTGGTATGTGAAGTATATATTCCCTCTATTCATTTGGCGAGGATATTACAGCCAGTCTTGTACTAATATTATATAGCAGAGAAGACTTCTACCAAAACTTCATCAGGACAAATGGAGTGAAGAGGGGGTGCAGCCTTGAGTACCAGTATATCTATGTGTGTCATTAAGAGAGGGCCCAATGATTGGTTGTGACTACTATCATCTTCTGATATAGTATATATATATATTGAACACTGAGAAATGGATATATATTGAAAATTCTGTTTTCCAGAAAACGTAAAAAAAAGTGATAAATTATCTTCCATACTTGCAAAGCTCGGTAAGGCTCAGCATTGAATGGGTTAATTGATTTCCTTCTGTTCCACTTTGAAAATAGAATTTTTTTGTGTGTGTGAATAGTGTGCAATATACGGTATGCCATTTAATTCATGTGAGTTTATGACTAATTTCCTATAATGGTTGGTAAAGTACTGAATAGTAAATGTGTAAAAGGAAGTTGACCTTCAGTTACACATCTAAATCATAAAACACATGCAACTTCCTGAAACCCAAATTTCTAGCTTTTTTATTTTTAAGAATTGTGTAAAACAGACTATGGTAATTTACATGAACAACAAATGTAGGAATGGTCAGATGGTTTGCATTTCAAAGACAAATAAATAGTAAAAAGCCAAGACGGGATTTTTGATAACCCTAAATGTAATGAAAGAAGCTTGCTCTTCATGTAATACTAGGGGTCACAGATCTCAAACAAGGTCTAACTCACTTGTGCCATTAGACAGGGTTATTCACTACAGTGAGAATTTGCAGTATAGGTGGGTTACAGTGAGAATTCAAAGTGAATTTAAATGTTATGGCCAAAATAATAAAATTTGCAGTATAGGTGGGTTAGAGAATGTTTCCGTTCAGCTATTTATAATTTAATCTTGACAATCACCTTGAATTCTAACTTTAGTTAATAAACCTTGTAGAAGGAATGCCTTTTGATCCCACAGACAGAAATAGAGAAAGATGGATGGATAGATTTATTTTTTATTTTGTATCAGAGAGCAGCTTCTCAGAGAGTTGCCTATTATAAAAAGAAAGATTATATGTATAGTGGAACACCAGTCCACTTAAGGGAAGGGAGTGGTGTGTGCCAGATCACTGTCAGGCAGAGGTCTTGTAAGGGATCATACCCCAGGTATTTACGGACTCTAACAACACCCTTGGTACTTATTCAGTACTATCCAGAGTCAGCTTTAAAATCAGTCATTCTCACTTGTGAATCTAGTAGAAAATATTGGATGCACATTTTTATCACACACCAAATTTCAGCCAGATTCATTCTGAACAAATTTGGATAAAGCAAATTCATAGAATATCCCAACATTTTTTGCAGGTGAAGTTACAGAAATCTGCAATATTTGCCTTCTGGCTGTGCAAGCAACTAATGCGCAAATGTTTAAAGTAAGAATAAAACTAATATTATTAATGTAATCAATTATTTAAATAAATCAGTAATATAACAAAAATAACATAATAGTGTTTAAATAATTGAAGTACACTGGACCTCTCAATGGTGCTAATAAAACTTCCATATTTCAGCCATTTGGCTACATTCAGACAAGCTGAATTCTGTTCTTATTCTCTGTAATTTGGTAGGAGGCTATAATGCTAAATTACATTCAATACATCAGTAAATCATGATAACATTGTTTGGAGTTCGTATTCCAGGTGCCTGTAGGATAGTCCACCACCCCAGGGTTAGCCCCCCCCCCCCCATATTGAGAATTTTAACAAAAGATGATTCAATTTGTTAGATCTTTGTTAGATCAGGTTTGATCGTTAGATCTACTCTAAAATATGCAATATTAACAATCATTTTCAGGGGGGGCTAACCCGTTGCCAAGCCCCCCCTCAACAAAATTTTTTACAAAATGTTGTTGATTATGATAGGTATACGTTAGATCGGGTTTGATCAGGCAAAATGTTTGTTAGATCTAGTCTAATTACTGAGATATCGCATATATAATTAGGGGGGGCTGGCCCCCCCTCAACGGAAATTTGGACAAAATGTTACTGATTTTGGTAGATCTTTGTTAGATCAGGTTTGATCAACTGTTTTTTTTTTGTTAGATCTATCACACAAGAGGCGCTATTCACTACTTAACTTTGTGGGCGTGACTATGGGTTAGCCCCCCTCAACTGAAATTTGAATTTTATTTTATTGATTTTGGTAGATATTCATTAGATCAGGTAAGATCAACTGTTTTTTCCCCCGTTAGATCTATCACACAAGAGGCGGTGTTCACTACTTAACTTTGTGGGCGTGACTACAGGTTAGGCCCCCTCAACTGAAATTTTAATTTGTTTTTTATTGATTTTGGTAGATATTCGTTAGATCAGGTAAGATCCACTGTTTTTTTCGTTAGATTTATCACGCAAGAGGCGGTATTCACTACTTAACTTTGTGGGCATGACTACGGGTTAGTTCCCCCTCAACTGAAATTAATTTTTTTTTTTTATTATTGATTTTGGTAGATATTCGTCTGCCCAATTTTCTGAATGCTTTCATTAGTCCCTGGCCTTATCTTATAGTTAGGATAGCCTTATGCCTATCCAATGCATGCTTAAACTCCTTCACTGTGTTAACCTCTACCACTTCAGCTGGAAGCCTATTCCATGCATCCACTACCCTCTCAGTAAAGTAATACTTCCTGATATTATTTTTAGACCTTTGCCCCTCTAATTTAAGACCTCTTGTTGTGGTAGTTTTTCTTCTTTTAAATATGGTCTCCTCCTTTACTGTGTTGATTCCCTTTATGCATTTAAATGTTTCTATCATATCCCCCCTGTCTCGTCTTTCCTCCAAGCTATACATGTTAAGATCCTTTAACCTTTCCTGGTAAGTTTTATCCTGCAATCCATGAACCAGTTTAGTAGCCCTTCTCTGAACTCTCTAAGGTATCAATATCCTTCTGAAGATACGGTCTCCAGTACTGCGTACAATACTCCAAGTGAGGTCTCACCAGTGTTCTGTACAATGGCATGAGCACTTCTCTCTTTCTACTGGTAATACCTCTCCATATACAACCAAGCATTCTGCTAGCATTTCCTGCTGCTCTATTACATTGTCTGCCTACCTTTAAACCATCTAAAATAATCACCCCTAAATCCCTTTCCTCAGATGTGGAGGTTAGGACTCTATCAAATATTCTGTACTCTGTCCTTGGGTTTTTTGTCCAAGGTGCATTATCTTGCACTTATCCACATTAAATGTCAGTTGCCACAACTCTGACCATTTTTCTAGTTTACCTAAATCATATGCCATTTGGAAAATGCAAATTTAAGTTGAGGGGGGCTAACCCGTAGTCACGCCCTCAAAGTTAAGTAGTGAATACCGCCTCTTGTGTGATAGATTTAACAAAAAAAAAAACACAGGTGATCAAACCTGATCTAATGAATATCTACCAAAATCAATAAAAAAAAAAAATTACATTTCAGTTGAGGGGGAGGGGGCTAACCCGAAATCACGCCCACAAAGTTAAGTAGTGAATACTGCCTCTTGCGTGATAGCTCTAACGAAAAAAACAGTTGATCAAACCAGATCTAATGAATATCTACCAAAATCAATAAAAAAAAATTGTAAATTTCAGTTGAGGGTGGGCTAACCCGTAGTCACGTCCACAAAGTTTAAAGTTAAGTAGTGAATACCGCCTCTTGTGTGATAGATTTAACAAAAAAAAACACAGATGATCAAACCTGATCTAATGAATATCTACCAAAATCAATTAAAAAAAAATTACATTTCAGTTGAGGGGGAGGGGGCTAACCCGAAATCACGCCCACAAAGTTAAGTAGTGAATACTGCCTCTTGCGTGATAGCTCTAACGAAAAAAACTGTTGATCTTACCTGATCTAACGTATATCTACCAAAATCGATAAAAAACTAATTCAAATTTCAGTTGAGGGGGCCTAACCCGTAGTCATGCCCACAAAGTTAAGTAGTGAACAACGCCTCTTGCGTGATAGATCTAACAAAAAAAAAAACAGTGGATCTTACCTGATCTATCGAATATCTACCAAAATCAATAAAAAACAAATTAAAATTTCAGTTGAGGGGGCCTAACCCGTAGTCACGCCCATAAAGTTAAGTAGTGAATACCGCCTCTTGTGTGATAGATTTAACAAAAAAAAAACAGGTGATCAAACCTGATCTAATGAATATCTACCAAAATCAATAAAAAAAAATTTTAATTTTAGTTGAGGGTGGGCTAACCCGTAGTCACGCCCACAAAGTTAAAAGTTAAGACTGCCTCTTGCGTGATAGCTCTAACGAAAAAAAACAGTTGATCAAACCAGATCTAATGAATATCTACCAAAATCAATAAATAAAAAATGTAAATTTCAGTTGAGGGTGGGCTAACCCGTAGTCACGCCCACAAAGTTAAAAGTTAAGTAGTTAAGTAGCCCCCTCCTAAAAATGATTGTTAATATTGCATATTTTAGAGTAGATCTAAAGAAAAAAATTGTTGATCAAACCTGATCTAACAAATGGAATAATCTTTTGTTAAAATTCTCAATGTGGGGGTGGAGGGGGCTAACCCAGGGGTGGTGGATAGTCCTCAATTATTTTTGCTAATTCAGACATTTTTGGTTTCTGTAACTCCCTTAAATATTTTGCTTTATGGTATATGGAGCTATATAAAGCCTGCCGAAAATGTAAGTATATTTATTATTTTCAACACTTTCCCAGGTGCCAAATCTCAGACTAATACGATACAATTTTCTCACTGTGTGCTGGGTACAATATTCTCATATGTTGTGGTTTTTGAAGTGAGGGGTGGAAAATATCCAACTCATTATTCATGCTTTCCACTGAGATTGCATAACCTAAAGTTACCTCGTGTCAATTTTTGTTCAAATAGACAGACATGACCAGAAAGATTTTGATGAAAGATATACCTGTATCTTTGCATCCTTACATTGCTACATTGCATTGCCAAGTTGTTGTTGGCATTAACTATGTATAACGTGATGGATAGACAAGGTTCCATCATTGCTTCTTTATTATTTTATGACTCATTTTATCATTTCTTATGGGTGATGACAACTCTTAACAAAGTTCTCTATATTTTTACTTTACGAGTGGTAAACTAAAGGCTCCATGTCATGGCAGCCATCTTCTTGAAGTTGACTTGGACACTGTTGTAACTCTACTGTGAGCCCTTAGTTTTATCTTTATAGACATCCCAAACCACCATAACCAATATAGTGTCTCGGCCAGCGGCGCAACTACCGCAGCAGCAGCCGATGCGACTGCACTGGGGGCCCGCACACTGAGGGGGCCCATTGAGTGGCCCATGCACTTAGGGCTTCCCAGTGACAAAGTGGTTTCAAGGGCCCGGTGTTGTGCTGCAGCCCTTTAACAGCGTGACCAGGCCCTTTACTCTCAGCAGCCTGGGAGAAAGTAACAGCCTGTCACTTCCTCCCAGAGAACTGCCTAAGCTGTGTGGGAGGAGAAGGCAAAGAGTAGGGGGCGTGAATTGGAAGAACCTGTGACTCACAACAGCCTCAGCCAGCTGACTGGACCCCAGAGAAGCCACCCTACTACATCCAAAAAGTAGGAAACAGAAGGGTTGCTTAAAATGTGTATGTGTTTCTGTATCTGTGTGTCTATGTATCTATCTGTGTGTGTTCATGTATGTGTGTCTGTGTCTGTGTTTGTATTTGTGTATCTGCATGTGTGTTAGTGTGTGTGCCTGTGTCTGTGTTTGTATCTCTATGAGTGTCATTGTGTGTATCTGCATGTGTCATTGTGTGTCTGCATGTGTGTTAGTGTTTGTCTGTGTATTTGTATGTGTTAGTGTGTTTCTGTATGTGTGTCATTGTTTGTGTATCTGCATGTCTGTACCTGTATATCTGTATGTGTCAGTGTTTATACCTGTATGTGTGTCAGTGTGTGTATCTGTGTGTCTGTGTATCTGCATTTGTGTCAGTGTGTGTGTCTATATATGTGTATCAATCTGTGTGTGTGTGTGTGCATACATACACGTATTCAATCTCCAACACTACACAAATATACACACCTCCATTCAAATGTCAACACTACATACAGACACTCACCTACATTCCAGGGCAAACCCTACACACATGTAAACCACTGCTTTAAGATAGAAACAGTACATTAAAACACACAGCACCACACTCAAATACATCCTTACATTCACACACACACACACACATACTCCATACAAAATATGCTTACATTCAAACATACAAACACTGCTCAGTGCTAAGTACAACCCTGAAAGGATGGACAAATGGTAGATCCCCAGCTGGCAAAGCATTGTGGGACTTGTACGACAGATGGGGATCTACCTTTTTTTTATCCTTGCGATAGGGGGCTCTTACAATTTCCTGCACCTTGACTCTCTCTACTTTAGTTCAGCCACTGGTCTCAGCCTATTGTAATCATGTTAGGAGCTGCCACTAAAAACATGTGTGCATATTTTTGTGATCTATATCTTCGATTCCAGTGCCTGCCAACTGATGTCATATATGTCATATATATAGCTCACTCAGGTGATACAAGAGGTGCAGATTTCTCTGCTCAAATGAGATTGCTATTTAGGATTAAAGGGTAAGGGAATTTAGGAGAAACAACTTGTCAGAGTGAAAGATAGGTTCATAAATATGCTGCATGAAGCAGTTGTAGTGTATAGACCTTGCTCTTGCAAAAATCACTTTTGTTTCTGTTTATGCAGGCCTAGCCACATCTCCCTTGACTGTAACTCACAAAGCCAACATGAAAAAAAGTGTTTCACTTTCTATCAGATGTGACAGGACAGTGTGTTTACTTTATAAAATAAATTAGGTCCAGGCACTCAGGATTGATGCAGGAAGGCAGGTTTATTGTAACAAAAAGTGCAATGTTTCGACCTACACAGATATCTTTATCAAGTTTGAGAAAGGCCTCTGTGTAGGCCGAAACATTGTACTTTTTGTTCCAATAAACCTGCCTTCCTGCAGCCATCCTGAGTGCCTGGACCTAATTTATTTTATCTACTAAACTGGGTTTTGCCAACCCTGGCCCTGATAAGCACCTGGATTCCTAAGTGTGAGTGCTGTATCCTCAGTTTGTGAATCACTACAGTGCGCTTACTTTAGACATTTTTATCTCCTGTTTTGTTAGATGAATTTCATCACACAGGAATCTTCTGCAAGCTCTATCAGGCTATTAACAGAGCAGGAAATACAAAATTCTAAATTACACAGAATGTTCAATAAAGGACATCTAAACATTAGATCTCTCTTTCCAGGAAATGTGTAGGGAGACTGTGTAGGGAGACTGTGTAGATCACATGCAGGGAGGTGTGTCTAGGGCTGCATAAACAAAGTAATTAACCTAAATGATGTGCACTATTGTGTGCCCATAGCCTCATTAGAAGTCACAACATATGATGTAACTAGGAAAAATAAAAACTGTTGGTGTGATTTTTTTTTCTTTTACTCCAAAGACCCAAACACAGTCTTAGACATCACAAGAATCGATTGTTTAAAAATCATATTACAAAATGGATTAATCCACTGAATACAGCCTGCAGAGCTTTATACAGCTAACAAAGCAAAATAAACACACGGGAATCATATTGTCATGATGGTAAAGGGGTCTTAAAGGACTCTAGCACTACAAAAACAAACCTGTTTTTCTAAAGTTAAAGGTATTGCTGGCTATCTGGATTCATAGTCCTACTCATCTAATAGTAAAATAATGAAGATTTATTCAGTCTCATTCCGTCACTGTTCCAGTAATGCTGTGGTCGCTGCTTCATCTTCTTTCTGATATCTCCATATTGTAAGCTTGTTCAAGCAGGGTTCTAATCAACCAATTTTTAATCTGCAAAATTGTGACAGTTTGTTGATAAATCCCCCCCCTCCCCCCAACCCCTCTTTATTATATTGTAAAGTGCTGCGGAATAAGTCAACGCTATATAAATAGACAAGTACTGGGAGCCACTCGACATACTGCGTCAATATTCATCTTCTCATAAAAATACATTATCCTAATGCACCTCTATGGGGAGCATTTGACATTTTCTTGCAAAACGTGAAGACACCATATGTAAATCTTGTAAACGATAGATGCTATCTGAGTGACAAGCGCTAGAGGTATTTTTAGAGACAAATGTGCTTACAATTGTGAGGATGCACCCACATTTTTTCACCTAAACATCTACATTAAGCTGAAGTGATTCTGGTGCTCAGAGTTCCTTTAAGAGGTTAAAATGCCTTATTATAATTAGCTATTTGGCCGTGAAAATGATCCAGATGTGTCAGTTCCCATTTAAGCAAAATGTCAACTTAACCTTATGCAAAACTGTACAGTTCTGAGTGAAAAGCTTCACAGTGACATTGATCACATTGTTGCTAGGTGTTGCCATATGTACAAAAATCAGCCCAAAACCAGTGTGTTTATTTCTAGAAGTTGTGTATTTAAAGAAATATTTGGTCACTAGTAGCACTCATACCAACACATAATGTTTATGACATTTGAAAGAATAATAGATATGTGTTCAGCTGATAAGGGATAGGTCCGGGCATGTCTTTTTTTTTTTACTGCATGTATTTTGCAGGCAGTCACAAATTGCAATCTGAATACAGTAACCAGTAGATAAGGAAGTAAAGCCTGAAGATCAAAACCACAGGGGAATTAACAGGGAAATTTGTCACCTCTGCCAGACTTTCTTTTTCACATTATCTCGGGCTGGCATGTCATCAGATTCCTTTAAATGGCTTTATTTTCAGAAGCTGTATTTAACCCCTTAAGGACCAAACTTCTGGAATAAAAGGGAATCATGACATGTCAGGTGTCCTTAAGGGGTTAAGCAGAATTAGTTGAATTATTTGGCATATGGAAAGTATACAGGTGGTGATATGGTGGCTTGGCTCTGTACTACAGGATTTGAAATGAAACCATAACAGAGGATTCAATACAGTGTCAGCTCCAGTTTGAGCATTTATCCCCACAAATGCCAATCTTTATGTTAGCAGCAGCCCTTCTATTAAACAGTTCTTGTATTTCACCAGACCCTCGGGGAAAAATGGCTATTGAGCTGGGTTTTGTTTTGTTTATTTATTTTTGTTGGGGAAGGGCAAATAATTGTGTCATTTGCAAGAGAGCTATAAAAGATATAGGTGATGTCAGCGATAACGCCATTTAAAATAAATAAATAAATTACGGTAATAGGCAAGTGGGATGTTTAATCATTAATGGGGAACTGTCAGGATTTTTATTATTATGCTGGTTACTTATTCCTATATTTAACAAATATGTATTTGTGAGGTTACATAGTTACATAGCTGAAAAGAGACTTGCATCCATCAAGTTCAGCCTTTCTCACATATGTTTTTGCTGTTGATCCAAAAGAAGGCAAAAACCCTAGTCTGAAGTGCTTCCAATTTTGCCACAAACTAGGAAAAAAATTCCTTCTTGATCCCAAAATAGCAGTCAGGTGTCTCAATGGATCAAGCAGCTATTAACAAATAATTAGAAATTATATCCCTATATGTATGTAGTATTTAGTATGTAGTATTTATCCAATTGCAGTTTAAACATCTGTATAGACTGTCAAAACCACCTCTTTAGGTAGAGAATTCCTTATCCTTATTGCTCTTACTGTAAAAAACAAACAAACAACCTTTTCTTTGCCTTAGATGAAATCTCCTTTCTTCTAGCCTAAATGTGTGACCTTGTATCCTATGTATAGCCCTGCTTATGAACAGATTTCCAGATAAATGTTTGTACTGGCCCCGAATATATTTGTAGAATGTTATCATATCCCCTTTTAGGCGTCGTTTTTCAAAACTACAGAGATTAAAATTTTTTAACCTTTCTTCGTAACAAAAATGCTGCATTCCTTTTATCAATTTTGTAGCTTATCTCTGCACTTTTTCTAGTGCCATGATATCCTTCTTTAGAACAGGTGCCCCAAATTGAACAGCATATTCAAGGTGTGGTCTTACCATCGATTTATAAAGAGGCAAAATTATATTTTCATTTATTTATACATGACAAAACCTTTCTGGCCTAACGGTAACTGCAGATTGACATTGCATATTGCTGCCCAATTTGTTGTCTATAACAATTCCCAAATCCTTCTCATGTGTGTTTATCCCTAATTCACTACCATTTAGGGTGTAAGTTGCTTGTGCACTCTTGACCCCGAAGTGCATAACTTTGACATTAATTTTCATCTGCCATTTTAGTGCCCAGTCCCCCAATCTATCCAAATCCCTCTGCAGCAAAGCAATATCCTGCTCACATTTTATCACTTAGTTTACAAAGTTTTTTGTCATCTGTAAACACTGAAACATGGCTTTCAATGCCTATTTCAAGATCATTTATAAATATGTTAAATAGAAGCGGTACCAAAACGGAACCCCGAGGGACACCACTTACCACTTTTGTCTAGCCTGAAAATTTACCATTAATAACAACTCGTTGTACTCTATCCTTAAGCTAATTTTCTACCCAAGAATAAGAATATTCATCTAGACCAATTTCTTTTAGTTTGAAAACTAACCTATTGTGAGAAACCCTATCAAATGCCTTGGCAAAAAGTAGATCACATCCGCTACAACACCCTGATCTATACATCTACTTACTTTTTCATAGAATGCAATTAGGTTAATTTGACATGACATATATTTCATAAAACCATGTTGATTAGTGCTAATAACAAAGTTCTTCCGAATTAATTCCTGAATATTATCCCTTAATAGCCCTTCAAATATTTTCCCAGTCACAGAAGTTAAGCTCACAGGTCTATAATTTCCAGGCAAGGATTTTGAAACATTTTCAAATATAGGAACCACATCTGCCTTCCTCCAATCCTCTGGTACAATACCTGAAACAAAAGAATCTTGAAAAATTAAATACAGAGGTGCACTTATTTCCCCACTTAGCTCCTTAAGTACTCATGAGTGAATACCATCAGGCCCCGCAGCTTTATTTACATTACTTTTCTTTAACTGCTGTAGCACCTTGTCTCTAGTCATCCAATCACAAGTTATCTGCAAGTTTTTTGCAGCAATCATTTGCAAATCTCTTGCCATAGGGTCCTCATTAATATATATACACTAAAGAAAAATAGTTATTTAAAATTTCTGCATTTTCCTGGTCTTCATTAGCTAACCCATCTCTGTTTCCAGTGTTTAATTTTTTTTTCTTTTAGAATTGATGTACTTGAAAAAAAATGTTGAGGTTGGTTTTGCATTCTTTGGCTATCAATGTCTCATTTTTTAGTTTAGCCACTTTGATTGCCTTTTTGCAAGCATTATTGGCTTACTTATATCTTATTTAGGATGCCTCTGATTTGTCTGATTTAAATGCCTTAAATGCCCTTTTCTTATTTTTGAATCTCTTGTTTTACTTCTCTCCTAAGCCACATTGGTTTCAATTAGTTTATTTTATATTTATTACCCAATGGTACATACTGAGAAATAATAATTTGTTTGAATAAATCCCATTTATGCTCAGTTTTTTTTTTTCACTAAGGAGTTTATGCCAGTCGATATGTTGTAGAGCTGCCCTAATCTTATTGAAATTAGCTTTTTTTAAAATTATACGTTTTGGTATACCCCAAGTGCTTTTGCTTTTTTTAGTTTATTTAAAAAATTACAATATTGTTATCATTATTTCCAAAATGCTTGTTATAACGAGATCCAGACAAGCATCCTTTCTAGTTGGTGCTTGTACCAGTTGTGACATGAAGGTGTCATTTAAAAACACATTTAAAAACCTGATTCCCCTTGCTGAAGTTCTAGTCACTATATCAACACATATTTACCCTGCAACTCGAAACCTTCATCTTAGCTCCCTATCAAACCTTGGTATAAGCTCTGTATTTTACACCTTTTAGTCAGCATAGAGAGAAGTTATACATGAAATATGGTTTCTGAAGCCCAGGGAACAGCGAAGCTAAGTGGAGTGGGCCTTGACTTAGCTAGGAAGCAGGCAGACGAAATGGTGGGAGTGGATTAGGGAAGTTGGGAAGGGGTAGCCTATAGCCATAAAAATAGCGGCCATTTTAGGTACAGCCCGCTTTCTAATTTAATTTCTAATTTAATTCCCACTTACCTGTTGTTGCTGCAACACGTAGGTGTGGAGTTTGCTCTTTTGTCTTTCAGGTGTCCGTGATGGATCATGGTGTGGCTTGGATGCAGGACCGTTTGATGACTACAATAGGAGCAGCAGAACCGTCGGGGACCCAGGCATAACGTACATCCCGGGGGACTAGGCTGTCGCAGAGACTCAGCCCCAGCCTCAGATCCATTACAATTCTGGTGGAGAATCCCTTCCCGACTGACCCCCGCATCCAGGATGGAGAGTGAAGGTGCCTGGGTACTTACTCGCCAAGGATGTAGACAAACCAAACATGTGGTCAGACGCCTCGGAGGCCCTCTGCAAAGTGAGGCATGCGGCCAGGATCACGCAACACCCCGATTTCCGATGGTTGCAAAGGATTACTGGAATGCAGCTGCAGGACGCCCCCAGCCATGGGAGGGGGCGCTCCTGGGTGGCTAAGAACACAAAGGAAGCGGACGGGGGCCAGCAAACAGCTGGAATCAGACCAGGTAGTCCAGGATGAGTTGGCCCCAGGGCCAAAAGGGACAATGCATGCATGGTGGTGGGGGGATCCATTTCAAAGCCAGGAATGCCCCAGGGGGTCCTAAACTCCCCACAGTTTATTCCCCCAGCTTCCAAACAGCCCTACCATGCTGCATGGTGACTTCAGGGAGCTAGGCAGAGCACAGACACTAGCACAGTAACTTTACATCCCAATGGACAAAGGGGGTGACCCTAGGTCCACAAGAAAACAGGGGTGGGCACAACTAGCCACACTCAGGAGTGTTTCATTAGCTCCACAAGGTTCGCTGTATGTGGCGGGGTTGGTAGGCACTGATCTCGTACTCGCTCCAGGAGCCGCCCTAAGAGCAGGGAATGCAGCAACGACAGCGTCTCCCCTAACTATGACCAGGATATAGGTTACCACGGCTCACCTGTTATGGCTACTAGTCGCAGGCGGAGTGCTTCCAGATCCAGCAGCGGAGGCTCCCCACTCAGGCAAGGCAGGGAATTCACTAGAGATGAGTATGGTCGTAAGGACTAGGATGACAGGTCCAGCAGAGGTTGCTTGCATTCATGGACTCAGGTAGGGGCCAGGAGGATGCTTGATATTAGCGATGGCCTACCCATGGAAAGATTCCGAAAACTTTTGGATACTGGCTGAGGGCTTTCTGCATCTTGGCCAGCGTGTTGGGAGAAAAATCACCAGATAAATGCTCCCAACTGTTCTGCTATCTGGATGGGGTTTGGGAATCTTACCGCACAAATGGGGGCCTCACATGGTGGAGATATGACGAACAGTTCCACCAACGTCAGGTATGCTTTGGGATCAAATTGATGATGGCGCAAAAGGCAGCGCCCTTTCAATCTCGAACTGGCGCCGGCTCATCTTCCACCTCGTCGGCTATCCATACGAGGGACTTTTGTTGGCTCTTCAATGAGGTACAGTGTAATTTGTTGGCAACATGCTATTTTAAACACAAATGTTCACGTTGCGGAGGCGGGCACGCCTTCAATTGTTGTTTTAAATAGGAAAGAATGCGCCAACCGGAGTCACTGGAGGTGCTACGGCACCATCCTCTGCCACTGTGTTTCTCACTGGTGAGGGTCGCCACGATGCTCCCATGGCTAAACAGATACGGTAACCGTGAGGATGCAGTACTTCTTTGGGGCAGTTTCACTTGGGGGTTGTGATTCCATTTCAAAAGCGTTTAGTTGTTCATCAATTTCATTATCTGCGTTTGGTCAATGATTTCCCCGAAGTTGTGCATGAAAAATTGAATAAAGAGGTACAATTGGGAAAGGAGGCCTTTCGTGGAGCCGCCAATCCAGGATTTACGAGTTCCCCCTTGGGCGTGGTGCCTAAGAAGTTTTGCTTGATTCACCACCTATCTTATCCTACAGGGTTATCAGTAAATGATCATTTCAATGGGGTGCTCTACTCAGTTTCCCATGCATCGTTCGACCAACCGGTCGAGTTGGTTAGGAAGGCGGGTCCGGGTGCACTGAAGGCAAAAGCTGATGTGGAATCGGCATTCCGCCTGTTGCCCATTCATCGCGCGTGTCACCATTTACTAGGTTGTTTCTTTGAAGGAAAAGACTACGCTGATCTTTGTCTGCCCATGGGCTGTTCCATCTTATGTGCTTACTTTGAAAAATTTAGCACCTTCCTTGAATGGTTTGTTAAGAGGGAGACAGGCACCAAACATGAGGTCCATTATTTGGATGACTTCTTATGTGTCGGACACTTGCAGGATTGGTTTAAGAACGCTGGAATGGGTGACGAACGTCTGCAGGGTACCATTGGCAGGTGACAAAACAGTAGGGCCTTCGACATGTCTGAGTTTCTTGGGCCTCGAAATTGACACAGTGGAAGGCTAATGTCATTTACTGCAGGATAAGTTGGTGACTCTCAGGGAAGTCATTGCGGAGGTTCGTGTGTCTAACAAATTGACCTTACGCACGCTGCAGTCGCTAATCGGGCACTTGAATTTTGCATGTTGGGTGATCCCAGTGGGAAGGGTGTTCAATAGATTCTTGGCAAAAGCCACCTGTGATATACAATCGCCGCATCATTTCATCTGAGTGTCGGGTCACATGAAGGAGGATTTGGGGATTTGTGAGTGTTTCTTGTGAGATTTTATGGCCAGGTCTTCTTTCAGGATAAGGCAGTCTCGTCACCTGAATTGGAACTGTTCACAGATGCGTCAGGTAGTGTTGGCTTTGGCGCCTACTTCGCCAGCCAATGGTGTACTGAACAGTGGCCTTCATCTTGGGCTGCTAGCATGCTCATTCGGAACTTGACATGGGAGGGGGCATATGGGGACAAAGACATGGGAGGAAGCATGGAGGCAAAGACATGGGAGGGGGCATGCGGGACAGAGAGAGACATGGGATGGGGACATCATGGGGGACAGAGAGAGGCATGGGGACAGAGAGAAATTGGAGGGTGCATGGGGACAGAGACGTGGGATGGTGACATGGGGAGATAGAGGCATGGGGGAGAGAGAGACAAGGAGAGAGAGAGTGACATGGGAGGGGTCATGGGGGAGAGAGAGGCATGGGATGAGGCATGGGGGAGAGAGACAGATGGGTGGGGGACATGAGGGGGAGAGAGACATGGATAGGTGTGGGACATGATGGGGGGACAGGGATGGGTTGGGGACATGAGGGGGAGGGAGACATGGATGGGTGGGGGACATGGGAGAGGAACATGGATGGGTGGGGGACATGGAAGAGGGACATGGATAGGAGGTAAGGGACATGGGAGGGGGACATGGATAGGAGGGAGACTGTAAGTAACTTGAAGATTTTAAAAAGCTAAAAAAAAATGTGTCAGCACCGAAGTTGCTGTTTAGTGGTTAAGTGGGTGCTCTGGATTTTCTCTTTTTATGTATAAATTGGCTCCCAGCAGCACCCTATTTATGCATGTTCAGGTGAGTGCAGCCAGCCCCCTGGTTTCGGCACTAATATGGTGTGATGTCCCTGTGTTATGTTTGTAAAAAGGTGTGATGTGCCTGTGTTAAGCTTGCAATATATGTATATTTATATATATATATATATATATATATTTATGATTTAAAGCTGATAACATATTCATTAGAGCAGTGGTTCCCAAACCAGTCCTCGTGGCCCACAAACAGTCCAGGATTTATGTATTTCCCTGTTTTTTTCCAATGGAGTTTCTTACAAAACCTGGACTGTTGGTGGGTCTTGAGGACTGGTTTGGGAAACGCTGCATTAGAGCAAACCCTATCATTGGCATGATTGGGATAGCATTGCATAAGAAGATTTGTGATTTCATGTGCACTAGCTGACGGAGTTCTCCTTGTAGTGGTTTCATATAGAGAGAAGGGGCTTTGGGTGACTGGCAGGACTCAGGAACTTTCAATTCCTCTTTATGGGACATGGAGGATGAGGAAACAAAATATAATGGTAGATTTATTTCTTTAGCTTCCCTTTACATGGTGAAAAACTTTGACCTAAAAAAGTTAAGTTTTTGCTTTTTCATGATGGGGGGGGGGGGTGCAGATATGGTTCCTCGCCAAGGGCGCTGGAGACCCTAGGTACGCCTCTGGTTCCTGTCCTATCCCTATAGGACCAACTTAGTCTATTACAGGACTAGAATAATTTTCTTTTTGGCTTACCTGAGGGTCTTTACCTTATGCCCCCAAGGGAATCTAGCCTTTCTTCCATGGGAAGCTTCAATACATGGCCCTGCGCAAAAAGGTACCCCTTTAGTGATCGGGGGTTTACTTGCTGTGACCCTAGGAGTAGCAAGAACAAAAATGTCCATAAACGTATTCCCTGCAGTGACCAAGAGGTAGCAGGAAGTGGCGAGAAGACTTCATCCAGGACAAGTTCAATCTGCTTCTCCATATTTACAGCTCACATGTATGTATTTGAAAAATACTTTTATGATTGTATTTTTGTATGTGTATATGTGGGTTCCCCCTTCTGCCTCTATAGTATACTTTCCTACCTTGATATCCCCTTCCATGGGGGTATTGGACTCTTCTTTCGCTCCACAATTTCTTTCGGCGTCCTAGCAGCGCATGCGCACAAATTTGCACATGCGCAAACAATACTGTCCGTTAATAACATTATTGCCGAGGATTGTGTGGACACATGAAGATGTTCGAGCGTAAGCGTGAGGATGAGCGTTCACGTGTGCTAGGACGCCGAAGCTAGCAGTCCTCTGCTAGCTAGGTAGAAGCTGTTCTCCATTATTCGCATGCGCGTAATAGGCAGTGATGTCACTGATATTTAAAAAGATATAAGTGGAGCTCTAGAATACCTGGATACAAGCTGAATATGCTTGGTTGTAATCTTTTACAAAGATCTGCAAATAATAAATGACATATACATAGTGCAGATGGTATATACAATTTGAATGTGAATAAGAATATGACAATTCAAAACTCACAAGTGTAGAGCCAACTGGTCACCTGGCTCTAGTGTGTCGCACTCTGGGATCTTTTAGCGGAGATCCACCACCCACTTGTATCTCCTTCTGGTCTCCTCCTCCTTCAAATTCATATGCAGGAATGGACAGGAAACCCCAGTGGTAAAAGGATACAAATTTATTGAAAATAAAAAAATAAAATGATCTATTGATCAAGAATACTTGTTGGGTATTAAGTCCAACATAAGTCCAAAACGCGTTTCACCATTTACTGGCTTTTTCAGTTGGTGTGTAACTCATGTAGCGTTCCTTTGATCTTATATACTGTGTTGATTGTTAAATTGCCAGCATCCATGAACCCGGAAGTGTCTTCAGTGGAACGCACGTCACTGATGACGTTAAACGTTGATTTAAGCGCCAAAACTTGATTCAGTTTTACCTGTTTTTCCTATTCAGGTTCCAGGATCTTCTCCATCATCAGTCATTTTGGTTTTGATGTACATTGCTCATTAGATAGTTTTTCTTTGGAATCAAGGTATGTTTCCAAATTTTAAAGGTATATTTTCATTTTTATTTGTTTGTGACTACTTTAGGATATTCATTTCAATTTAAATGGCCACGCAGACCATGGTTTCCGCTCCTACTGAGTCTCTGCAAGAAAGTCCCATGGCGTCTACTAGAAGTTCCATTCCTGCTGCAGCAAGGTCCAGGTCTTCACCCAGATCCAGCATCCTTTCATCTGATGCTAGCAGAATGCTTGGTTGTATAGGGAGAGGTATTAGCAGTAGAAAGAGGGAAGTGCTCATGCCATTATACAGAACACTGGTGAGACCTCACTTGGAGTATTGTACACAGTACTGGAGACCGTATCTTCAGAAGGATATTGATACCTTAGAGAGGGTTCAGAGAAGGGCTACTAAACTGGTTCATGGATTGCGGGATAAAACTTACCAGGAAAGGTTAAAGGATCTTAACATGTATAGCTTGGAGGAAAGACGAGACAGGGGGGATATGATAGAAACATTTAAATATATAAAGGGAATCAACACAGTAAAGGAGGAGACTATATTTAAAAGATGAAAAACTACCACAACAAGAGGACATAGTCTTAAATTAGAGGGACAAAGGTTTAAAAATAATATCAGGAAGTATTACTTTACTGAGAGGGTAGTGGATGCATGGAATAGCCTTCCAGCTGAAGTGGTAGAGGTTAACACAGTAAAGGAGTTTAAGCATGCGTGGGATAGGCATAAGGCTATCCTAACTATAAGATAAGGCTAGGGACTAATGAAAGTATTTAGAAAATTGGGAAGACTAGATGGGCCGAATGGTTCTTATCTGCCGTCACATTCTATGTTTCTATGTTTCTATGATGGCATGGTACTTGAAACGGAAAGGTTAAAAGACAAAGGTTTTTCACAAGCTGTAATTGGTACACTCTTACAGGCAAAGAAAAAGTCTACTTCAACTACATATTACAGAGTCTGGGATGTATTTTCTTCATGGTCCAGAGCTCAACCAATGGATATTCAGAAACCATCAACCAAAGATATTCTAGAGTTTCTGCAGTCCAGCTTGGATAAAGGGTTGAGTTATAATACTTTGAAAATCCATATTTCAGCCCTTTCTGCTTTAAATAATCATAAATGGGCTTTTGACATGGATATAGTCAGATTCATGACTGCAGTCTTAAAAAATCAAGCCTCCTATAAAACCTATTGCTCCACCATGGGATTTACCGCTGGTTTTGAAAGCACTTAAAACAGATTCGTTCGAGCCATTGGAATCAATTTCTACTCATCTGCTCACTGTTAAAACAGTTCTACTCGTAGCCTTAGCTTCTGGAAGAAGAGTATCTGATCTTCATGCTCTTTCTGCAGAGTAAACTTTCACAATTTTTCATAGAGACAGAGTAATTTTAAGAACAGTTCCTGAATTCCGTTCTAAGGTGACTTCAGGGTTCCATATAAATGAAGAAATAGTGCTCCAAACATTTGATTTATTTTTCTCTTCCTCTCTCTTTATATCGGTTTCAAAATATTGCAAATTAAATCAAAAAAGAGAGCTAATATCATATATTTCTCTGTCATGATAGTTCTACGGGAAGGAAAACACTAAGATCATCCAAAGGAAAATAACCAAAAAAGTATCGATGTGAAGCCTCTGACAAAAGACCACTGAAAGGCAAACGGTTATGTGCAGAATGGTTATCGGAAGCAGCCAGAACCTCTAATCCCACACCTGATTTATGCAGTTTATAAAGCAAGCGGTATCTCAGGGCATTAAAGAAGCAGGCACAAGAAACAAAAGACCCAGGCTCTATGACCCCTTGGATTATTCACAGGATGATTCATCAGACGAATCCATGGATATGGAGTCATACCAAGAAAAGTTCTTATCTTCAAGAGATAAGCTTCAAGCTACCCCAGTATTTCTGGAACCAGCTCAAGTAGATCATCTTATATCCAGAGTCCGCAAGTCATTGAGTCTTAAAGAAGCAGCTAGAGAAGAACCATCTTCCAACCGTTACTTCTCAGACTTAAGGAGAAAAAGAGCAACTTTTCCTGTACATGATACTATCAAAGAATTGATTACGGATGAATGGTCCAATACAGATAAAAAGTTTTCGGCACAGGGCAGAATCTCACTCCTCTTTCTATTTGGGAAATCTGACTCATGCCATTGGGATTATGCTCCTAAGGTGGATGCTTCAGTAGTTAGACTTGCAAAGCACACTACATTGCCTATTGACAATGCAGGCTCGTTTAGACACCCAATAGATAAAAAAACTTACACCTTTCGAAAGCATATGTAGCAGCAGGTACAGGCTTTCACCCTGCAATAGCCCTCACCTCAGTATCTAGAGCATTGAAAAGCTGGATTGAGAGCTTGGAAGAGGATATTAGAGATGGTAGAAAAAGATCTTCTCTTCTAGAAAGCTTGAATGATATTAAGCTTGCCGTTGACTTTACTTCAGAATCCTCGGTGGACATGGTAAAAACACTTGCAAGAAACATGGCTCTTTCTGTTTCAGCTAGAAGAGCATTGTGGCTGAGATCTTGGTCTGCTGACACGTCATCAAAATCTAGTCTATGTGCTCTACCTTTTCATGGAGATATGCTGTTTGGAAAGAATCTTTACGATTGTATTAAGAGAGCTGCAGAAGATCCCCAAGATCGCAAACCCAGAGGATCCTTTTGGGCTAAAAGATATACAGAGTATCCTTCCTTTCGAGACACCAGATCATATAGACCGGGAAGAGAATATGGAAGATCTCAACCATAGAGAAGAGGACAATCATCCATCAGAGGTGGAAAATCCAGAGGTTCTTCATTTCACAAGAACCCTAAATCTTTATGGCAGGTTTGAACCCAATCTGGAGGAGTAGGTGCTTGTCTACTACTATTCCAAAAGATATGGGAAACATCAACTCAAGACAAATGGGTGCTGGACAGATTTCAAAGAGGTTATCTTATAGAATTCTCCAAAGCACCTCCACTTCGCTCCTTTCAAATAACAAATTGGCCAGGAGACATAGAAAAAAGAAATGCCCTAAAAACGTTTATCTTGTTCCTTCAAAAAGATATAGTTATCATTCCAAGTTCCACAGGCACAACAAACTCATGCATTTTACTCCCTAAAGGATGGAGACCAATACTAGACCTAAGCAGATTGAACAAGATCCTAAACATACACAAGTTCAAGATGGAATCCCTACAATCCATTATAAAGGCAGTATTCCCAGACCAGTGGATAATGTCAATAGACTTGGCAGATGCGTATTTCCATATTCCCATCGCTTACCAGCATCAAAAATATCTCAGATTCGCAGTGGAAGAAGGTCACTTCCAATTCCGTGCCCTTCCTTTTGGCTTAAGTACAGCTCCACGCACATTCTCAAAGGTTCTAGTTGTTTTAATTCCAGAGCTCATGAAAAAATACATTGCCATCTATCATTATCTAGACGACATCTTGATTCTGGCAGAAACCAAAGATACATTAGTAGATCACGGTCACATATGCATCAGTGGCGGATCCAGAGCCTGATATCGGGAGGGGCACTTGTAGATTATTTAAAGAAATAATCCAGACACAATAACCACTAAAGCTCAGAGTAGTGGTTATGGCGTCAATAGTCCCGGGACCCCCTCCCAGAGTAAGTAGTCAAACCGTTTAAGAACAGTTTGACAACTTACCTGAGGTCTGCTGGGAAATGGGGCTGTAGTAGGACATAGGAGCAGTGGTGTGTTTGAGTGGTGCAATGTGTAAGGGGTGCAGTCTGTGTGTGTGTGTGTGTGAGAGGGGGACAGTGTGTGAGCAGTGTGTGTGTGTGTGAAGGTTGTAGTGTGTGTGAGGGCATCAGTGTATGTCAGGGATGCAGTGGATGTGTGGGACAGTATGTGTGTGTAACAGTTGCAGTGTGTGTGTGTGTGTGTGTGAGTATTGCAGTGTATGTGTGAGTGTGGGCAATGTGTGTGTATGGGGCGGCAGTGTATAGGGCAGTGTGTGTGTTTTTGGGGAGCAGTGTGTGTGTATGGGGGTAGTGTATGTGTGTAGAGTGTGTGTGTATGGGGGGCAGTGTGTGTGTATGGGGGCAGTGTGTGTGTGAGCAGTGTGTGTATGGGAGGTATTAGAATTATAAGGAAAATCAAAGACATGTTGGCATCCAGTGTAACCTCTGCAGACAAGACTATGAGTCTACTGGGCTCCATAGGCCTGACAAGATGGGTACAATGGAAAATGAGACAATTCCAAAACAATTTCCTTTGCCAATTCAAATCAGGGAACTTGCTTCAACCAATCAGAATTCCTCCTCAGGTTCACAAATCCCTGATGTGGTGGATGCAGAAGAAATTCCTTTTCAAAAGATTTCTCCTAGGAAACATTCCATGGATTGTTATAACCACAGATGCCAGCCAATAGGGTTGGGTAGCCCACCGTCAGAAACATTCGGAGGAACAAAACAGTGGAGAATATGAAAATTGGAATGTCATTGACTTAGTGAGATGCCTCAAGATTTATGTGCAAAGATCTTAAGAATGGCAAATTTCTAAAATACTTTTTTATCATTCCTAATGGTATTAGGAAAGGGCTTCAAGCATCTAAAGCTACTATAAGAAGACAGATAGTCTCAGCTATTATCCAAGCCTACAAATCATCTAAGGCGAAATTCCCTGAAGGTTTGAAAGCACGCTCTACACGATTTCTCTCTTCGTCCTTCTCCAGAACTAATTTACAAAGCAGCTACTTGGTCGTCTTCAAATGCTTTTATAAGGCATTATCGTTTTGACGTAAAGGCTGGTCAATCTGATCAATTTGGCAGATCAGTCCTTTCTGTATCTAAATATTAACCCCTTAATAGACACATGACATGTCTGACATGTCATGATTCCCTTTTATTCCAGAAGTTTGGTCCTTAAGTTGTTAAGTTCATCTATTGCAATGTTTGTCACGTTTGGCTTGATTGTGCTAATACACTTGCATTACATAATTTGTAGTCTGAGTTTTATTTTCCCTCCCTTGTTTGTAGCTTAGGTATTACACATTGTTGTGCTGCCATGGATATGGCCAGGAAAGAGGAAAATTTTATTTTCCTGGTCATAGGTCATAGCAGCGCATGAGATCCCACCCAGGGATATTGCTGTTACAACATTGAGGGAGGAGGAGGTAGGAGGGGGTATTTGTACCTTTCTTTTAATTAGTTCCTGTCTAATTAGGGATAGGGAGGAGCTACCCATTGTTGTGCTGCCATGGCCTATGACCAGGAAAAGAAAATTACGTTAGTAATTAGTATGAGTACATTTTCCTCTCTATATATTTTATATATATTACATATATATGCAATTTCATTCTAAAAGTATTTATATATTATATATATATAGTTATCAAAATACACTTAGAAATAAATATAAAATACATAAAAAATATATACCTATAAATAGACATAATTACATAAATATACATGTAGTATTTAAATAGATATATATGAATATGTCAGGGTGGCGGTCCGGTGCCTGGGACCCAGTATGCCTGATGTTCAGAGTAGGAGTCACAGTGTGGAGAAGGATTATTGGGAGGAGGGGGGGAGAAATTGGGAGGAGGGGGGGAGAAATTGGGAGGAGGGGGGGAGAAATAGGGGGGATAAAGAAAATTGGGAGGGAGAGCAGGAAATTGGAGAGGGGAAGAAAGAAATTGGAGGGGGATAAAGAAAGATTGGGAGGGGAGGATAAAGAAAGAAATTGGGAGGGGGAAGAAGGAAATTGGAGAGGGGGATAAAGAAAGAGATTGGGGGAAAGGGGGGATAAAGAAAGAATTGGGAGGGGGATAAAGAAAGAAATTGGGGGAGAAGGAAATTGGGGGGAGAGAAGGAAATTGGGGAGAGAAGGAAATTGAGGGGGGGAGAAGGAAATTGGAGAGGGGGGGAGAGAAGGAAATTGGAGAGGGGGGATAAAGAAAGAAATTGGGAGGGGAGATAAAGAAATTGGGAGGGAGAGGGGAGAGAAGGAAATTGGGAGGGAGAGGGGAGAGAAGGAAATTGGGAGGGGGAGGGGAGAGAAGGAAATTGGGAGGGGGGAGAAGGAAATTGTAGGGGGGGAGAGAAGGAAATTGGAGGGGGGGAGAGAGATTGACATTCATCACACACAATGCACCCCTTGCACACAACAGAAAAACACACAATGCATTACACACACAGACACACATACACAAGCAATGCAACCGTTACACACAATGCATCCCTTACACACACAAAAACACACAATGCATTCATTACACACACTCAATGCACCCCTTACACACACTCAATGCATCCCGTACATACACAGAAACACACCTTGCAGCCCTTACACATACAAAACACAGATTCACACAATGCATTCCTTACACACATATCAGGACATCCCCTACACACTCCACCCCCTGTGAACAAACTCATTGGTGGAACATGAAGGTGGACCCTGGGACCCAGACCTTGAGCTGTGTAAAGGGCCCCCCAAAAATGGAGCTGCTTCCCGTTCTCCCAGAACATTGATTTTTGTGAACACAGTTACAAACAGCCTCCAGAGAGCCTGTTCTACACCAGACCAGTGGAGCCAGACTGCAGCTAGAGCCCATCATCATCCTCATCTGGTTGTAAGTAGGCAATCTAATATATTATTCGTGGCACTAAGCTCTAATTTACCCCACATTAAAGAAACGCTATAGTCCCCAGAACCACTGCAGCTTAATGTAGTGGTTCTGGTGTCTATAGCCTGTCCCTGCAGGCCTTTTAAAGTAAACACGGCGGCACTGCAGCACTGGCGTTAGTTAACATGGCAAATCATATGGGTGGGGCATTGTGATGTCACATGGGGGGGCAGCAAACTTTACTTTTGCCTAGGGCGGCAAAAATCCTTGCACCGGCCCTGGCTGGAGGGGCCTGTGTGAGCTGTGACCTTTAATATTTTTTCCTTTTTGGGGTGGGGGTGGCAAGCACAAGATCCGCCCCGGGTGTCAAATGCTCTACGTACACCCCTGCCCTGATTCAGCTTATGCGGATCCCAGGAACTAGGAGCAGGTAATTAAGCAGACCTCCCAGGAGCTGAATAGGGAGGCTCTGCAGCAGGAGTGTATCCAGTACTGAAGCACGACAAGACTAGAGATAGGCACCATACATGAAAACAAGACAAAACTAGGAGAACAAGGCAAGACTAGAGATAGGCACCATGCATGAAAACAAGACAAAACTAGGAGAACAAGGCAAGACTAGAGATAGGCACCATACATGAAAACAAGACAAAACTAGGAGAACAAGGCAAGACTAGAGATAGGCACCATACATGAAAGCAAGACAAAGCTAGGAGAACAAGGCAAAACTAGAGATAGGCACCATACATGAAAACAATACAAAACTAGGAGAACCCAGAACCGGAGCAGGACAGAAAGCATAACATAGAACAGGGGTAGGCAACCTTTTAGCAGCACTATGCCGATATAGGATTATGATGTCCCGTGGCGTGCCGTTCCTATTTTTTTTAAATTGAGGTGTGTATGCTGCCGTATTCTGCTTGTGTTATTTATACTGTGTTACGGTACACCCTGGTATAAGAGGGGTTAATACCGCTGAGGATGTTCCCTTTCCGAATGTAGAAGCAGCTAACAGCAGTTCCAATTAGCCAAACAGGAACCATACGAAATCCTTCACGAACCAAACAGCCGAACGAGTAAATCATACGAATCCAATACCCCCAAGTACGAGACCAAGCTCCGTATTGAGGATTAAGCAGAGATCTGGTTTATTGAGGGCTACCTGCCCGGTATTTATGCAGGTCTCCTACCTGGTGAACACTCCCCTAGGGGACCAGATAGAAGACTGGGACAATGTGGATACAGTAGCCAATCACAGTGGCACAAGAATAAACACTCACCTTTGATGTAGATAAACCCTCCTCTCTATCCTGGAGATAATTGGGAAGTAATCAAATTATCTCCATGGATAGAGGCTAAACTCCATTTTGTACCTGAACATAAATCTGAGCGCACATTATTACTGAATGCCGCTCAGATCCTATGCATACAGTTCAATCGCCATGTAGCCAAAGTCTTTCACATTGTCTTTCGGTATACGAACAGGCTCCATGGGATGGCTATCTGGGGTGCGTCTATTCGTGCCGGAAAGTACAGAACAGACCGACGTTTGTGTGCTGGATGGCAGAGAAGGGAGGTCGGCGGCTTCAGCGGTATTCGTGCAAAATAGTGTCCGTTTTCAGTTACATAGTTTGGGCGCCGAACACCGCTGGCCGTTCAGGACTTTAAAATGGCCGCGCCACGTGGGAGTTACACGAACAGCGACATCCCAACGTTCACCACTTAAGCTGCGGTTAACCGAAGGATAGATGAAGGCAACGTAATAGAGCATAGTTCCAAGACAGAGGGGTCTGTCACATAATGTAATTGCTTGTATCGTTGTATTTGTGCGTATATGAGCTATTATATTGTATATGTTCAAGAGTAGTTTGTGGTATTATGTAGGATACATATGAATGTGTGTATGGGGGCTGCTTGTGGAATTGTGTGTGTGGATGGATATGTCACATTGTGTGTTTGGTAGTGTGTGTATGTGTGGGGCTGTTTGGGGTATTGCATGTGTAAGGATGCATGTGGGGTTGTGTGCATGTATGTGGATTGTTAGCGGGTTACGTTTGTGCGGATTGTATATATGTTTGTTTGAGGGCTGTTAGTATTATTTGTATGAGGGGAGGGTTTTGTGCATTTCTGTGTATATCTAGCAGTGTGGGTGGCTTCCCTGGGTTTCAGTGGGGACCAAGCTGGCCAGGTACAGGTCAAGGACAGGAGCTGCAACAGCAGCTGCAGGCTGCTCTACTACATTGTGGATTCCCATTCACAAGTGTTGGGAGGAAGTGATCTGAGATCACTTCCTCTACGTGCTGCAATGCATAAATTGAGGATTGTCCTTCACCACCTTTTCGTATTAGCAGATATCTGAAGTTTCACTGGGACTCCTGATAGGCCAGAGCCTGTTTGGCTGTAGCAGCCTTGAGTGCCGTGCAAAGATACCTTGAGTGCCGTGCATGGCACTAGTGCCGTAGGTTGCCTACCCCTGACCTACAACATGTACACAAGACATGAGGAAAACAAGAACATAACATGGCCATGACTGGACAGAACTGTACATGGACTGGCATTACAAGACAAAATAAAACAGGAAAAGAGATACAAGGTAAAACAAGAGGAAACATAGCCAAGCACTATATATGAAAAGTATGGGGATTTAGTCACATTATATGATCATACATTGCATAAGCCTGCCAACAACGCCAATGTACCCCATATCTGGCAGGTCCTAAACTGCCTAATGTATGCTAAAACAGCCATACTAAACCACAATAGCACTTACCTGCAAGAAAGGGCAGAGACTTGAAACACTGCTGCAGGTCCAGGCTGAAACAAAAGGAAAGTGGAAAACAAGCGGGTGTGGCAACATAAAACAAACATTTAAAGGAAACCTGGAGACTGGGAATCCCAGGGATGGATTACAGGAATGAACCCAGAAATCCCAGCAACAAAGAAAACCAGACATAGACCAGAAAATCAGAAAAAAACTGAAAAACCAAGAAAGGACAACAAAAAGAGTACTGGATACCAGAAGCCATTGCCAGAATGATCTGCAGCGAGGAACAGGATGTGACAGAATATATATTTAAATTCTACATGTATATTTATGTAATCTTTTAACATAATTAAGTAATTTTATTAATTATAATTTGAGGGACCAGCCTGACAACCCAGGCAGCAAGTCCAGAAATGTAATTTACAAGTCCTTTGTTTATCCCTGTAACTTTCCAAAACACCATAAAGCCTGGACATGGGGAGTATTATTGTACTTGGGAGACCTCGCTGAACACAAATATGCGTGTTATAAAACAGTAAAACGTATCACGACGATGCTATCATTAGTAAAAGTGTGGACGCTAACTTTGGCTAGCGTTTGTGACTAAGTGGCTTCTAAAAACACTAGACATACCCCATTTTGAATACCCTGGGTTGTCTACTTTTTCAAATGGTATGCCATGGTGGGGTTAATTTTCATTTCTGGGCTGCCATACCGCCTCAAAGGCAACATAGCCAATCTGGCAAATTTCAATTTGCAAAATTGGCAAATCTTATATTTGACCCTGTAACTTTCCAAAACACCATAAAGCCTGTACATGAGGGGTACTGGTGTACTCGTGTGACATTACTGTACACAAATAAGAGTGTTTTGGGGCAGTAAAATATTTAATACTGATGATATTGGTGAAAAACACAAAAAAAAAAAATATAGACGCTAACTTTGGCCAGGGTTTGTGAATAAGTGGCTACTAAAAAAGTCTGGACATACCCCATTTTGAATACTCTGGGTTGTCTACTTTTACAAATGGTATGCCAAGACAGGGTTAATTTTCATTCCTGGGCTACCATATGGTCTCAAAGGCAACAAAGGCCCAGCAAACTAATCTCGCAAATTTCAATTTGACATCTGTAAGTTTCCAAAAACTCATAAAACCTGTACATGGGGGGTACTGTGGTTTTCCTGAGACATTGCTGAATACAAATATGTGTATTTTAATGCAGTAAAATCGAACAGTATTATGACATTCACAGTTAAAATGTGATGCAGAACTTTTTTCGATTTTATTCATATTAAGTTATGTTTCATATATAAATATTTGATATGAAATGAAAGCCCTGTTTCTCCTGAACAAAACGATATGTAAGAAGTGTGGGTGCACTTATTATAAAAGAGGTGAATTAAGGTTGAACAGACATATAGCGCAAATTCCAGGTTTTGTTCACGTTTTGTTCACAACTTGTACAATTGGCTCCGTCCTTAAGGGGTTAAAGAACACTGTTATATTCATCCACGTAGTAAACGTAAAACATAAAAAGGCATTGATCGGGCAGTATAATCAGGCACTTTGTAATACATTAAATTCTGCACATAGATTCACAATAATTATCACCATGTAACTGTACCAGCTGCACAAAGATAGAGAATCCATTTAATTATTAAGACTCTTTTAATCAGGCAATATTTAAAACTTTGTAAATAGGGCTACATGAAGGTTTGCCTAGCAGATTTGGCAAATTATGTAGTTTGAGTTAGACATGCCTGGGCAAGACACTTTCAAAACTGTCCTTTTCAAAAACTTTTTCAAAGAATATAGCCTTAATAGAATTGACTTTTGGCCTTTACCAGGAAGACACAATTGAATAAAATGTAGCAATCATATTTTAAATGCATTATTATCATCTAGCTCAGTGGTTCACAAACTTTTTAGGTTCAAGGCGCCCTTAATATTTCAGTATTTTTCAAGGCACCCCAAGTCGAAACAATTTTCTAGGCTGTATATATGTACAGCGCTGCGGGATATAGTGGGCCCCTAATCTTGGGAGTGGCACTGGTAGATTATTTAAAGAAACAATCCAGGCACAACAACCACTACATTACGTTGTAGTGGTTATGGTGCCAGTAGTGCCCTCCCAGGGTAAGTAGTCAAACTGTTTAAGAACAGTTTGACAACTTACCTGGGGTCTGCCAGATTAGGGGCTGTAGTGTGTGTGTGGTGCAATATGAGTGTGTGAGGGGTGCAATATGTGTGTATGAGTGGTGCAGTGTGTGAGGTTTGCAGTGTGAATGTGTGTGTACAGGGGTGCAGTGTGCATGTATGTGTGAGGGGTGCAGTGTGGGAACTGGGGTGCATTGTGTTTGTGAAGTATGTAGTTTGTGTGTGTGTGTGCGTGTGACGGGTGCAGTGTGTGTGTGTGGGGGGCAGTTTGTGCATGAGGTGTAGTGTGTGTATGGGGGTGCAGTGTGTGCGTGTGCATGGGGGCAATGTGTGTGTATTTGTGTATATGGGGGTAATTGTGTGTATGGGGGTTGTGTGTGTGTATGGGGGCAGTGTGTGTGTATGGGGGGGGCAGTGTGTAGGGGAAGAGGGCAAATTAATAAATGTATACTTTGTTTTTTTAAATTAAAAATAAAAATGATATCCCCCCTCCATGCTTACCTTTGCCTGGGAGGTGGGACATTTCCTGTAATCCCTGGTGGCCCGGTGGGGAAGCCCTGGTGGCCCCAGTGGTGAGAGTGAACTCTAGCAGCCTCAGGAGATAACCTTGTGGTAACCACGGGAGGAGAACCCGGCGTAGCTGCATGTTAGAGCTCTCCCGGGTCCTCTCTCCCTCCCTTCCCTGCTGGCTGTCAGCAAAGTGGTAGGGGGCCGGAAAGGGAGCTCTCTGATCTCACCTCCGGTCCTGCAGAGCTGGCAGGGGAGAGCACAGTTCCTGGCGCTATGCTTATAACAGCGG
The DNA here is from genome assembly GCA_933207985.1 of Pelobates cultripes. NCBI lineage: Eukaryota > Metazoa > Chordata > Amphibia > Anura > Pelobatidae > Pelobates > Pelobates cultripes. The sequence goes on along the minus strand of OW240912.1, from coordinate 111,589,508 downwards.
GGAAATATCTCATGGTGCCCCTGTGTGCCCATCGTAGCGCCACACTGATCTAGATTGTAAGCTCATTCGAGCAGAATCCTCAATAACTGCTTTTTTCCGTTTAACAATTGTGATAGCTTGTTTCATATTTACTGTTATATCCCCACATTAATAGTGTAAAGCACTGTGGAATATGTTAATGCTATATGAATTTTAATAATTATAACAATTATTTATTTTATTTAAAAAGAAAAGCAATACTAATGTGAAAAATGTTTTGATTAGTATGAACATGCTGTAGAACCAGTTCATATTTTCTTTCTATTTAATTTTACTTTCCATTCCGTGTTTGTTTGTGTGATGTGCAGTTTCTGTCTTTAGCAAAGCGTCGTAAATGAGGTCAATAAGTGAGGACTCAGGACTAGGTATATCAAATAGACCCGAGGTAGACAATGTTTGACACTCCAGATGTTGTGGACTACACCTCCCATAGTGATCTTACAGCCATAATGCTGGCAAAGTATCAGGGCATCAGGAGTGATGTGGTCCTCAACATCTGGAATGCCAAAGGTTGCGTACTCCTGAAACAGATGTTTCTATATAGCCCCATGTTTGTTTATAACTTAGTAATAATCAGGGAAAGGCTGAAAAAAGATCAGAAATGCAATTTCCCCCTGGCCACTAGCAGACAGAGTTTGAGACTTAGATAGGCCAACTGTGACATTTTCCATGAGATGACAGTTTAAGAGGCTGGCAGAGCTGTCAGACTATAATTCTACTCTGGAAAACTCATATATTGTCCAATGTAAGACAGTCTGTGAGTTCTGGGCACAAAAACTGGAAGTTTGTTTGTCTTTACAATTCAAATCTAAAGATGACAGACCAGTGGTGTATGTTGGATCTGTGCTGCCCTAGGCATGACAGAACTCGGGCACCCCCTGATTTACATTTGCCACACCCCTTCCTGTCAATGTCACACCTCTTCCTGTTAAAGACTAGCACACACACTTTGACTGACAGACACACACTCGCAGATACACTGACATACACACACACTGATTTGACACAATCTGACAGACACACACACTCACTGACATACACACACAATGACGCAGACACACACACTAACTCACTGACACACACACACCCACTAACAGACACACACATTGACAGGCATACACAATCACTCAGACACACGCACATTCACTCACTCACTCACAGACACATACTGACAAACAAACACAATCACTCAGGCACACAGGCTCACAGATCCACACACTCACAGACACACTTACAGACAGATATACATACACAGGCGCCCTCACAGACACACACAATCACTCAGACACACAGGCTCCCTCACAGACATACACTAAAAGTGACAGACATACTCACTCTCACTCACAGACACTCACTCACAGACACACACAATAACTCAGACACACACTGACAGACATACTCACTCACAGACACACACTGACAGACATACAGACACACTGATAGATATACAGACACACTAACAGATATACAAACACTGCCAGCTAGCCAGCCAGACACAGACACACAAACACACTGCCAGCCAGACACACACACACACACACATTTCCCCTCCAACACTCATATATTATTTATTAATTTTATTTAAATCCACCAAGCCTCCCTACCTTTGGGAGAGCTAGGTGGATTTTTTTACCTAGGGTCCAGTGGCCGTGCAGGCAGTTGGGCGGCTAGCTGAATTCCAAGGAGGGCGTCATATTCCGGCTTCCGGCATCACTCTGGGGGGTGCCTTGGAACTCAGCTAGCTGCCTGCCCCCAAGCTAACAAGGTGGGCCCTAATGCCGGGGCATTTTGGGGGCGGCGTTTTTTGCCACCCCATGGAAAGTGCCGCCCAAGGCAAATTACTTTTTTGCCTCACCCCCCCTTGTTTGCCACCCCCACCCAAACCCTCCAAAAAAATAATGTGGTCCATTATTTGGGGAGAGTGATTTGAGCATACACACATCTATAAGTCAGAGGGATACTGTTTAAACACACAAGAAGGAAGTGACCAGTGTTTCACAGAAAAGGAAGTGTTTGAAATAAAGATAAATGTTACAGAAACAGACGTCACTGAAAAGAGAAGGCTGTGAAGTTCAAATAAAAACAGATTTCATAAAAAAGCATTGTCACTGACTTCCCACTACCCACGGACAGATGTCACGCAATTTGCAAGTGAAGTGAGGACACATTGGTTGGGCAGAGACCTTTTTTACATGTCTGAAAAAATGTAAATGCGGTTAAGTTATAAAAATCAGCAATGAGTCTAGTTTTACAACACAGAACACTGAACAAATATATACAAATATAGGACATCTTTACAAAGTAACACTGGCTCAATCCGTAGATTATCTTAACTTACTATAAGTGAAACATTTAGTTTTTTTACACTAGTTTTATTTTTGCAGGGGTGGATCCATTGCCCAGTTTTGGGGCATGGAATGATGCAGGGTTGGAGGAAGGGACGACATCAGAACATTCCATAATGAAGACACCAGTGTATTACACCCTAATTCTCACTGTATCTTATTTACTTATATTGAAAATCCATAAACCCTCCGTCTTATTTCACTTAAAGGGACATGCATGACATGACAATTATTGTTTTAAATCAGCAAGCAAATACTTCTAAAGAAATGTACAAACCAAATAAAGCAAGAAAAAAGTTGAAAAGTATGTAATAAACATATATAAACATGTTCAGATTGCATTATTGGGATTACCTCTCACTTAGGGGAGTTTATTCAGCCCCGCCCCCAGCCTTTTAGCCACCCATCTTAGTTTCAGACCAGTCCACTAAAAACATAAACAGGGAAGCACTGTGCGGCAGCAGGAGAGAAAACCTGACATATGAGCCTGCTCTGCTTTATCTCACTGGTTAGACCTCCCCTTGTCAGAAGGCTGCAAGAGATCTTCCAACTGCAAATGTGTAAATCTGTTAGGCATGCCTACATAGGCGTGCGCACCCTAAAGCACAAACACACGCTGTGTGTGTGTGTGTATATATATCTATATCTATATATATATATAGATATAGATATATACACACACACACACACTGCTGTGTGTGCTGTTAGTGTGCTGTGTGTGAGGGTGCTGTTAGTGTGATGTGAGGGTGTTTGTGTGTGTGCGTGTGTGTGTGTTTGTGACTGTGCTGTTTGTGTGTGTATGTTTGTCCTGTGAGGGTGCTGTTTGTGTGAGTGTCGTGTATTTGTGAGGGTGCTGTTTGTGTGTGTGTGTGTGTTTGTGAGGGTGCTGTTAGTGTGCTGTGTGTGAGGGTGTTGCATTTTTTTAAAAGGTGCTGTGTGTTTTTGTGAGGGTGCGGTTAGTGTATTGTGTGTGTGTGAGCTGTATGTGTGTAGGTGCTGTATGTGTGTGTGCTGTATGTTTGGAGGGATTTGGCAGATTAGTAAATCCTTGCTGCCATGTGCCATTCCTGGTGGTCCAGTGGAGAGTAAACTCTAGCCTGCAGGGCTAGAGTTAATTCTCGCGAGATCTGAGCATTGCCGCAGCAACACTCAGATATCGCGAGAGGAACCTGGCGGAGCTTCTGTCTAGAGCTCCCTGGGTCCTCTCCTGCCTCCCTCCATGCTGCTGTGGGCCGGTGAGGTAGATCTTTGGTCTCCCCGCCGGCCCATGGAGGCTTAGAGCAGAGCCGGCACTCAGATAGCGCCGGCTCTGCGTGTGTGTGTGTGTATATATATATACATATATATATGCATACACACACACACTCACAGACACATTCAGACACACACACACTCACACAGACACACACTCACAGACACACACTCACACACTCACTGACACACACACACAGACACTCACTGACACACTCACACACACAGACACTCACACTCACTGACACACTCACACTCACTGACACACTCACACACACAGACACTCACACACACAGACTCACAGACACACACACACACACAGACACACACACACTCACACACAAGACACACAATGACACACTCACACTCACTGACACACTACACACACAGACACTCACACACACAGACTCACAGACACACACACACACACAGACACACACACACTCACACACAAGAACAAATTATTATATTTTCATTTAAAAAAATGTCCACCCAGCCTCCTACCTGGAGTGCTGGCGTGGACTTTTCCCTGGGGTCCAGTGGGGCAGGCGCCTTTCTGCAGCTCAGCCGCGAGGGAGCTGTGTGCTGTCTGCTCTCTGTTCCCTCTCGCCGCGCGGGCTGTCTGCTGTAGCTGGGAGCCGGAATATGACGTCATATTCCGGCTCCCGGCATCAGCGCGCGGCGAGAGGGAGCGGAGAGCAGACAGCTCCCTCGCCGCGGCTGAGCTGCAGAAAGGGGGGGGGATCCATCACCTCTTGCCCCCCCATGACAGGGGCAAGAGGTGAGACAGGGGGTGCTGAGTGCCTGCAGGAACAGCGTTCCTGCTCAAAAAAAGTGCAGGAACGCTGTTCCTGCATGACTCAAACCATAGGCGTGCCACGGGGATTAGGGTGTGCCCAGGCATGCCTAATACATTTCTCCAGCATTCCTAGGGATCTGACACTGATTGGTTAGATCAGTGTTCCCATAAAAAAGGAAGAAGCACGTAAATAAAAAAATAAAAAAAAAATAAAATATTTTTAGTCTGCAGAGTAAAGCAACTGATTCATTCATACTGAAGCTTTTTCATGTTTCTTTAAATTAACATACATACAACAAAACAAAAATGATTAGTGAACTGCCATTATCACCTATCCTTGCTTTCTGATGGTACTCCTATGGAACCAGCCAGTGCTATCTCTGGTGGGACTATAGTAATAGTCTCCAGACTTCTGTTTCCACTCTCCCAAAAGTAGACTGCTGCTGCCTGCATATGTCCTGCCTTCACCTCATTAACTACATTCTGAGCCAGGAGGAATCACTCGCCACATGTTACTGAAAGTATGCATGGAAGTTGCAAAGGGCAATCACTGTAGCCAGGGCCACCATCAGGGGGTGACAACCATAACGGTGTAGCGGCTGATAGGGCCCATTGGGTGGCCCATGCATTTAGGGCCATCCGATGGGCCCTGTATTTTCAGGGACTCACTCAGCGCTGCAGCCGTGTAATAGCGTGACCGGGTCCCTTTAAAAAAAATTCATCCGCAAGTGCTGCTGGGAGGAAGAAAAGGTAAGGAACAGGAGGGTGGCTGAAAAATTAGCTGTGTGTGTGTCAGTATGTGTGTATGCATGCCTGTTAATATGTATGTATGTCTGTTAGTATGTATGTTAGTATGTATGTTACTATGTATTTATGTTTGTCTGTTAGTATGTATGTATGTTAGTATGTATGTATTTCTGTTAGTATGTTTGTCTGTTAGTATGTATGTCTGCTAGCATGTATGTATGTCTGTTAGTATGTATGTATGTCTGTTAGTATGTATGTCTTTCTGTTAGTATGGGTGTATGTATGTCTGTTAGCATGTACGTATGTCTGTCTGTTAGTATGTCTGTCTGTCTGTTAGTGTGTATGTATGTCTGTTAGTATGTATGTATGTATGCATGTCAGTCTGTTAGTATGCATTTCTGTCTGTTAGTATGTATGTATGTATGTATGTCTGTCTGTTAGTATGTCTGTTAAGATGTTTGTATGTCTGTCAGAATGAATGTATGTATGTGTATGTACGTCAGTATGTATGTGCATATATGCCAGTATGTATGTGTCTTTATGTATGTCAGTATGTACGTGTGTATGTCAGTATGTATGAATGCATGTATGTTTGTCACTATGTACGTCTGTGTGTCTGTTTATGTGTGTATATGTTTCAGTATTTGTGTGTCAGTATGTATGCCTGTACAGTGACGTAACTAGAAACCACAGGGAAAAATGCCCTGGGCCCCCCCATGCATCTACCTCCCATCACATATGCCCCCGCCCCGCCACACATGCAGACAAACAGATACACATGCAGACACATACATACAGACACACATACACACACACAGAGACCCATAGATACAGACATAGATACACACACACATGCACTAACAGACATACACACACATACACTCATTTACACACACTCAGACTTATACACACGTACACTTACAGACACAGGCACACTCTCAGACACATACACTCACGGACACACACACATTCAGAAACACACACATACATTCACAGACACACACCCACATACACACAGTCACAGACACTCAGACACACACACACACACACTCAGACACTCACACATTCAGACACACACTCACAGACACACACACACACACTCAGACACACACATAGACTCAGACACTCACACACACAGACACACACACACTCACACATACACTCAGACACACACACATAATCACAGACACACATACACTCAGACACACACACTTAAAGACATACACTCACAGACACACATATACATACACTTACAGATGCACACATACATTCACAGGCACACACACACACTCACACACACTCACACATTCACTTACAGACACACACATACACTCGCAGGCACACACACATACACATACATATACACACTCACAGACACACACAAATACACACACAAATTATTCATATACAATGTCCACTCAGCTTCCCTACCTGGAGAGCTGGCATGGATCTGTCCCTGGGGTCCACATGTCCCCGCCCTCCCCCCCCCCACACACATACAGAGAAACAGATACACATGCAGACACATACATACACACACACATACACACAGAGACCCATACATACAGACATACATACACACATAGATACACACACAGACATGCAGACACACACACATAGACACACACACACATATACATTCAGACACTCACGCATTCAGACACACACTCACAGACACACTCAGACACACACATACACTCAGACACACACTCACAGACACACACACTGACACATACATGCAGACACACACATAGACTCAGACACACACACACACTCACTCACTCACAGACATACACACTTACACACACAAATTATCCATATAAAATGTCCACCCAGCCTCCCTACCAGGAGATCTAACGTGGATCTTTCCCTGGGGTCCAGTGGCGCTTCAGTGTGGTGGGCGGCAGAGTTCCTGTCAGACACAGCGAGGGAGTTGTGTTGTCTCTGCTCTGCTCCCTCGTAGGCTGTCTACTGGCATCAGCAAACAGTGTGCAAGGGAGCAGAGCAGACAGAACACAGCTCCCTCACCGTGACTAACAGGAACTCTGCTGCCTGCCGGGGGAGTCCATTAGGTGGCCACCTCTTGGGCCCCACCTATGACAGGGGGAAAACGGAGAGGGGTATCTAGACGGCCCAAGGTCGCAGGGGTCGTGGCTCTGGCCTGACCCCCCAGCAGTGAGGGGCCCCGGTCGCAGCTGTGACCCCAGCGACTGTGTTTGGTAGGCCACTGTGCCTGTATGTGTGTTTCTCTGTTTCAGTATGTGTCTGTGTCAGTAAGTGTGTATCTTTGTGTGTGTGTGTATCTGTCCTTTTTGTATCAGTGTGTGTGTTTGTGTCTGTCTGTCTGTGTGTGTGTGTGTATTCCTGTGCAGTATTTTTTAACGTGCAGGATTGCATTTTAAAAATACAGTTGCTAACTACCTTTGAGTTCAAGGGGTTACCCATATCCTGGCACGTTCCCCCTGCTTCTGCATCTGAACTGGGTAAATGGTTTGGACAAAAGTGTCAAGAAGTACTATACTATTCCAAAAAAGACACATATATAAAAAAAAAATTGCTTTTTATTCACTAAACCAGGGATTGAGGGAATTGGCTGGGCCATTCAAATTTTTAGCCTAATGTAGCAACCTGATTTTAGCCAAAAATGTACAATTGTTTTCTTAATTCTATATAATTACTAGTTTAATGATTAATCCCATGAATTGAAATGTTTTTAGCAAGTATATGTACACACTAAGGGTTGGCCTGAAAGCAACAAAATGGCAAAATGGCAGAGCTTTGTAACTATTTAAATTTCTTACACACTGGTTAAAAGGACATTTTATGTATTTGACATTAAGAAACTACTCTGTAAAATAATACCAACCAAGTATAAGAAGGGTTATATAACTATGAAATAATAATAACACTTCTGCAGACAAGGGTTACTCTTGATAGGCTTTTACCTGAATGTTTTTTTTAATTTATGGAAACAAAATTCAATGAAAGAAATATTCTATTTTTACCAGAAATGTTTGTTTTTTGACATAAATCATAAAGTAATATTAATAAATTAAAAGTGCCTTAAAGGCTAATTCCAATTCCAAGCACCATGACAACCTCAGTGATTTGAAGTGGCCATGGTGCCTGGAGTCTGTATATACTGCGTTTCTCTATAAAACTCTGCACATGTGAAGTTTAACCAATCTGTTGCCGGAGGACTTACTCTACCTCCAGTAACGTCATTAGTCAGCTCGGATCAAGAGCTGTCTACCAGGGCTGCCATCAGAAATTTTGGGGTCCCTGACACAGCTCAAGGTCTGGCCCCCCCGGGGTCTGCCCCTGAGTCAACCCACAGTACCACCCAGAGTCCGTCCACAGTACTGTCCCGAGTCCACCCACAGGGATGCAGTTTGTGTACTGATTGTGATGTGTGTATAGTGGATGTAGAATGTGTGTAGTGGATGCAGAGTGCATGTGTAAAGTGGATGCAGTGTGTGTGTATTGGATGCAGTGTGTATAGTTGATGCAGATTGTACATTTGTGTAATGTACGAAGAGTATATTAGATGCAGAATGTGTGTGTGTTTGTGTAGCGGATGTAGTGTGTGTGTAGTGAATGCAGAGTGTGTGTGTAGTGAATGCAGAGTGTGTGTTTGTGTAGTGGATGCAGTGGCGTCACTAGGGGGGGGCGAGAGGGAGCCATGCCCCCCCTACATAATGCTGTGCCCCCCCTTGTGCCTCCCCAAATGCAGGCAACTTGCTGGCCATGTCGTTAAATTATTTTCCCTCGGACTGTAACAGTCTGTTACAGCCAGAGGGAATGCAGGGCAGAGCAACTGGGGCACTGGGAGCTGTCTGTGCAGAGATGCTGGGGCCGGAGAGAGCACTGACAGGCTCCCTGGCACAAGCCCCGGCCCCAAACAAGCCCCGCCTCCTGCACATAAGCCCTGCCCCCGCCGTTAAGCAGCAGGCCTTGCTGCTGTTGGGAATGCCATAAGATGGCTGTCTGACCCCCAGCAACAGCCTCCAGTGACAGGTAGGCTTGATATGCTAAGGGGTGTGTGTCTGCTAGTGACAAAGCTTGTGTGTGTGTCTGTGTGTGTGTGTGTATGGACTCAGCAGTCTGTGTGTGTATGGACTCAGCAGTCTGTGTGTATGGACTCAGCAGTCTGTGTGTGTGGACTCAGCAGTCTGTGTGTGTGTCTGTGTGTGTGTATTGACTCAGCAGTCTGTGTGTATGGACTCAGCAGTCTGTGTGTGTGTATGGACTCAGTAGTCTGTGTGTGTATGGACTCAGCAGTCTGTGTGTCTGTCTGTGTGTATGGACTCAGCAGTCTGTGTGTATGTTTGTGTGTATGGACTCAGCAGCCTGTGTGTGTGTGTGTGTATGGGCTCAGCAGTCTGTGTGTGTGTGTGTATGGACTCAGCAGTCTGTGTGTCTGTGTGTGTGTGGACTCAGCAGTCTGTGTGTCTTAGTGTGTGTATGGACTCAGCAGTCTGTGTGTGTGTGTGAGTGTATGGCAGGCCCGGACTGGCCATCGGGCATACCGGGCAAATGCCCGGTGGGCCGCGATGGCCGTGGGGCTCCCCGGCCGGCTCCTGCAGGGCCAGCGCTACCCGAGCGCCGGCCCTGCTGTGTGTCTCCATGGGCCGGTGGGGAGATCAAAGATCTCCCTTTACCGGCCCAGAGACACTTCCAGGCGGCCGCTTGCTGGGGTGTGAGGGAGGGAGGGAGGAGAGGACCGGCGGAGCTCTATCCAGCAGCTCCGCCGGGTCCTCTCGCGGGATTCTGAGCGTTGCCGCGGTTACCGCGGCAACGCTCAGATCTCGCGAGAGTGAACTCTAGCCTACAGGCTAGAGTTCACGCTCACCACTAGGACCACCAGGGATCAGGCAGCATGGCTCTCCTCCCACGGCAGAACGGCTCCCCCCCTTCCCAGGCTAAAGGTAAGAAGGGAGGGGGGGGGGGAATATAACTTTTTTAAAAATTATTATTATTATTAATAAATAAAAAATTAATTTAAATTAAAAAATCACACTCACACACACACAGCACTCCCAGACACACACAGCACCCAAAGACACACAGAGCACCCCCAGACACACACAGCACCCCCAGACACACACAGCACCCAAAGACACACACAGCACCCAAAGACACACAGAGCACCCCCAGACACACAGAGCACCCCCAGACACACAGAGCACCCCCAGACACACAGAGCACCCAAAGACACACACAGCACCAAGACACACACAGCACCCAAAGACACACACAGCACAGACACAAAGACACACACAGCACAGACACACAGCACGACACACACAGACCAGACACACAGCACCCAAAGACACACACAGCCAGACACACACAGCACCCACCAGACACACACAGCAGACACACACAGCACCCAGAACACAGCACCCCCAGACACACACAGCACCAGACACACACAGACACACCACCCCCAGACACACACAGCACCCAGACACACACAGCGCACTCAGGCACACAGCACCCTCACTCACACACAGCACCCTCAGACAGACAGCACCCTCGCTCACACACACACATATATATATGTGTGTATATATGTGTGTGTATGTATATATATATATATATATATTTACAGATATATATATATATATATATATAAAATAACCCTCAGTGAGTTAACAGACAAAGAAAATTAGAATGTGACGGCAGATAAAAACACCCTCACACACAGCACCCCTCTTACATACACACACACTGCGCCCCTCACACATACAATACGTCCAAATATATATATGTATGTATATACACACACACACACACTACAGCACTACATACATTACGCTCCAGATACACGCTAGATCCCTTACCTTATATGCACTCTTAATCCTCTATACACACACACACACATCTCCTATACACACTCTGGGTCCTTTACACACTAGATCTCCTACACACACACTGCACCACCTACACACACACTACATTCCTTGTCAGCAAACACATACAACATTCTCTAAACACACCCTCTCTACAACCCCTACACACACTACGTCACCTATACACACACACTACAGCCCATATGCACACACTCGCTACATCCCCTATAACACTATGCCCCCTATACACAAACTCTCTACAGCCCCTAGCCACACATATTACACCACAAACACAAATGAAATTGACCTATTTACACAATACCACACCACACTCTACACACACGCAATCCCACAAGCAGGCTCCAAACACATGCACCATACACTTTCCTGGCCCTTTTGTCCTCTGGTATCCCACTTGTTGAGACACCAGAGACAATTTAAAAGCAAACACAGCGCAAGCATGTTATTAAATTTGCTTGCGCTGCGCAGAACAAATACAGGGCCTTTTTCTAATGCCAGAGCTCTTCAGCGCAGCTCTGCGCATTGAACCAACATGCTCACTTTGCGAGGAGGCGTGCTTGTCATTAGTGATGACAAAACACACCCTCTCTGGCCCCGCCCCCTTCTTAGGGGGCCGCTCTGATTGAAAAATGCCCAGGCCTAATTTTTTTCCCAGTCCGGCCCTGGTGTATGGACTCAGTAGTCTTTGTGTATGGACTCAGCAGTCTGTGTTTGTGTATGGACTCAGCAGTCTGTGTGTATGGACTCAGCCGTCTGTGTGTGTATGGACTCAGCAGACTGTGTGGATGGATTCAGCAATTTGTGTCTGTGTGTGTGTATGGACACAGCAGTCTGTGTGTCTATGTGTGTGTATGGACTCAGCAGTCTGTGTGGATGGACTCAGCAGTCTGTGTGTGTGTGGATGGACTCAGCAGTCTGTGTGTCTATGTGTGTGTATGGACTCAGCAGTCTGTGTGGATGGACTCAGCAGTCTGTATGTGTGTATGGACTTAGCAGTCTGTATGTGTGTGGATGGACTCAGCACTCTGTGTGTATGGACTTAGCAGTCTGTGTGTCTGTTTGTGTGTGTATGGACTCAGCAGTCTGTGTCTGTGTGTGTGTGTGGACTCAGCAGTCTATGTGTGTGCATGGACTCAGCACTCTGTGTGTCTGTGTGTGTGTATGGACTCAGCAGTCTGTCTGTGTGTGTGCCTGTGTGGACTCAGCAGTCTGTGTCTGTGTGTGTGTATGGACTCAGCAGTCTGTGTCTGTATGTGTGTATGGACTCAGCAGTCTGTGTGTGTGTTTGGACTTATCAGTCTGTGTGTGTGTGTGTGTGGATGGACTCCGCAGTCTGCATGTGTGGATGGACTCAGCAGTCTGTGTGTGTGTGGATGAACTCAGCACTCTGTGTGTATGGACTTAGCAGTCTGTATGTCTGTGTGTGTGTGTATGGACTCAGCAGTCTGTGTGTGTGTGTGTGTGTGTGTGTCTGTGTGTGTGTGTGTGGACTCAGCAGTCTGTGTCTGTGTGTGTGTATGGACTAAGCAGTCTGTGTCTGTATGTGTGTATGGACTCAGCAGTCTGTGTGTGTTCGGACTCAGCAGTCTGTGTGTGTGTGTGTGTGTGTCTGTGTGTGTGTATGGACTCAGCAGTCTATGTCTGTGTGTGTGGACTCAGCAGTATGTGTGTCTATGTGTGTGTATGGACTCAGCAGTCTGTGTGTCTGTGTGTTTGGATGGACCAGCAGTCTGTGTGTATGTGGATGGACTCAGCACTCTGTGTGTATGGACTTAGCAGTCTGTGTGTTTGTGTGTGTATGGACTCAGCAGTCTCTGTGTGTGTGGGGGTGTGTGTGTGGACTCAGCAGTCTATGTGTGTGCATGGACTCAGCACTCTGTGTGTCTCTGTGTGTGTATGGACTCAGCAGTCTGTGTGTGTGTATGGACTCAGCAGTCTGTATGTGTGTATGGACTCAGCAGTCTGTGTGTGTGTGTCTATATGTGTGTATGGACTTAGCAGTCTGTGTGTGTGTGTGTGTGTGTGGACTCAGCAGTCTATGTGTGTGAATGGACTCAGCACTCTGTGTGTCTGTGTGTGTGTATGTACTCAGCAGTCTGTGTTTTTGTCTGTATGTGTGTATAGACTCAGCAGTCTGTATGTGTTTGGACTCAGCAGTCTGTGTGTGTGTGTCTGGATGGACTCAGCAGTCTGTGTCTGTGTACGGACTCAGCAGTCTGTGTGTCTATGTGTGTGTATGGACTCAGCAGTCTGTGTGTGTGGATGGACTCAGCAGTCTGTGTGTGTGTGGATGGACTCAGCACTCTGTTTGTATGGACTTAGCAGTCTGTGTGTCTGTTTGGACTCAGCAGTCTCTGTGTGTGTGTGTGTTTGTGTGTATGTGTGGACTCAGCAGTCTATGTGTGTGCATGGACTCAGCACTCTGTGTGTCTGTGTGTGTGTGTGGACTCAGCAGTCTGTGTGTGTGTCTGTGTGTGTGTGGACTCAGCAGTCTGTGTCTGTATGGACTCAGCAGTCTGTGTCTGTATGTGTGTATGGACTCAGCAGTCTGTGTGTGTGTTTGGACTCAGCAGTCTCTGTGTGTGTGTGTGTCTGGATGGACTCAGTAGTCTGTGTGCGTGTATGGACTTAGCAGTCTGTGTGTCTGTTTGTGTGTTTATGGACTCAGCAGTCTGTGTGTGTGTGTGTATGGACTCAGCAGTCTGTGTGTGTGTGTATGGACTCAGCAGTCTATGTGTCTGTGTGTGTATTGGACTCAGCAGTCTGTGTGTGTGTGTGTGTGTGTGTGTGTATGGACTCAGCAGTCTATGTGTGTGTGTATGGACTCAGCAGTCTATGTGTCTGTGTGTGTGTATGGACTCAGCAGTGTGTGTGTATGGACTCCGCAGTCTGTGTGTCTGTGTGTGTGTATGGACTCAGCAGTCTGTGTGTTTGTGTATGGACTGTGTATATGGACTCTGTATATGGATATAGTGCCAACTATGGCACTGTATCAATAGAAATGTGTTTGTTTTTTAATAATCCCTGGTGGCAAATAATGAATTCTCCACCAGGGATTATAAAAAAAAGAAACAAAACACATTGTGTCGGGGGTGGGGCTTAACATGCGGCAGGGTCAAACTGCGGCAAGGGCGGGATTAAATGTGCCCCCCCTACTTTTGTCCCTGACCCACCATGTGCCCCCCCTAAAAATGAATCATAGAGACGCCACTGAGTGGATGTAGTGTCTGTGTAGTGAGTGCAGAGTGTGTATAGTGAATGCAGAGTGTGTGTTTGTGTAGTGTGTGTTTGTGTAGTGAATGCAGAGTGTGTGTAGTAAAGGCAGAGTGTCTATAGTGAATGAAGAGTGTGTGTTGGTGTAGTGGATGTAGTTGGTGTAGTGGATGTAGTGTGTATAGTGAAGGCAGAGTTTGTGTCTGTGTAATGGATGTGTGTATTAGAAGCAGCGTGTAAAGTGAATGTAGTATTAGTGTGTATTATATAAAGTATATATAGTGAATGAAGAGAGTGTGTGTAGCAGAGGCAGTGTGTGTGTATAATGAATGCAGAGTGTGTGTGTGTTTAGTGAATGCAGAGTGTGTGTAGTGGATGTAGTGTGTGTATAATGAATGCAGAGTGTGTGTGTAGTGGATGTGTGTATTAGATGCAGTGTGTATAGTGAATGTGGAGTGTGTGTTTGTGTAGTGGATGTAGTGTGTGTGTGTATAGTGGATGTAGGCAGGGACGTATTAGCCGCGAGGCAAACAAGGCATTTGCCTTGGGCGGCATTTTGCCTTGGGCGGCTAACTGACCTGCTGGGCGGGCGGCTGGAGAGGGAGCACTTCCTCTGAGCGGTCTGCTCAGCTCCCTCGCGCGCCGCAGAGTGAGGCTGGAAGTCGGAATATGACGTCTTATTCCGGCTCCCAGCCTCACTCTGCGGCGCGCGAGGGAGCTGAGCAGAGTGCTCAGAGGAAGTGCTCCCTCGCCAGCCGCCCGCCCAGCAGCCACTGGACCCCAGGGAGAGAGAGATCCCCCCCTCCCAGCACTCCCAAAGGTAAGGAGGTTGGGGGGTGAAGGGGTTAAATAAAAAAAATAAAAAAAGTGTTAATGTGAATGATTGTGTGTGTGTGTTTGTGTCTGACTGTGTGTTTGTGTGTGACTGTGTGTGTGTGACTGTGTGTGTGTGTGTCTGACTGTGTGTGTGTATGTGTGTGTGTGTTTGTCTGACTGTGTGTGTGTGACTGTGTGTGTGTGTCTGACGGTGTGTGTGTGTGTATTTAGAAGGTGGGGCGGGGGGAAGGGTTGGGTGGGGGTGGCGCGTGGGGAGGGGGGCGTCTGAGTTTTGTTCTGCCTAGGGCAGCACAAAACCAGGATACACCACTGGATGTAAGGTGTATATAATGAATGCAGCGCATGTGTTTGTGTAGTGTGTGCAGAGTGGGACTGCCCAGCAGCTCCCCTGTCTCTAACTCTCACGGCCTGCGTTCCCTGTGGAATGTTGCCATGGTAACCCGTAACGCTCTGGCGGCCACGGGGCTTGCAAGATTTAGAGACAGGGAAGCTGCTGAGCAGTGAAGTCAGAGTGTGCTGTGGGCCCCCTCTGCAGCGAACAGGTAGCCGGGGGCCCACAGGTACACATATAGCGAAAATCAATATTTATATGTGTACATAGGCAATGTGGGGCCTGGAACTCTCAGTTCTGCAGAAGCTTGATATCATAAATCCTGCCTAAGGAGACCAGGCCAAACAGTGGAATAACCAGGGACAGTAGTCAGGTATCAAACCCCATACAGAAAGCTGTAGTGATTATGATAATTAAAGCAATACTTTTATTTTGATAGATATTTCCCACGTGCAGTTATTCAATATCTTTCATGCTGAGTAGAATGAATCAAAAGTGGGGTTTCTGCTCATTTATGCTCAGAATTAAGCAGTAGTGAATATTCCAATTACAACATTTACACTTATCAGCAATTTTAATGGGTTATTCCAAGCACTGTGACCACTTCGGTGATTTGAAGTGGTCATGGTGCTTGAAACGCCGTACATACAGAGACTAACCCCTCTGGCAGCATTATTGTGCGTCATCAGTCATCCTGGACCAAGAGTTCCAGGTGACTAATGCTAATTCTATGCATGTTTGGTATTTGTAGATCCTCTACACAATCCTTCTTCCCAGATGTCTGCCCCCCCTCAAGTGGGAGCAACGCCAGCAGAGGAGGAATGAACTACAGGGATAACCTGGCCTTGGGGTTGGATCCAGGTGAGTGTTATTATTTTTATTTTATTTTTTCAGGTTTTCTTTTAGTTTCTTTTGTTTGAGGGGGTCCCAGAATATGAAGGGTTATTCTGAACAAAAACCCAGTTTCTGGTTTTAGTAACCCTTGAAGGTAGTACATTAGTACTAGCATTTTCAGATAATAAAGAGAAATAAGACATTATTAAGAAACATTATATTCATTAGATATTTAAATGAGTTTATATGGAAAGATGGATAAAATGACTATATTGGGAATAGGATGTCTGCCCTGATGGAACAAAGGAATGGAAAATGTGCGCGTTATATATTACTCAGTGATTACACCAAAAGGCATCTTAATTTTGGAAACATGGATATGGAATAAATGATGACCCTTTACATTGGAACAACAAATATTGGATCTATTTTAGTCTGTACTGAAAGCTGAAAAGAGACAAGAGTATATAAGAAAGAAATTAATAATCAGCCTATTTTTCCTTATTAATGGCTAAAAATGATTGAAATTAAAAAAAAAAAAAAGTAATTAATTTGCAGACCCTACTTAAAATGCATATAAAGGAAAGAAACTGCAACTGTATATAATTTGGTGCTTTAGAAAAGAAAGACAGGCGGAGGTGGCAGGAAGGAGAGCAGGTTACATATGGCACATTTTAAGGGATAGGTTGAAATGTGAAATTGGCCGATCCACCCAGGAGAGGGTGGAGAGACTGCCTCTCCCCTGAATGCAGACCATGATGCAGTTCTGCTGAAGGCCTCTGTCCGTGCATGGCCCAGATGCCCAGTATCTTCCTGCATCTTGAGATCTGCCAGGCAGATTCAAAAAGTGGGACAGGGCTACAGGACTTAGTTTTGCAGGGACAGTAACCAAAATGCAAGATTGTAGCTATGACGTTATTCAATAAAGTGTGAATTCAAAGAACCTTTTCTTCCTACCTGCACAGTGGAGATCTAGTAGCAGAATTATGAATTCTGTTTGGCATCACATATTCTCTCCACTCTCATATTTCATTTTTAGCAACTGTCATTGAAGGGCATTCAAACATAGAAAGGTATTCAATCCCAGGATGATCACTTCCACACTTAAAATTAAACATGCAAGTGGTAATTACTGCTAAACCTACAATAGCTTTGTTGTCCTTTGCCGTTATTATTTTGCGGATGCAGTGGCGGTACTACCTGTACACTAAAGGGGCCCAACAGCATTTGTCAGAGGGGACCTGGTCAGGCGCTGTGGCCCTGTACAGTGCAACTGGGCCCCCTTCTTATTGGCAAGAGGACGTGAGGGCCGGTCACCTCTTCCCAGGGAGACTGGAGCAGTGCAGAAGAGAGGTGGAGATGGCTAAGAGGAGGGGAGCTGGGCCGGCAGAGCTAGTTCCTATCTCCCAACAGGATCAGCCAGCGCACTGGACCCCAGCATCTCAGGCCCCACAACTGTCACAATTTTGCTAGAACAGTCCTGATTTCAGGGCCCTATCCCTCCATCCCAATCTGGGAACGCCAAGGAACTCTTCTTGGGCATCACAGAATCAGCGCATGCTATGCTGCGCACTAGAACCATGCAGACAGTAACTCAGCAGTGTTCCCGCCTAAGTCCTGTAGGTTGTGGTACAGCCAAACAGGCCCTTTTTGTAAGTGGACCCGCTCCTTTTTGGGCAGGCATCACTGGCGATGCCCTCTCTGACTCACCCACTCATCCTGATCTCATTCTTCTTAATATTTTGAGGTATAAATTCCACAGCAGCAGCAGCAGATCACAAAGTCAAGCAGCTTTAACCTATTGATGTGATGCAATGACTTATAAATCTATGTCAAAAAAGCAAGGTTATAGAATAATTCTAGTTTGGCCATTTTAGAAAAAAAAAACAAGGGTTTTTCAAACTAAAATAGGGAAGTCTACTTGTTGTACTTGAATATTTTCCTACAGTCAGTTAAGAGAAATCCTGTTAAATGACACTTTTACAGAGCAGCATATCAAAATGATATATACATAGGGATTAATGTTCAAAGTAATATTTTCTCAGGTTTACTATTGTAGTTTTTCTTTTTGTGTGTGTGTGTGTTTCCATCCCCTCAGTCAGTTCCAAAGACATAAATATAATATAGTCTAGTGATCACCACAATTTGCAGAAAAAAATAAATGTAAAATAAAAATGTGAACTCTTTAGTTGCAAGAAGAAGATTGATTAAACATTTTAAACCTGAATATTTAACCCTACTGGGTCAATGACTTTCATGACAACAATGTCTTACTTTG
Organism: Pelobates cultripes; assembly: GCA_933207985.1. NCBI lineage: Eukaryota > Metazoa > Chordata > Amphibia > Anura > Pelobatidae > Pelobates > Pelobates cultripes. Next base: position 111,570,958 of record OW240912.1, on the reverse strand, counting down.
GACATAATGGATTAAAAATATATGTATTTTTTGTCGGTTTTAAAAAGTAACATATATGAGTGATTATCACACTGCCAGTCATCCAATATCAAGTGCAGTTAGCATTTCTGTGTTTTGACTTGGTGTTCTTATGTATGGGTTTAGATAAGATAGGCGTGTGTCTGTAAAGATCTATAGTTTTTCAAAGCTAAAGCTAAACTCCACACCGATGTGTCATATCAGGTCACTGCTTGTATTCTGGCACTCCTAGAAAAAAAAATAATCTTCAAATTTTCCCTAAATCGTACAATCTTTCTGTCTAACTTTGTAAAGTACAGCAAAGTGTATACATAACAATAACGCTAAATAATATAGAAACTTCCTGTCTAGGCAACATACCATCATATGAAGGAAAACAATTTAAAAGTAATAATATATAATCTTCCTGTCTGTCCACTTAAATGCATACGAATGCTTAAAATACTATAATGTATATAAATAAAATAGGATTGAAAAACACAGGACCTTCCTGTGTATAAATAATATGCAATTTCCTGTCTGGTTGATGCAAGTACTATTCTTTGCATCAATTAAAAAGATGCCATATCTAATGTTACTGGGTTTTTTTAGTTTGTTTTTTACGTTATTGGGGTTATATATACGTAAGAGTGAAATCTCTTAGTATGCAACACGATATTTTTACCTATGTACTATGAAAGGTATACAGATGAGAGTAAAAAGGGGAACAATTAAAACAACTTTTTGTTCTTTTATTTTGCACTTTTAGTTACATTTTTATTCTCACACTCGTGACTTTTTATACACTACAGGTAAGGCTAAATACAGGATTGGACAAAACTGTAGTTAAAGAAACATTCTAAATGCAATAACTATTACAGTTTGCTGTAGTGATTATGGTGTTAGGAGTGCCCTGTCTCCTCCCTGCTGTAAGGAGTCAAATAATTTTCGAATGGTTTGACTTCTCGCTGGGGTCCAAAGGGAGCTTCTTCCGCCTTCACTACCACCGCCCTTATCCAATGAACTAAGCCCTGTATCCCCCCGCAACGTGGAGTGGCGTCCACATGACCAATCAATAACAAGTTGACTCCTTATGGGTGATGCCAGCCATCTTAACATCATGACCACTGTAGCTTGCTTTGATAGTTATAAAGCTTTGGTTGTTTGTTTAAACATAGTGATGTAAAAATGGTGCATTATTTTGCTTATTTATTTACATAATTTGTGATAAAGGGGCTATATTTAACAAAGTGTTTTGAAAATACTTTTTTGGGGGATTGTTTGAAAATATATTCCAGTCTATTAAAGTGCTTTAAAAGTAGTCTGAAAAGTGCCACCTTTCTTATTTGTATATTTCAACAGACTTTTGAGCGTCCAGCATTATGATAACCCACTAACTAAGAATTCAGTTTGCATATTATATATGTGTTTTTAATTGGTTTCTATGCCAAAATAAGAGTAGTGTAAGAGAATGGCAGAAAATAGATTAATTTTCTGGGGCAAAACAGGAGTAAATACTAATAAATAGAATGTGCCACACAAACATAATGCAAACCAATTTACATAAATGTAAAAAAAGCAAGATATAGCAGAAACGACTGTTAGAAATTAAAATTAAAAAAAATAATCAGAAAAAGCATAATTATTTAGTGACACTCTCCTAACACCTGCTTAAGGAGATATATCAAAAGTGTTACAACCTGAAACATGGTGCAGAACAGCAGTGTTAATTTTGTCAACCAACAATTTAAGTCAAATTTTAGTCTAATAAACATTTTTAGATTTAGTTGACTAAAACTAGACTAAATAGAAAACAATTCAGATGACTAAAATATGATTAAAGCTAAAATGACTATGACTAAAACTCAATTAAAATTTGCCGCCAAAATTAAAACTGCACAGAGGGGCTGTGGAAAGGGGAAAAGAGACAGACCAGGGTTTGGGAGAGAGACACCTAGAAGGACTGGGAGGACACAAAGAGACACAAAGGGAATGGGGAAGGGGCAAAAGAGACCGATAGGAGCTTAAACTAAACCCATTAGATTTTAGTTGTGTTGACTAAAATCTACTGGAGATTTAGTCGACTACATCTTGACTAAAACTAAAGCATTTTAGATGACTAAAAATTGGCTTTTTAGACAAAAGACTATGACTAAAACAAAATTGAAATTTTCTGCCAAAATTAACACTGGTGCACACAGAAAGAACAGCTTTGTTGCTCTTTTCAGGTCACAGTACTTTGCTAAAACTCCCTTCATATAATTGATTAAAGTGCCTAATTTAAAATGTTGTCAAAGTTAGCACATATTTCTTTTGGAATCCTTTTATACATAGGCACTGATGCTAGTGTTGTTGTCAATGCTCCACTTTTCTCACCACTTTAATGCATAACCTCTGTGCAATATGTATAAAAAAGAGAAATACTGGGGCAAAGATTACAAAGTGGAGCAGTCACCATGGAAACCAAGAGAATGTTCCTGCTGATTGTAACCTTTTTAGAACTTTGCCCTAGAGTTACTCTTTATAAATAACCCCTAATGTTCGCTATTCGGCGTTCGAATACAATATCATTAAACAATGCAATGTACATGGGCTGATTATTTAAAAGTTCTGCATTGATTACTCCTAACAAACGTACTGAACTTTGTAAGATTACGTGACAATAAAATGAGTTGTCCAGCACATCGACAAACACACATACTTAGTATGTTGCTTTGTGATCATACATGACATAGTAAACACAGTTCTCCCCTCCTCCCTTTCAAATGGGGAAGGGCTGGCTGACAACCTGTCTGTCTCCTCGGGAGCTCCGCCCTCTGGTGGTTACATTGTATTACTCACATCCCGGGATCTCCAGTTCGATGACGTAATAGCTGTTTAAATAGCTCTCTGGTGTGTGTAGACAGTGCCAGTCAGCCGGGATAGCCAGTGTGAGTACATAGAGAACATCGCCGGGTCATTGCTGAACTTGCTGGACAACTGACAGGTAGGGGAAGGAGGAGATCACTCTGGGTGCTGATGAATACTGACACTGTATATTCTCCATGGAACAATTCTAGAATGTTATTGATCTGGGAAATGCCTTGATATTTATTTTAAATCTTACTCTGCTCCTGCCTTGCCAGCCACCTGTATATTTTTTTTCTTTTATATACCGTGTCACCCAGGCTGGGTTTTGGTCAGTTATTCAGAAGAGACGTGTGTACATCCAATTCTCCATCTCTCTTTACATAGAGAGTTATGAGCTTAGTTAGCACTTGCAGCACACACAGAAAGTTACACCTGTCATGTATCTTGGATGTTCCCAGAATCTTGGATGTTGGTTTTGATGTGGTGGGTGGGGAGCTGCTTGGGTGTCTAATTTTAAAGGTGTGTCTGGATGAAGAAGTCTGTGAACGCAATCCCTTTGTATTACTACAGTGACACCTGTATTTAACATCCTTTCTGATCCGCTTTAAAGACTCTTGTTTTCTGTCTGAGTCTGCCAAAAGACCCCCCTTTTTTTTATACCCCTATGCCTTCATGATGCTTTGCCAGCTTTAAGTCTGGCGAAGTGTAATGGGAGTTGTAGTTTTACAATAACTACTGGCTTGCATTTTGGCCACACCTCTTTAGCTCGTTTGCTTGGTGATTGATATCAAGTTTGGAATGTTTTATATTCGGATGCTTCTTGGTGTCTTGCTTAGAACCTTTAGTGATGCTTGCTATCCTGTTGAGTATTTTCTGGCAGTGAGGTCTGGAGTACCACAAAAATTGTCATTACACACCCATGGTTTAGGGTTGCATTCATCTTAGTGATATACAATACGGATTGAGACACTATCCACTCATCCTACCTTTATTATAACTGCATCAAATCAAATCCATATCACTTGACCGTTTGAGTACCACTCACTAGAAGAGTTCTCTGACACTCAGAGTGTAATGTGGATAGTTGTGGATGTGAATAAGGTTTCCACTAGACTTGGATTTAACCCCTTAAGGACACGTGACATGTCATGATTCCCTTTTATTCCAGAAGTTTGGTCCTTAAGGGGTTAAAGGAACAATAGTTTAGCAAAGTACACCTGTTCTTAATATTTTCTTTTCATGAGAGAGGCGTTAAATATTGTCACTTTTGCATTTTCCTGTACTTTTTAAGACATTACTAAAGAGGTGGGGGTGATTTTTCCATTTCATTTTAAATCCTTAAGAAAAAGCTTTTAGTTTAATCGGATTATACCAAAATGTCATAGCTGCACAATTTAACCATATCAGGTTTTATGTATGCATTCATTAGCACAACTAGGGTTGCTTGCTAAACCCACAATTGTAGAGAACTGACCCAGAAATTATACGCCAAATTTGCCAAGCTGGTAAATAGCTGAGTACGAGAATTTTATTTCAATTCAGATGTTGAAGCTTAAAATTACCGGTTGTTTAAACAGCCTCGCATGTTTCATGTATACATTGACACAAAATGGGATCTCAAACACACATATTGATGCACTGATTAGCCCACACATTGTAATATCTTATTAAATGCTATATTAGTTTTGGTACAGACATAAAGGGATTCGCAAACTTGTATGAGGATTGAGTACAAACCCTTACAAACTCTTAACCAGTGCTGGGTAGAGTTTGTATTATGAAACGCGGGAGCTATTCTTTAGCAGTAATGTCTATGTTGGCACTGGGGTTGTTTGTGACCTGCTTTTGTCATGAGGTCCAACCAGCAGTCCCACATTTAACCTTCCTAGTTGTATAGGGTATAATTTTCTCAATAGTGAATAGGCTTCATGAAAAACTGGGCATTTCACGTTGTCCTTCAATATATATATAACCATTCAATATATATACATAACCATTTAACTTCCTATATTGCCAGTCCAAGATGGAATAGAGGCCTGTTTACTGGCAATATTCTAATCCTGGATACATTTAGAAAACATTATAAAGACATTGACATTCTCGAGAAATTGCTCTTAGGCACAGATATATACCATAACTCACAAGCTAAATCTTTGTACTGTTATTGTCAAATAGGTATGACATGAGTTGAGATCAGGTAAACCCACACCTAAGTTAACCTGTGTATACATCGCGTGACGGAATATTTCAAACATTTAGTTTGTTAGATAACAATATGTCTGCAAGCTGTTATTATGACTTGATTCCTCTTTTACTTGCACAGACTGTTGGGGTTTATATATGGAGTACAAATCAAAGGTTAAACAGCTTGTTATTACAAGCAATATAATTTATCTGTAAAAATGTATGTTGATATGTCTTATTATTGGCATTTTGTCTCACTATATGGGACAAACTATTACACATTTCGACAGGAACAATAGCTTGGTGAGGACCTTGCTCGAAGGAGCATGCAATCTAGAGTAATGCAATGCTAGTGTGTAATGTAAAATTGTTGTAGTGCTTCAATTGAAGTATACCCTCCGGGGAATGTTGAGATCCTAAACACTCTATGGAAATAAAGATTTTACTAATCTTTCATCCCTTCATCACAGAATTTAGATTCCAGCTAAAGGTACCGATGGTGCTTACCCCTCCTTTTAAGTAACCTATTGGCATTTTCACTGTTTCTTTAAAGGATCACTATAGTGTCAGGAAAACAAACTTGTTTTCCTGACACTATATAACCCTTAGGTCCTCCCCGCCCTCAGGGCCCCCTCCTGCTGGGCTAAAGGGGTTAAAACCCCTTCAGCCACTTACCTATACCCAGCGCCGGGCTCTCCTCCCACTCCGACGTCAGCTCCTGAGTGGAGCGGAATGCGCATGCGCAGTCAGAGCCGCGCACGCATTAAAAACGCCCACAGGAAAGCATTTCTCAATGCGTTCCTATGGACGTTCTGCACGCTGAATGCGATTTTTGAATTCAGCGTCGCAGAAGCGCCTCTAGCGGCTGCCAGGAAAACAGCCACTAGAGGCTGGATTAACCCTGCAATGTAAACATAGCAGTTTCTCTGAAACTGCTATGTTTACATCTGCAGGGTTAAAACCTGGTGGACCTGGCTTCCAGACCACTTCATTGAGCTGAAGTGGTCTGGGTGACTATAGTGGTCCTTTAATAATGATATTGTAATGATACAATGTTTTGTGGACCCAGGACATACTTGAAAACGAGAGAAATCTCAATGTATCCTTCCTGGTAAATTATTTTATAAATAAATATATAAATATGAACGTGTTTAGACAAGGAGGTTGCTTTTAGCTTTTGTTAATTTTTAAAAGTGTCCTGCATATTTTAACAGTTGAATTTCCTATACATATCCCTTGTTAATTCTATACTTAAGAATACCTCAAATATATCTTTGCGCTGCGTTATTTTTTGAAGAAGCATAGAATACGCAGTGGAGAGATATTGGATAAAGGTTCCAAGTTATTTATTTTTGCGGGAGCTATTCTTTAGCAGTAATGTCTATTTTGGCACTGGGGTTGTTTGTGACATGCTTTTGTCATGAGGTCCAACCAGCAGTCCCACATTAAACCTTCCTAGTTGTATAGGGTATAGGGTATAATTTTAGGGTATAGGGTATAATTTTCTCAATAGTGAATAGGCTTCATGAAAAACTGGGCATTTCACGTTGTCCTTCAATATATATATAACCATTCAATATATATACATAACCATTTAACTTCCTATATTGCCAGTCCAAGATGGAATAGAGAGGCCTGTTTACTGGCATTATTCTAATCCTGGATACATTTAGAAAACATTATGAAGACATTGACATTCTCGAGAAATTGCTCTTAGGCACAGATATATACCATAACTCACAAGCTAAATCTTTGTACTGTTATTGTCAAATAGGTATGACATGAGTTGAGATCAGGTAAACCCACACCTAAGTTAACCTGTGTATACATCGCGTGATGGAATATTTCAAACATTTAGTTTGTTAGATAACAATATGTCTGCAAGCTGTTATTATGACTTGATTCCTCTTTTACTTGCACAGACTGTTGGGGTTTATATATGGAGTATAAATCAAAGGTTAAACAGCTTGTTATTACAAGCAATATAATTTATCGGTAAAAATGTATGTTGATATGTCTTATTATTGGCATTTTGTCTCACTATACGGGACAAACTATTACACATTTCGACAGGAACAATAGCTTGGTGAGGACCTTGCTCGAAGGAGCATGTAATCTAGAGTAATGCAATGCTAGTGTGTAATGTAAAATTGTTGTAGTGCTTCAATTGAAGTATACCCTCCGGGGAATGTTGAGATCCTAAACACTCTATGGAAATAAAGATTTTACTAATCTTTCATCCCTTCATCACAGAATTTAGATTCCAGCTAAAGGTACTGTTGTAGGGTTTCTTAAAACACACATTATATTTGCATTCAGATATTTTATAAGCTTGCAAAGTAATGCTGTATTGTTTGCAGAAAAATGAAAACAAAAACAAACAAAAAAAAAATCTCAAAACAAATGTATGCGAGGAGACTTAGGAGTGGTTGAGAGAATGTTTAAGTGGCGTCATGTGGGGCACTGTAAGTAAATAACAGGCTACAGACAAAACAATTTTGCTCAGCTGAGATGAAGGGAGCTTATATTTAGAACATTTTATTAGATCTAGTCTGACAGTAATGTTATTATGAATGCATATTTTGGACAAATTTCTTATCACTTAAAGCGGGTATGTGCCTATGGGTACTATGGAATGGAGTGAGGGAGGGTATCTGAGAAACAGCACCCTTAACTCAAACTGCTAAAGAAATGTTTTTGTTTTCTTTCAAAGGGTCCAAGACACTAAGAATGGAATTTGTAAATGCTTTCATAGATTCTCAGTGCTGATAGTGTTTTTTTCTGTCAAAACCTATGGGACTTTTCACTAAACCAAAAAATGTAGATGAACTTGGAGTCTACTAGAAAATGTAGACCAAAATAGCAGAGTTGGTAAAAAAAAAAAGAAAAAAAAGCCTATGAATATTATAATTCTATTACATTTTTGTTTTGTTTTGTTTTTTATTATAATTACATTTTCAACTCACATTTATTTGTTTAGTAAAACTTTGTATAATATTTTGGTACACTGTAAGTGATAATAATAATGATGGTATGCAGATTCTGTTATTTCTGTAAGCAACTGTCTTACAATGTAAATGAGAGGACCAGTAGAATAGAAGAAAGTGATATGTTAGAATTAACACCCAATATGTTCTGAGTAGGAAATTGAGATTGAGTGTTTTATGCAGGAAAAGGGTGGAGAAAGGAAAAAGTCACCGGAAGACAAGTCACAGAAAAAAAGAACCCTAACCCTACTCATAACTTGGAATACCCTAACCATGGGATATAGGAAGGTATCCTTCCGCTGGGTGCTGAGGGATCCATAAAGTGACAGAGCCACTTTAAATATTGCATGATCATATTATATTACTGGAACCTTGTAAATGGTATTAAAAAGCCTAACTGAGGATGAAAACACTTTCAATTTCACCCTTACAGTATGTATAATAAGGTTGATGTTTATTTCTCAATTTCAACATTTTCCACCTAACAGTGTTTCTGCACAAGTGTACAAGTTCGTGAATTCAATCACGATGTAGCCTTTCTGACAACTATAAAGTGAAACTGTCACGACAAGTTCATCTTAAAATATGACAGCTCTTATTATATTGATTAACAAAATGCTGCATAATATATTTAATTGCTTATAGGAACTGTTATACTAGTATTTACCTTTTAACCCTTACTCCAACTGTGCCACTCTTAGAGGTCCGTGCCACTCTATTGTAACATCCCACTTCTCATCCCGCCTGATCCTGGTTCTCTTATACATGATTGAGCATGCTCGGGGCACTTACTCAAGCAGGGCAATCACCCTTGATGATGCAAAAGGCTTCTCTGCCAGCACGTCAGTATCAGAATGCCCTATAGTCCCTCTACCCAAGAAATATGTGCCTCTTGTGGGAGTAGTACAGTGACAGGAAGCAGGAGATTTGCAGTTAGCAGGGTTCGTCTGCTCTCCCGTGTCATTTAATCCTCGTATAGAACTCTTTGAGAGAGAGTTCTATGCCAACAATTGATTGACAAGTGAGGGGAAATAATTTAAATATGGTTTTAGTACAATCAATACATTTGCTAGCAATTCTGCAGGCACAGTTTACAGAGGATTTTATTTTGTACTATACTTTTTTAAATGTTGAATATACCTTGACAAGTACACTTTAATTGTTGGTATAATATATCAAAGATATTATGCTTCCGTATTCACTCTATGTTTTATAATGCTTCTGTATTTTTAATATGCCTTTATACCGTAGGTTTGCCAACAAAAAGTTTACAGTAATTGTGGAACTACAATTACCAAGATAGTTTGCCATTTATTGGCTGACAAAGCAATATAGGATTTGTAGTTTCACCATAATAGCTGGAAAACAAAGTTTTCACCATTAGTCATTTTATTTTCAGATGCCTAATTAATTTTCTGATATATAAAGATAAAAGGGTAACAGAATCCAAAAGACCTTTTTTTCTATACCTTGAGTCATTCCTACCCCTCTCTTTTTCTTCACATACAGAGGTTTTCAGGCCTTAAAGGTCTCCAATTTAAATTTCCGTCTTCGAAGTCTGATAATAACCCATAATTTATTTGGGTGGCAGAGAGCTCTGCTTGGTTATAGACGCTATTAAATAGAACCTTAGCTGTAGCAAGTCTCCTGTGGCTTTAAGTATCTTAGGCAGAACTTTGTGTAAGTACTAATTAGAGGTGACACACCAAACATTGATAGACATATACATTAGCCTGTCATTTAATGCTTTGCAGACATTATCGGGTGGATCTTGTTACAAAGAGTAAACAAGATTAACTAGAAGGTCTTCTGCCTTGGGTGGTGAGAGGGATCAACTTCTAAATGATAAAATTCAATTTATCCAGCATCTGTAAAACAGCAGGTGCATTTAAATTAATAATACCAGTTTTCATACTATGTTTACACTTTTTTGACTAAAGTTACGTTTAATGGGACACCATAGTTACCAGAACAACTACAGCTTAATGTAGTGGTTCTGGTGTCTATAGCCTGTCTCTGCAGTGGTTTCAATGTAAATGCTGCATTTTCAGCATTTACTCAGAAGACCTTTAGAGGTGCTTCCTAGTCCAGTGTTGCACAATGTGCAGCACTGACGTTCAGTGTCTCCATACTCTACATGGAGGCACAGAACGATCCCCATAGAGATGCATCGATTCAATGCATCATCATGAAGCTCAGCATGTCATTTTGCCGCACATGTGCAAAAGCCTTTCAATGCTTTCCTATGGGAAAGCAACGGTAATGTCTGAGGTCGTCAAGATTGATGATCTAAGCCGTTGAGGTGGGACAAGGCAGAACCAGCTGTGGCAAAACCAGCATGGGGTTGGAAAAAAAGCTGAGTAATATCACCTTGTAGAGTGATCTAAGGGGGACCTAAACAGCCACACGTGCACAATAGTGTCAGGAATACATGTTTGTATTCCTGACATTATAGTGTTCTTCCTGATACTATAGTGTTCCTTTAAGTGTTTTTTTTTTTTCCTGTTGATAGCACTTCCTATCTAGCTAATCGAATTGCATTAAATACAGAGAGACAGAAAGTTGCTGTGTTGGCTGGAGGCTGTTGAGTGAACCTTAGTGGCAAGGAGATTTATACAAGTGCCCTTAACAGGAAAGTGAGACAAAGTTCCAAAAGAAGAGCAGTCGCCATGGAAACCAGTGGCAACAGCAGAAACGTTCCAATGATTTTCAGGGTGACTGCTCCACTTTTAAAACTTGTTACAAAACCTTCTTTAACCATTGACAAAACGAATCCTACTATAAAAAAAACCTAAATATGATAGAACCCCTGCAAATATTCATCTGAGCAGTTCATTATTTATTTGAAACTGGTGAAGGCATACGTTATTATTTAATATTTCACAAGGGAGTAGTACCACCATAATGCTAAGACAGTCATTCTGGACCATTACTTGGCTTCCATTGTGTCATTTCCCTGTGCATTTTTTCTATAGCTGAAAATGACAACTACATTTAAATACACAGGAATTAACCCCTTCACTACCAATATCTTTTTGACTAAAGAAATAAATAAAAAGAGCCTGTGTATTAAAGCAGATTTTTATGTAATGTATTGTATTGTTATATGCATTATTAGTCATGTTTCATGATGCTCTATTTTATTGCATTGTGTTGTAATACACTACTATTTATTTACAAGCAACTCGAGTTAGAAAGGGGTATGAGTGATGGTTTATAGACGTACACTGTGTCAGTATATTGCAAAGAGATATGCTTGGACATGTCCCAGACACAGACAGCGAAGTGCTCCTCCTCAATTAGTGTGACTAAATTCTTGCTCCGCACAGGGACTGTATGACACAGTGTGATGGTGTGATTTTATTAGCAGCACGCTGACTCAGCCATTCACACGCCAACGTGACACACGTTCTTCTTCCAGAAGCAGGAAAATAACATATCTCTACTGCATAATCTGTGTATAGGCAAGCTGGATTTTCCCTTAACCCCTTAAGGACCAAACTTCTGGAATAAAAGGGAATCATGACATGTCACACATGTCATGTGTCCTTAAGGGGTTAAAGTATATGTACAACCAGCTTTCTGTTTCTTTCTGCTTCCTCTTACGTTTACAACTGAATTTCAACACGTCTCCCTTTCTCTCCTAATATGGAAGCTACATTAACTATACTCATGCTGTACAAAACGTGTGCATCCTTAACAGTGAAACAATTAACCCTTTTGACATTCAATTGAAAACAATTTAGGGCAAATTATTAATATTGTTGTTTTTATATTGTGACTGATTAAAACCTATAAAACTCCCTTAACCCTCTAAATGCTGGAACAATGTGTTGGAAACCCTTTAAGTGCCAAAGGGGTAATTAAGCGACACGCTGATTTGAATGTTTTTCCAGCGATATGGAATGTTCAGATTAAGACCTGGGTTAGACAGCTAAATGGATAACAAACTTAACAAGGAGATTTCACATACGTATGACTTGCTTAAACTCCTGTATGATCTTTTGCAATTTGCGATATATTTTTTTTAATGAGAATATGTTATGTAATATATTTCAGCAGGGCTATCTAAATTAAACAGTCTGTTCAAAAGAATAACATGTAGCTGCTCGGTTCTTTATGTGTTATGATACAGTGCTGTGGAATTAACCAGTTAATATAATTGTAATAATAATGGTGATAATTTCTGTATCATTTGCAGTTTCTAAAGCATCATATCAGGGAATTTACTGCCCTCTACGTTTACCAATCTGATAAAGTGACTCGCCCTGCAACCTAGCTAAAATGGCTTCTTGCAGTGGTAAGCGTGGTAGCATACCCCCCCAACTGGCCTGAATATGTTGGGACAGTCCTGATTTTGTGCCCTATTGCCTGGATCCAAGGTTTGATCTCTGGTGTTCTTCTTCTGAGAACACCAAAGAAAAATCTCAACACAGTATGTAGCCCATGGAACAGCGCAGCAGGGGAATAGGCCTTGACAGGGCCAGGAGTTAGACATGCGAAGAGTTAAGTGGGAAAGTTAATGGATGGGGCCGGGTTTTAGTTCAGTCATATATAACACGGCCATCTTGAGAAGAGCCATCTTAATCAAATCTGTATTTACCTGTTGGTTGTCCCACCGATCCTCTCCTTTTTTTGGTAGCTCATAGGGGATAGTGTTCCCTGTTTCTCCACGGTGGCAAGAAATGGCAAAGTTAAACTGGGAGCTACCTGGAGTTGGAAGGGGGACATGGATAGGTTTAAGGTGATTTAGGAAGGAGTTTACTTGGTTGGTAAGTTTGAGCTTTTTGGTGGCTCCAAACCTGGTGGTCTAGGGGTGTCTCGGGACACCCCTGCAGTTGATCATTTGAAATGGTGTCGTATGGATGGCCATGTTATGTGTTATGTGTCATGTGTGATATATATTGTTATATACTGTTTATTGTTGGGTTATTGCCAGGGGAGATTATGTATGGGGGGGATTATGCAGTGATTGTTGTTAGCAATGACTGTAATTGTTATAGTTTATGATATATTTAATAAAGCTGTGGACAGATAATTCCAACAGTAGAAATTGGTGTCTGCAGTTTATTGGGGCATAGGTACTGGGTTATAGATATGCCGTGATACGACAATGCGCACGTCATGAGCACATCATTAAACCTGATTGCACGTCTGAAGAAAAACTCAGGATACAAGTGCATTTTACCAGCATAATGGGCATGGATAACCCTAAAGGGTGTCCGCAGACACGATTTTTGGGCGACCTGGAGAACATGCATTCCAGGCTGTTATGTCTATACTCGTTCACCAAGTACGAGCTAGGAACAGGTGCATGAATGCTTATCTTTGACCTTAAAAGTCTTTATCGTATTTGATCACCTCTCTGTCAATCTGCCCTATTGTGGTCTAACATCCAAATATTCGTATTCTTTCTCAAACATTTCTCTTACCATTTCTGCTAAGCCCGTCCTCCCCAGTTTCACTTGCAGTTTCTGTGCAGATCCTTAATATTTTCACTCCCATAGTGAATATTGATATTTATTTAATTTTCATTTGTAAAGTAACAACATTATGTAGCAGCATATCATGGCTTTGTTCATCACACCCAACCACTCATCTCTCTCAACTTATTTATTTTCATATGTTTTGTCACCTCAGTTACCCTCTTCAATATGTGATGTGGATTCTATTGCAGCTATATGCTTTTCAGGCACTCCTGTAATTGAAATGTATTTTCTTGCATCCAAGACACCAAAGCAAAGTATTACATTCCAGGTCCTTTTTTTTTTTTTAAATCAAATTTTAGCTTAAGGACAAGATTAAGGACAAGAAAATGGCCTGCGTCCGCTGGGCACTGCTGATCTCCTCCACGACTAATGCCAGTGAGCCGGAAACCTACCTCATTGATTGAGAACGATCAGCTGATGCTCTCAGATAATGAGCTAACAGAAGTCACTGCTTAGGAATTTCCCGCTCTCTAGTGGTTCTAGAAGATTTAAGGAGTGGTGACCAACAGACTCCATGAAAGATTCAAAAATTGTATTGACTACTTTCAATGGGGGACTGCCAGGCCATTACTTGCATCATAATCACAACATCAAGCTGTAGTGGTTATGGTGCTCAGAGTGTTCCTTTAAAAAATAAAGTAGAGACTACTTTGTTTAAATACAACATGTGTACTAAACTGTGAATGACTAAACTAGATTTTCTGGTGATATGCTCTCTGATTTACCACCTTATGAGGCAATGTGTTGTTTCATTTTGTTCTAACAACATATACAACATGATTGCACTGGTGTGACATATACTGTTGTATTGTTCGTAGCACACTGTTCAGCATGCTCATACTTGCATTTTGAATGTGGTGACGCTGTTCCTGGCTTTGAGGACTGGCAGGTGCTGAATGATGATGGAGACTGACACGCTTCTCTTTCTCTCAATATATATATTTTTATTTATGACTGTATTCCACATCACTGCAAAGCTGTGATAGTGTTTTCTGACTGTGATATCATTTTCATGTGATTATGCTGTTTACTGTTAGAACAGAGAGAATATCATCTCTTTCGTTGTACAGGTAAAGTGAGAACACATTTGGCCACACGTATTAGAAGCGATAAATATCTGAACTTGGCCCATAGTCGACAGCTCAGAACTACACCGTCTGAGTTATGTACTTTTCTTAAAGTGCCATACCTAGCAAGACTTGGTGTCACTTTACAGAGAATACAATTGCATGTATTCATTGTGCTAGTCAAATTGCTATCAAATGTATTCTGTGTATTGAATTTCTTTGGCTTTATGGCTTGCAGTTTGTCTACCTTAAATGATGTGGTCCATCCGACATCTCTCGGCATGCAATTGTGTGGAATTGTGGGAAACATGTCATGTCACTTGGGGATGCACCTGGGAACATCATAACCTCCATAGCTCTTTTGATTAGTGGCGCTGTTTCCATGATGTGATATAATGTGATTGCTGTAGGGATCTTTCCCATGAAGCTGTTACAGCTTTATTACAAGCAGTGCCATGACTGCTTTGTATATAAATCAAAATAATAAATAAAGAGAACAATATTTTGAAAAACAAACGTATATATGTATAGATTGTAGACCATTATTAACTTAAATAAACTTAATTTATTTGGATTGTACTAAAATCTTTAAAAAAACACAGTTTCTCTTTAAACATTGTTGCTGGCTTCCCGAATAGTGTTTAGATAAGGTCAGTGGAGGCCAAGGTCAAAGTCGCAATAAAGAAGGATGGTTAGTGTAAACAACTTACAAGTGTTTCGTGTATTTTTTTTTTATTATTATATGGCAGGCCTATACAATTATTTATAATAGCAGTACATGCAAAAATGTAAATTCCTCTTACTTCTGAAATTAAATCCATGTTAGTATAAGGCACAGGACATGAGAGGTCCCACTTGGTCCCTTAGAATTAAACATCACTTAAAAGTGGCTAGCATTTTGCCTCCCCAACTGTAGTTAATTGCTACCATGGGCACTGCAATTTTTTGTTTTGTGAATGAGAAGCATGGTGTAAGCCCTGGGAGCAGGCTTGCTCCGTCTGGACTCTTCACTTAAAGGGACACTAAAGTTACCAGAACAACTACAGCTTAATGTAGTTGTTCTGGTGAGTATGATAGCACCCTTCGGGCATTTTCATGTAAACACTGCCTTTTCAGAGAAAAAGGCAGTGTTTACATTGCCCCTCGGGACACCTCCAAGTGGCCACTCCTTATATGGCCACTGGAGGGGCTTCCTGGCTCAGGGCTGCACAGTAAGCAGCCCTGCCATTCAGCATCCCCACGCTCTGCATGGGGACACTGAATTTTCCTCATAGAGATGCATTGATTCAATGCATCTCTATGAGGAGGTCCTGACTGGCCAACACGGCATTTGGCCCCAACCCCCATGCCGATTCTAGCCAGTCCAATGCTTTCCCTGTGGGTAAAGCATTGGATTGGTTAAAAATCGGCCATTTTGATGATGTCACAAAGGGGGCAGAGCCAATGCCTGCGGACGCGCGTGGCGCTGGAAATAAGGTAAGTTTTAAACTTTTAAAGGGGGGAGTAGGAGGGGCGCAAGCCACCTAAATGGTGGGTTTATCACTATAGGGTTAGGAATACATGTTTGTGTTCCTGACCCTATAGTGATCCTTTAAGTTCCAGGTGCTGAGAGTACCAACATAGTATATTGGGATATGATGTCATGTTATATCACCTCTGTTCACAGCTCTCAGCTCCAAGCATGTATAATTCCGACAAAGCATCATGTCACTAGGGCTGCATCAATAGGCAAATTAAATCCACTTTTAGTGCCTTTTCTTCTTTTTTTTTTTTACAGCTAAATATCAATCAGTTGTGTTAAATGTATGATGTGAGCATAAACTATTATTAATAATAACATTGCATTGGAGGAAGAGAACAGAAACATTGTCATAAATTGTGATAGACAATGATATAAAACTTTCCAGTTTATAGTTTAATCTGTATATTTTATGGATTAACATGTTTTCATTCGCTGCAGTGCAGTTTTTAATATTAATTACCTAGTGCTATTGTTTTTCCCATGGGTATTGCCGTTTAAACTCTGGTGACCCAACTTGTTAAACCTTTAAGTCATGACTCGAAAGTAAATTTGTGCTTGTTGTGACTCACCAAAAAAGATGTTTGATGTAGCAGAATATGAGTTAGTATTGTCATGATTTTCACGGGGAGCTTTTTTGAAAGTTCACAGGTTTGAATCTTGGCTTTACGTTGATACAAATTGTTAGAAGTTTTAGTTTTAAAATAATATTTCAGTCATTAAATATGTATTATAAAGTATTGCCATCTTGTGGACAGAAGAGAACACAGATTTTGTTTTGATTGAATGATGGTAGTAGTCGTCGTACTTTTGCAATGAGAAATTAACTATAAAAATGTATTATTAATAAAAGGAACAGGAAAATAAATACATTTTTTACAAAAAATACGTAAGTTGAAGGACACAAAAATACAACGTAAAAGCTATATACAGTAAATACTTTACTTGACAAACTTGGACCAGTTTTCGATATGGCACTTCCATCATCCAAGTGCCTTACCAAGAAGGATGCTTTCTTAAAGTACGCCTTGATGTATAAATGTTAGTATTGTACAGCTCAATTG
>OW240912.1:111440146-111553701 GCA_933207985.1 Pelobates cultripes | reverse complement strand
TAAATATAAGGCTCTAGATCAGGGAGAACCAATGCAGGAAGACGAGTGTTGAAGATTCACATCATAGGATAAGTCTGGTCTGGTTCAAAGGTAACTTGTGGTGTATGCAAACCAAGGTTAAGTGATGCCTCAAGTAATTGTAAATATCAAGAGGCATCAAAGGGGGGAATGTGGTGGAATCTCGGTAAAAATAAATTTAGTAGGCCGAGATTACCACGTGGGATGTGTACGTGCATATGCTGACGTATCGATCAGTTGGTTGCACGAGGCAAGATACGATCAGTAGTGTACGGAGCATGTGCAAGAATACAGGATGTAGTATTCCTCTCCTCCATTGTGCTGGACAAGCCATGCGGTCAAGCAGGAAGTTAATTCTTATTTGTAATGATTGGTCAAGAGAATGTGCGGGTGGAGCTTAATATGGGAGGAGTTATGTGCCTATATAGGGAGCCTGCACTATTGTTCAGGGCTCAGAACTTGCTGTATTTTTGGTGACATTAGTCACTCTGAGTCCCGATCGGTGATCCAATAAAGAATCTCTTCCTTCCTGAAGAAACCTGTGTCCATCTCTCTGTGCTTTGCTTCCGTCAGTTTCTCCGGTATCAAAGGGATATATAAGAACTGGGGAGGGAGGGAAATTTTTATTGTTCATTGTTTATTTGTACCTGTTGATCACACACCATACAAGTCCTTGAGGAAGTCCTATTTGGTTGGATGAAACGCGTAGGACCCCTGGTGGTGACATAGAGGGACTACACTGATGATTTTATATCTTGATGTAAGTTATTAAATACTTTTTTGTACTTCACTCTGAATGTGCATCTTATATTCTTTTATATACATTTCTTTCCTGAGCACATACATGCCAATATATCTATGGAGATTTTAACCCAGACAGAGGATTTGGAATTCCTATTTTGAAAAGGAAAATATTCAAGGCTTGCAAACTTCAGCAAAAGTGTGAGTGGCCATTTGTGAATATAACTTCTACAATTTGTCATCATACACAGTTATACGCTATGTTGTTTTATTTATGATTGGTTCAGCAGATCATCCCCTTTTTTGCTTGTGTTGTGTGGAAGACAAGAGGAAGTCTTTTGGGATACTATTGGAAATCTTATCCTATACAGGAAAGTTCCTTTCTGTTGATATAAATTAAGCACTTATTACACTGTGGTGGGTGTTCACACACATTGTTTCTTTCTATAATCAAGAAAGGCAGGGATGTGTCATGACATATACCCACCTTTCTGTTAGTGTAGGGTTATTGAGTTTTCCTTTGGACCCAAGTCTGACACCTAGTACAATACACTTGTTTAATACAGACATACGTACACTAACAGGCACTCTAAACTAACACTCCAAATAACATCAATCCCTAAAACTCCATTTAAGAGATGTCTCTAATATTGTAATGTATTTATCAACTGAACATTCTTTATAATCACATAATCCTATTCAAGCACACGTATGTGAAAATGTTTATACAAGGAAACTCCTGTTTTATTTTCAGTAATTCTACAGAGAATTCTGTCTGATCCATGGAAAAGCTCTTTATTCTTCTATTCACTCAGCCACTCAGGTAAAATATACTGGAACAGTGAATTCACACGTAAAACATACCAAATTGGCATTCTCAAATATGTAGATCCAAAGCCCCGTTTTTAATAAAAAGATGAGAGATTGTAGGATAAGACTTTTTAAAATATACTACACCCCTGCACTCTTATTAAATAAACTGCATTATAATTAAAGTGCAATGTGCATTATATGGCCACTTCTGGTCCTCTCCAAGTATCTGCCTCCCTGAGGAAGTTTTAAACAAAAGGAAACAATCAGCTTTGTAGCAGCTGTGTGTTTTTATATGCTATCAATACCTCAGAAATGTTCATGCTGTAGATGTGCAGTTGTGTGATTGGATAATCAGGCTTTAAAATTGCCCTTGGGACTGTGGGTGTCCTGGACCAACATCAGTTCCAGTCTGCAGTACTCCCGAGTCACAGCATACTGGTGAGCGGGGAAGGTTCAAACTGTCCTTCTTTCACATGGCCTGAGGGTTCTTCTAACGCTAGTGTCCGGGCAATCTAAGGCTGGTTCTCAGGGGTTGCCGTTCTCCTAGGGCACAGCACTATGTCCTGCAGGCATCCTGGACAAACCCCACTCTTCTTACCCTTTAATTCTATTATCCTACTGCTCTGGTAAGCCCTCTTTATTTAGAAGCCTAACCTGACTGTCGATTCTGGCACACTTCAACCGATTTTGCCTTTGGTAGTTGAAACAAGCATGGCCTTGGTTCCCAACCACAAATAAAACTAGCTGGTATAATGGTGTTTAGACGTTTTTACCCTAGAAGCCGGTAGAACAGGGTGACAACCGTTATTGACAAAGACTGAACTATGTCCGGAAGAGTCATGGGTAGCATTGTTCCTGGCAAACTCGGCCCAGGGCAATAATTCAGACCAGTTATCTTGTGTGCCATTCACAAAACAACACAAATACAATTCCAATGACTGGTTAGCCCTCTCATCCGTTCCATTTGTTTGGGGATGGTAAGAAGAAGACAATGACAATTCAATACCCAACTGTTTATTGAAAGCCCTCCAAAATCGAGACACAAACTGAGAATCCCTGTCAGACACAATATTTTGAGGAATGCCATGTAGTCTGACAATTTCTTATATAAAAATAAGAACCAGGTCTTGTGAGGATGGCACTTTTTTAGCAGAACAAAATGAGCCATCTTGGAAAAGCGGTCAACCACCATAAGGATTGTGTTATAGCCATTAGAACTAGGAAGTTCTTCGAAATCCATGGACAAATGGGACCATGGAACACTAGGTACAGGAAGTGGATGTAATAATCCACATGGAAGTTTATGAGGAACCTTAGAAACTGCACATACTGAGCAGGCCTGCACACATTCCTTGATATCTTTCCTGAGTGAATCCCACCAAAATGATCTCAAGATAGCGGATATGGACTTATTAATCCCTGGATGCTCAGCAGTCACATTGTTATGGAACAACCTAATTATCTTCTCTCATTCAATCAACGGAACAAACAATTTATATAGAGGTTTATTGCAAGCTGGCTGGGATTGAGCCTCCATGATAGCACCAAGCAGTTACAAATACAGATATACAATAAAAAGTGAGCAGTCTGCTCACTTTTTATTGTATATCTGTATTTGTAACTACTGTTACACACTCGAATACCAGGAGGTCCCTGAAGAAGTCCATTTGGACGAAACGCGTAGGACCTGGTACTATAACAGCTTGTACGTATATTTATCTTTTATATTTTTAAATAAAGAAGGAATTTGTTTACTCCATATACTGAGTCCAACTCCGTTTTCCTGGGAGCAGAAGCAGTGATTTTGCCCCTCCCCCACCCACCTACATCAGGGGAGGCACCCTTGGGCATCATTAATTCATCCATCCTATTGCGTAGAAATCCCGAGCAATCCAGATGGACAATTGCCAATCCAAAATCTTGTGGAAAGCCTTCTCAGAAGACCTTCAAGAAGGAATTTGTTTACTCCATATCCTGAGTCCAACTCCGCTTTCCTGGGAGCAGAAGCAGTGATTTTGCCCCCCACCTAAATAAGGGGAGGCACCCTTGGGCGTCATTAATTCATCCATCCTGTGAGTTATATCTAATACAGCGCATTTGTACCCTGTTATACAGTGTTACACTATTATTTGTTCCATAATCCATATTCTTTTGTAGATCCACAGCTGCATCCTCATTTTTGTGTATACCTATTCTATATTGGAGGGATTATTGCTAGGATATTCCTGGAGGAAGCTGTAACGACTGTCTAATAAGATAAGTGTTTCTCACCTCCTTGTTTTATGTGCAAGGGTGATTGTTTTTGTTCTATGTATATATATGTACTTGATTAATGTAAGGTCACCCTGGTGAACCAATGTGGTAATTTGTCCTCTGTCATGGCAGGTTCAGACTGTCTTCATAGAACATGAGAGTACCTTTCCAATAAAAAATTAACCAATGCATTTCAGACTTCTTTTTATTATCATTTTATTTTATTGTTAAAGTGAATTTGAAAAATTTTTAATAAATATGGCATCATTATTTTATAGACTTTCTAAAGCTACAAACAGTGTAAAGCATCTGTGTCAATTTCATTCTTTATGAATTCCCTTATATATTTTTAAACAATATATGATAGTGCTTATTCATGTCAAGGTTCTCTTGACCTCCAGCAGCTGTAAGCTGATATTGATTCACAACTGCTATCCATCCCTTCCCTCTCCTGTCCCTCACCGGCCATCTCCACATATAACACTACCCTCACCTCTGCCTTGAACGCTGCAGCCCCGCTCCAAACAAGCACCTCAAGGAGGATACGCACCCAACCGTGGCATACTAAATCAACACGCTACCTGCAAAGATGCTCCCGTTATGCTGAACGCTCCTGGAGGAAGTCTCGCACCCAGTCAGACTTTCTACATGATAGATTCATATTGTGTTGTTACAGCGCAGCCCTTGCCCTTGCCAAACAGTCCTCCTTTTCCTCTCTCATTCGTTCATGCTCCCGCAATCCCAGGCGTCTCTTTGACAATTTAGTTCTCTTCTTCGCTCTGCTATGGCCACACCCCAGACTAACCTTACTGCCTATAGCTTTGCATGTTAATTTACCAACAAGATTGAACAGCTAAGGAACGAATTCTCCCTTCCTTGCCGTTCTCTTTCTCAACCACACGTAGATCATGCATTTCCTACCCTTCAGACTTTCCCCCGGCTACTGAACAAGAGTCTCCTTTCCTCTCGCCCTACTACTTGCCCGCTCGATCCTGTCCCATCTCACCTTATCAGATCTCTCTCCACTTGTCTTGTGCCTTCCTTAATGAACATCTTCAACTGCTCTCTCTCTTCTGACGTTGTCCCTGCTGATCTTAAACATGCCACTGTAGTACGTATCCTGAAAAAAACATCTCTTGACCGGTCCTCCCCCTCTAACTATCATCCTATATCCCTGCTCCCTTTTTACTTAAAGCTTCTGGAAAGACTTGTCTTTACTCGTGTATCTCACTTCCTCAATTCCAACTCTCCCCTTGACCCTCTTCAATCAGGTTTCTGCCCTCTCCACTCTACAGAGACTGCTCTTATCAAAGTTACTAACGACCTAATCACAGCAAAATCCAAAGGTCACTACTCCATACTAATTCTTCTTGACCTCTCTGCTGCCTTTGACAATGTTGAACATGCTCCTTCTTCAAACTCTTCAATCACTCGGTCTCTGTGACTCTGTCCTCTCGTGGTTTTCCTCTTATCTCTCCCAACGCTCATTAAGTGTCTTCTTTT
This sequence comes from Pelobates cultripes, assembly GCA_933207985.1. NCBI lineage: Eukaryota > Metazoa > Chordata > Amphibia > Anura > Pelobatidae > Pelobates > Pelobates cultripes. The sequence continues at coordinate 111,548,373 of OW240912.1, read as the reverse complement.
CTAATATTACCTCCTCCCCTCGTCCTGTCTCGGCTGGAGTCCCCCAAGGCTTTGTCCTTGGTCCCCTTCTATTTTCTCTTTATACTGCCTCTCTTGACAAACTTATTACCTCTTTTGGATTCCACTACCACCTGTAAGCTGATGACACCCAGATATATCTTTGCTATCTGGACCTCTCAACGGGTCACTGCTTGCTTTTCTTCCATCTCTAACTGGATGTCCTCCCACTTTCTGAAACTCAATCTCTCTAAAACTGAGCTCCTTGTCTTTCCTCCTCCTAATACTGATTCTCCTCTTTCGCTCTCCCTTCAAGTTAGTGGTATTCACATAAGTCCATCATTGCAAGCGCGCTGTCTTGGCATCATACTTGATTCTGGCCTCACCTTTGAGCCTCACATCCAGTATGTTGCCAAATCCTGTAGATTCAATCGTAAAAACATAGCCCGCATCTGCCCCTTTCTTACGCAAGATGCTACCAAGGAGCTTGTCCATGCTCTAGTAATTTCCCACATGGATTATTGTAACCCTCTCCTGATTGGTCTTCCCAAAAGCCGTACTGCACCACTACAGTCCATAATGAATGCTGCCGCCAGACTGATTTTCCTCTCTAGTCGGTTCTCTCACACCTCAACCCTCTGTCAGTACTTACATTGGCTTCCTGTATCCTTTAGGAGTCAATTCAAGGTACTAATTCACACCTATAAAGCACTGAACAATTCTAGCCCCTCTTATATCTCCTCACAGATCCATAGGTATGTCCCTTCTCAGTCTCTAGGCTCTGCCCTAACCTTCTCCTGTCCGTTGTTCGCACCCGTACAGCCAACTCAAGCTTGCAGGACTTCTTGTGGGCTGCTCCCTTCTTATGGAATAGCCTGCCTACCGCCATCAGACTCTCCCCTAGTCTTCAAGTGCCTTAAAACCCATCTTTTTAGGAAAGCTTATGGACTCTCAGAGTAACATCTACCTTACATACCTGTCTCTTGCTCTCTCCTAAAGGGCAGCTCTGCCTCACTCCCACCTTATTTGACTGCAAATTCCTGTCCTATTGTGTTTTACACCCCACCTCCTATAGAATGTAAGCTCGTTTGAGCTTTAGGTTCCTGTAAGTTTTCTTGTAATTGTCCTATTTATAGTAAAACTCCCCCCTCTCGTAATATTGTAAAGCGCTGCGGAATCTGTTGGCGCTATATAAATGGCAATAATAATAATAGTGTAAAAACATACCATGTGTTTGTTCAGTCAAAATAAAATGTAATACAAAATGTTAAAATAATATCAACATGTAACAACAACATGTATATTTATGACATATTTCTGTTTGAGCAGTTTACATATCAAAACCAGTTTAAGTAAGCAAATAAAAATGTTTCCTTTAATGGTTGGTTCTTTTTTACATGCAACAGCTTTTGCTTTTCTTTTCGTTTTGTTTTCCTATTTTGACCACGTTATTTTTCATATATTCTTCATGTGCTTTAAGAGATCTGCAGAGAAATGCAACAAAAAAAAACATGTTGTAAAATCTGTATATATTCTAAAGGATTTGTACAAGTGGCATTTTATTACATATTATTATTTTATTATGACACTAATATATAGCCATGCTGATACTATATATTTAAGTTAATTGCATAATAGAGCATGTGCAAAAATGATCAAACACACCCTCAAAAAGAAAAGAGAAGCACAAATGCCACCTTTGTTAGAACAAGTACCCTTTGTGCTCTAGAGATTATGTAAAATCCATTTTAGAGTTAATTATGAGCTGTAGAACAAAAGTGATTAAACGGTAAGAAATATACAGTAAATGATAGAAAATGTCCATTCCATGTTGCACAAAGTTTAGAGTTTCAGAAGAAACTGCTTAGAGAAGTTTTCTTGGGAAATGGCATAAACTGTTTTGAGTACTCTCATGGCAATTCAATACACTGTGAATTGTCAAGAATTCACTAGGAAATAGTAGATTTAAAGGGACACTACAGGAAGCCAGATCACTTCATCTAATTGAAGTGGTGCAATGCCCCTTTTGCACTTAGTGCTGCAATGTTAAACAGTGCTGTTCCAGAGAAACTGCAATGTTTAACATTGCAGCACTAAGTCTGCCTCCAGTGGCTATCTGCCAGACAGCCACAGGGGGCTCTTCCTGGATCGAAACGGACCTTTGGTCCACTATCCAAAACTGGACCTCCTCACACTCTGTATGAGGACATCCAGCGTCAGATTTTTCCTCATAGGAAAGCATTGATTCAATGCTTTCCTATAGGGAGGTCTAATACGCGTGTGGCATTTGAAGCACATACACATTAGCACCCACTTGTCGCAGGATGTAGGAGGACGTAGAGCAGTGATCCAGCGATTTGATAAGGTAAGTAAATAAAGTGTTTTTAACCCCCTATTTAACACAGATGGGGGGGAGGGAGCGATAGTGCTACAAATACAGCTTTGTAATCCTGGCACTATAGTATTGCTTGAAGTCAAATTAGCCCAATTTGCAAATAATTTTAAAAATGGTAGCCAAAACAGCTGACTTTTGTCGCTTTGCAATATTTTGGTGAGTTTGTGACAATTTACCGTTAAGTAAATAATACTGTATATGTATTGCAATAATATTTTTATAATATTAAAAAGAAAATTGCAGTTTATAATTTAGCATCAGGTGCAGTTCCATTACATCACATTGATAAAATGAGTTTAATGCAGCCACACCACAGCTGCTACCAGCTCATTGACAGAGCAGTTCACAGTTTTATGATTTAATCTGTGAAGCTACCAATTGCTTGCACTGTTACCAGGAAACTGCAGAAAAATAGGTATCCTAGTTGTGCTTGAGGTGTGTGCATACTGCACGCAGAGGTTGAACATACCCTAAAAATATTTTTCATATATTAATCCTTTTATCAAGAATTGAATGTAAATAGATTTTAAATAGATATATTTTTTTAATGAAGTATATGTTAAATAAAATTAGAAAAAACACACCCCTACCTTTAGCATATGACAGGATCCTTCAGCCATATACATGCACCTTGGGTCAGACAATGTTTGAAATCTGGTCTTCTCTGCTTCTGTACATGGAGTGAAGCAGGGAAGACCACTCAGACAACTCATAGATTTTAAATACTGTCTGACCTAAGGTGCATGTATATGGCTGAAGGATCTTGTCATATAATAAAGGTAGAAAAAATATCTATTTCCTTTCAATGCTTGATGAAAGGATTAATTTATTTAAAATATTTTTGAGGACGCTCTTTAACCCCTTAAGGACACACGACATATGTGACATGTCATGATTCCCTTTTATTCCAGACGTTTGGTCCTTAAGGGGTTAAGTTGCTCTTTAAGTTTGCAATGATGTAAAGTTGTTACAGTGCTTAAAGCAAACATTTAACAAGCAGATTCCATGATCATGGCCTACATTTAAGTTAAGTGATGTAAGTAAATTATTGTTATAATTATATTTAAATTGTAATTTGTGCTTATTTTGGAAAGCTAATAATAAATTCTTGGTTTATGACATACATCATTATATCTTTTTGCAGGACTTGTAATAAATATGATCAGTGGATCAATCCTGCGTCCGGAGACACCAGGGAACTGTCATCAGGCAGCACAGAGCAAGCTTATTATATACAAGAATGGGCACTTGGGTCTTGCCAGGAGAACTTCAGCAGTGGTCTCTGTAAGGTTCTGTATGGGTAGGCCAGCCTGGAGGCTGTCTGTCTGACTGGGAGGCTTCAGTGCCTTTAGTGAGGCCCTTTTCCACATGTGCCCACCCATTATTGGGAGGTACGGTGCAAAAAATAAAACTGGTGCTTGACTGGGTCACTATCATTTGAAACAAGATGGATGATGTGCTAAGGAAAATATGGCAGCGGGAGAGTTACTACAACATATGCACACTGGGAATACATAGTTCCCCAGTGTGCAAATGTTGTAGTAACTTTGTCAAATTTTATGAAAATTTCATTAATTCGTTTTCCATTTTTATATTACCTTGCTAGTTGGCGCAGTGCTTCTGTTATGTTGATTCCTGATGACACACTGCACTCTGTAAACAGCAATTTGTACTCCTAAAAATAAAAATATATTACTTTGTACTTGTAACAAAAGATCAAGAATTAGCCTTTTCATTTAAGACATACAATGTATTGCACACCGTGTTACTCTTTCACCTACTATAGAAACTGCACCAAACAAACCCAGGCACTCAAAGGCTGTCAAGATAAAATGTAGTTTTTGTTAAAAATGCTTGTTAAAACAAAGACACAAACTCTGCCAGGGCGATAGCACTGTAAAAAGACAGCAAGAAAAAAAAGCCCAAAAAATTGTGATATATACCATCCTGCACTAATTCCTTTCTCGTCAGGTTTAATCACAACCCAGCATTGATACTTGATCAATAATGTTTTCTGACTTTCATTTGGTATTACATTTTAATGCAATCACAATCCAAAAATAGTGCAATCATTTTTTAAAGGTAATGCAACAAAATACAGATGAAAATGAACCCTACAGGATCAGGAACACAAACACGAATTCCTGACCCTATAGAGCTAAAAACACCATCTAGACCCCCTTACCCCCCCTTATCCCACTAAATATAGTAAAATCGTACCTTTACTCCAGTCTACTGCTGGCTCTGCCCCTGATCTGCATGCTTGGATGACATAATCAGAAGTGGTGTTCTGAGCCAATCACAATGCCTTCACATAGGAAAGCATTGGATTGGCTGAGACTTTCAAGGAGGCAGATCAGGGGGAGAGTCAACACAAGCCAAACACAGCCCTGGCCAATCAGCGTCTCCTCAAGAGATACATTGAATCAATGCATCTCTATCAGGAAAGTTTGTCTCCATGCACTGACCCAGGAAGCACCTCTAGCAGTCATCTTTTTACGTAGCCATTTAATCACCAATCTCTGCTAAATATTGGAGTAAATTTGTGTTTTTTCTCTATTTTGGCATATACACATATAACAAGGTTTTTGTAATGTGTATTTCGTAAAGCTGGTGTGTGCTATTCCTGCACAGAAATCCATATTGTGTTCAGCTATATCTGCTGAGTACAACGATACCCCCATTGTATGCCTTAGGCATTATTCTGTGCAGCTACAATGCCATGTAAGAGACAAGGCTATTTCAGTTTCTATAGTCAGAATTTTCATAGATGGATTTGATGGGCCTTTGTCTCATTTTGGGATATTATAGCAGTTTGACTGTTCAAATAACCCCACAAAGGGCTTCTATTTCAGAAAGCAGACACATCAGGGTATCTTACATGGCATATATTGTGCCTTAACTTGTCATTCTTTTGTCACCAATTTATGTCAATGTTTGTGGTGAGGGAATGTAAAATTGCATTTTTGACATACATGTTGCATTTTTGCTGGGTATTTCTTACACTTGTGCCACTGTCATAAAATCCCCCAAATTATTCTCAGTTATATCTTCTGAGTAAAACAATATGCTCAATGTATGACCTAGACGCTATTTTGTGAAGTTACAGTCATGGGCATCCGCAGTGGGGGACAAATGCCGGCAGGAAGCCCTAGTGTGCAATTTAAATAATTTTCCCTTGGAAGGCCCCCTCTTTCAGGCCCCGCCTCCCGTGCACAAGCTCAGCCCCCACACACTGACTTTGTCTGAAGGAAGAGGCGAGAAAAGTGTCAGAGTCTCCCACAGCCTTCTGAGACAGGTAGGATTCAGGCCATGACAGTAATTGTGTGTAATGTTGTGTGTGTGTGTGTGTGTGTACCTGCTAGTAAGTAAGCTTGTATGTGTATGTGGATGAGCTTGTCTGTAAGTGAGCATGTGTGTGTCAGTGAGTTTGTAGTGAGCATATGTGTGTCAGTTAGCTTGTCTCTAGTGAGCACATGTGTGTCTGAGCCTGTCTATAGTGAGCTTGTTTGTGTTTCAGAGAGTGTGTCTGTAGTGAGCAAGTGGGTCAGTGATCTTTTCTGTAAGTGAGCATGTGTGTGACAGTCAGTGAGCTTGTCTGTAGTGAGCATATGTGTGTGAGCTTGTCTGTAGTGAGCGTGTGTGTGTGTCAGTGAGCTTGTGTGTAGTGAGCATGTGCATGTGTGTCAGTGAGTTTATGTTTAAACAAGTTTGTGTGTGTCAGATGGCTTTTCTGTAGTGAGCATGTGTGTGTCAGTGAGTGTCTGTAGTGAGCATGTGCATATGTGTCAGTGAGATTGTCTGTAAGTGAGCTTGTGTGTGTCAGTGAGCTTTTCTATAGTGAGCATGTGTGTGTCAGTAAGCTTGTCTGTAGTGAGCATGTGTGTATGTCTGAGCTTGTCTGTAGTGAGCATGTGTGTGTGTGTCAGTGAGCTTGTGTGTAGTGAGCATGTGCATGTGTGTCAGTGAGTTTATGTGTAAGCAAGCTTGTGTGTGTCAGATGGCTTTTCTGTAGTGAGCATGTGTGTGTCAGTGAGCATGTCTGTAGTGAGCATGTGTATATGTGTCAGTGAGCTTGTCTGTAAATGAGCTTGTGTGTGTCGGTGAGCTTTTCTGTAATAAGCATGTGTGTGTCAGTGAGCGTGTCTGTAAGTGAGCTTGTGTGTGTTGGTGAGCTTTTCTGTAGTGAGCATGTGTGTGTGTGTGCCAGTGAGTTTGTCTGTAGTGAGCATGTGTGTCAGTGAGTTTTTCTGTAGTGAGGGTGTGTGTCTGTTTGTAGTGACCACATGTGTGTCAGTGAGTTTTTCTGTAGTGAGCTTGTCTGTAGTGAGCATATGTGTCAGTGAGATTTTCTATACACTTAGTGTGTGTATTTATATATACACACAGTATCTCACATTTTTTTCTATATCTTTTCATGTGACAATATTGAAGAAATGACACTCTGCTACAATGTAAAGTAGTAAGTGTACAGTCTGTATAACAGTGTAAATTTGCTGTCCCCTCAAAATAACTCAACACACAGCCATTAATGTCTAAACCATTGGCAAAAAAGTGAGTACACCCACTGCAGCCACTAATTTACCTCTTTCATATTAAAAGCACCCACACTTATTATATATAATTTTGGGCTTTCATTTCACATCAAACATCTATATATGAAACTTAATTTAATATGAATAACATCTAAAAAAGTTTGAGAAATTAAAATGTTTTATTTTGTTCTGCATGGCATTTTAGCTGTGATTATCATGGTACTGTTAGATTTTAATGCAATAAATTACAGTTTGTTCTGTAATTGTTTTGGTCAGCAATGTCTCACGGATATAACAGTGCCCCCCATGTACAGGTTTAATGTGTTTTTCTAAAGTGACATGGTTAAAAAAAATTCAGTTTTTACACATTGAAATTTGCAAGTTTTGTTTGCTTTGCCTATGTTGCCTTTGAGACCGCATGGCATAACAGAAATTAAAACTAACCCCATCATGGCATACCTTTAGAAAAGGTAGACAACTCAGGGTATTCAAACTGGGGTATGTTTAGTCTTTGTTAGTAGCCTCTTAGTCACAAACTCTGGCCAAAGCAAGGATTGATAATTGTTTTGTTTTTTTCATTTTTCACACAAAAACAGCACTTTCACTGATGATATCAATGCCATTATATATGTTTACTGCTCTAAAACATTCATATTTGTGTTCAGCGATGTCTCACGAGTAAAATAGTATGCTCCATGTACAGGTTTTTATGGGGTTTTGTTAAGTTACAGAATCATATATGGGGTTTTTTAGTTTTTACACATTAAAAGTTGCCAGATTGGTTATGCTGCCTTTGAGACAGTTTGGCAGCCCAAGAATGAGAATTACCCCTAATATGGCATACCATTTTGAAAAGAAGGTACCCCAAGGTATTCAAAATGGGGTATTCCAGTCTTTTTAGTAGCCACTAAGTTACAAATCCTCACCAAAGTTAGCATTCATATTTGGTTTTTTTTCATTTTTCACACACAAACAGCACTTTCACTTATGGTATAATTGTCATTGGCTATTTTACTGCTCTAAAACACTCATATTTGTGTTCAGCATTGTCTCACAAGTAAAACAGTACCCACCTGTACAGGTTTTATGAGGTTTTGGAAAGTTACAGTTACAAATATAGGGCTTTACCACTTCAGTTTGCAAGTATTGTTTGCTGGGCCCATGTTGCCTTTGAGACCATATGCCAGCCCAGGAATGAGAATTACCCCCATCATGACATACCACTTACAAAACTAGACAACCCAGGGTATTCATAATGGAATATATCCAGTCTTATTTATTATTATTATTATTATTTATAAAGTGCCAGCAAATTCCGCAGCCACTTAGTGATAAACCCTGGCCAAAGTTAGCGTTCATATTTTTTTGTTGTTGCATTTTCCACACAACAACTGCACTTTCATTGATGCTATAATCTTCATTACAAATGTTAGTATTTGAAAACATGTATATTTGTGTTCAGTGAAGTCTCACGAGTACAACAGTACCCCAAATGTACAGGTTTTATGGTGTTTTGGAAAGTTACAGGGTCAAATAGAAGGCTTGCAAATTGGGTTGTCAGACAGGTCTATCAAATTATAATTAATAAAATCAGCTAATCATGAAAAATTATAGATACATATTCACTTAGTATATATACACATATACATATGTATACTCAGGCAGTCCCACTGCAGGCAGTGCTGCAGACAGCCATTCCAGCTATATGATTGCGACGTCCTTGCGATCTCAAGGCCCACGGGTGCCGAACTGGCAGCAGGGGGACTGCTTGGCTTGTCAAGCAAACAACTCTAGTGGCTGTCTACTTGTATTCGTGTCAAGAACCAGGTTAATTGGAGAAGCTCAGCGCTTTCAATGCATGCGTTTCTCATCCCTGATGCTTCTTTGTAAGAAGCATTGGATTGAGTAACAAGCTGAAGAAGAGTCACACAACACAGGAGGCAGGGCAGGCTGCTGTGACTGCTGAGTCTTGTTGCTGGAAACAAGGTGAGTAAAACCCTTATTTTAAAATTTGATACGGGGGGGCTAGAATTCTTAATAGGTTCTAGGATAATATAGTGTTTGTATTCCTAACGCTATAGTGGTCCTTTAATGGACTGACTATATATTCTAGAGCTAACAATCTTCCTTTACATTTTTGAGATTGGAGATAAAAATAAAAGAATTAATGAGTGAGCATTAAGATAACTACATACATGAGCCAGTTGTTCCCCTTGCTCGGGAGGCACTTTTCTTTCAGAGTCACAGTCTATCTTGTTGCCAATCAAGAGAATTACAATATCTTCTTCAGTTTTTTCCTGAAAGAATATATACAAATATTAAACATACATATATAGTCTAATTATATTTGCATTAACATGAGCTGAAAATATTATTACCTTCCCTGCATATGCTTTGGCATCATTTAAGACCAACCTATAGTTGGGTAACATCGAAAGGAACTAACAGTAATGTGATCATGACTGCCCAATGACAGCCTTTTGGCGTAACGCTTGAAAGGTATGGCACCTTTTCAATAGGTTTGATAAATAAAAAAGTGAAATATCATGCATATGAGTATTTATAAAGAACATGATAACATTTTGGGGAATGTGGCAACAAGATATTGAATAAATCTTTGTATAAGGTTATATTTTCCCCACACACTTAGTGCAGTTGCCTTATTTAAACAGAAACCTGAAAGCAGTAGTTTTTATTTATTTTTTATTTATTTTTTACTTCAGAGAAAAACACAGCAGAGCAGGGGTCCATCAATCATTTCACAGATCCGCAAATGCTTATTATATAAATAACCATGTTTCTGTTTACAAGGATTTTAAACGATTTTTCACTAAAAACATAGAGAGATTGCAACTTTCATTCAATTTATGGAAAATTTTATTTACACATGATCAATTAATTGGGTATTTGTAATATTATGGCTGTGAAGGATGTTAGATTAGGTTCTCATTAAATACAGCAATATTTGTTTGGTATACATCTTTGCTTCTGTATTAGCATGCCTGCACCAATTCTATATTCCGCAATGCTCTAAATGATCTAATGCAACTTCGCTACTAGAGTGAATGTGTGGTTTATCCACTTTACATGTGTTGCTTTAAGGCAGCGTTTCCCAATTGGTGTTCTGCGGAACCCTGGGGTACAGCGAGATCACAATTGGGGTTCCGCCAAAATTTAGAAAAACAAAATGGCTGTGGGTGGCGAGGGAGCAGTAGGTAGTGATCTCCCTGCCCAGCTCTCTCACGCACTCAGCAGTGATACCGGAGCCAGAATATGACGTCGCACAAGGGAGCTGAGCAGGGAGATTATTGCTCCCTCGTCGCCTGCACGCCAGCTGCTCAGCAGCCCCACTGGACCCCATGGACCGCACAATAGCTGCCCAGCAGCCCCACTGGACCACAGGGACATAGAGACTCCATGCCCCCACTCCCAAAGGTAGGGGGGCTGGGTGGAGTAAAATTTAACAAATGTGTCAATGTGTGTATCTGAGTGTGTGTTTGTGCCAGTGTGTGTACCTGTGGGTGCAAGTGTGTGTATATGTCACTGTGTGTATCTGAGTGTGTGTATTTGTGAGTCAAGATGTGTGTGTCTGTGTGTCGGTGTGTATCTGTGTGCCACTATGTGCCACCTTGATATATAGACACATACAAACACAGATACACGCACTTTGACACACAGATACACACACTCTGACACACAGATAGATACATACATACACACACACACACAGATACACACGGTGTCAAGGTGTGTGTATCTGTGTGTCATTGTGTGTATCTATGTGCCATTATGTGCCAGTGTGTGTGTGTATCTGTGTGTCAGATACATGCACACACACACACACAGACACACATTGACACACATATACACACACTGGAACATACAAACACCTTGACACACAGACACACACCGACACATACAAAAAACTGTGCAATTTTCCTGGGCGGATTCCACGATGTTGATACATTATGTCAAAGGGTTCCATGGGAAAAATGAATTGGGAACCCCTGCTTTAAAGTTTGTTGATAATACTATAGTTAAGCTCTTGGATAAAATACTTATTAATGTTGCTTACTGAAATTTGCACAAGGCATTATTTAGTGGACCAGGGGTGTCCCAGTCCACTAGGACACCCCTAGGACCCTTGATGAATATTAGGTTTTGAAGGATTGCTAGTATTTAGCACTGATACAATGTCTTAAACAAACACTTTTCGACTTCCACCTCAGTGGCATGATATTTATTTGTAATTTCTTTTTGATCCACACATAAATATATATATATACTCTTACCTTAATACAATTTAGCCAGTATCGTGCCGCATTAAAACTGTCTTTAGAAGTTACATCATACATAATCACAATCCCATCTGCTTTTCTGAAAAACTGCTCTGTAATGCTGTGGAACCTGCAGAATATATATTAGAAATATAATAACCCAGGAGATTGTCTGGTTTTATTCTATATAGCATTCACTTATACCTGTTACCAGAAAACTGTGGTGACATCTGCAGTTAGGCATATCAATGCTCTTCACCAAGGTCAGGGTTGCCATCACATATGAAATAATTACCAGCACCCACAATTAAGCTTCTCACAGTCTATAACATAACAAGTACTGACTCCAGTTTGACTGCTGTCAAGTAATGTAGTAAGTAAAAAAGAAAGTTTATCACTCCACAAACGTGAATTTTTTTTACTGAGATTCCAGAATAGGTAGTGACATTTCAGCCTTCCGTGACATCCTTTCAAGCTTTCTAGGTAACAGCTTGATAAAGACCTCACAGCAGGGTTAGATGTTGGATGCTGTTGAGAGACCTACATAGATTTGGAGTGATTTTGTGGAGTGCCAAACTTTCCTTTTACTTAATTTTGTGGTATTTTTACAAAACCGATGCCCGGCCCTTGCTCAGTCATTCTCCCCCAATTATGTGTGTACACCCATCCACAGAATCATATATGCCTCAGAAACACACCGATTCCCACACACAAATATACATGCACAAATACTCAGTTTTGCATCTCAGACACACAAACACCAATATGTACTACTATATACACATGCAAATATGCACTGCCATTTACACTCACAGATGCATACCCCATAGAAAACACACAGTTACACATTGCCAGACACACAGTGCCACACGCACAAATTGTACATGTAGATACACACTTCCACACACAAACACATTACCAGACACACATACACATAGACACACCCTGCCACATGTATTCTCAGACATACAGAGTCCTGGACACAAACACTGTCAGACATAAACAGACGCACAGGTGCTCTCACACACACAAACAGGTACTCTAACATACACCACCACACACAGATACAAACTGCTACACTCACTCTCACACTCTCTCAAACACATACACTGGTAGACACAGGTTCACACAGAAACACACACAGATACAAAATGTCATGCACACTCCATATTATACGGTTTTATTTTAATAAAATCTTACACCGCAGTGTGCTTACTTTAGAATCACATCCCTTGCTCTATTAAGGAAAGAAAATAGCTCTCACAACTGTTAGCAGACAGCTTGATGCTACAATGTTAGAGCATACACACAAAGAGTGCACAGGATTAAAAAAATATATATATTATATTTTTTAGACACTGGTAAGACAATTTTCTGGCTCATTAGAAGCCTTTCTCAGAGTTGTTACCTAGTCAGCACAAACTGCTTAAATACATATAAACTGCATATAACAGGAAATAAGATAAGTGGTAGGATGTACCTAGAAAAACTTGTTCTACTGTGGAACCAACTTATTTGTTTTTTATACATAATGAACAAAATAAAAAATATACGTGCAAAAATAAATCAAACTTGAACATGAACTGAAAGAAAAAATACAAACATTAATGAGTCAAAGTGGTAATGTTAATTCCGGCACTTTGGGTGTTTGGCACTTAATCTTATTTGATCAGGGACATAATTGGTATATTAAATGAGTGAACAGTACATTCTCACTCATTGCGGTGTCCTTGAGGAATAGATTACTGATATAGTAAATAAGGGAAGGAAGCCAATATTCCTGTAGACTCAGACATAATTAAGATGTTAGAAGTTAATAGTTGTCCTTGCCTAATAGGATATATGAAATCCGAGTAGTTCTCTTGCCTAATAGGATACATGAATTCCGAGAAGCAGTATTAACAGTACTTGGTGATTTTGTTTTTGTCATTGACAGCCATCAGCTTCAGGTTTACTTACCAGCACAACTAACTAACCGGGGAGTCGTAAGAATGTTAGGTAACTCTATATCAGGTTAGACTTAGACCCAACATGTAGAACTTAAGTGAACAGCCAAAACTAAATTAAACCATAGTACTAAAGTATTTTGGCCTTAGAATTTTACAAGACTGACATCAGGGAGACAGAGAGTGATGTAAATGAGTGAATTTACATCAAAGATTATAGACTGGAGAAAGGTCAAGATACTAGCTGAGGTCAGATAATGTCAATGCAACTATAGAAAACGTGCTCTTAGCAAGCCACAAGATGGAAACCATGAGAGGGCACAGAATAAGGGCCAAAGTAAGCTTAAATAGCAATATGTGGACCATGTTTGGCTGGTTGCCAGTTAGGGTCATTATTTGTGCCAGGAAAAGCTGAACCATTGTCATTTATAATTGGTTATATTTTAGAACTTTGGACTTCCTTACATTGGAACTGCTCTTTATGAGGACATTTCCACTTTTTCTGATATTATTCATAACATAACCAAAGGTTATTCATTCCTTCAGATGGAGTGACATATCATACTTTGTAGATCGCGGTAAGCATCATTTAAAGATATTTCCTGACGTGATCACTAGGAAAACTGACTGGCACACGCAACCCACAGAAAATTAGTAAAAGTGTGTGTGTCAGCTCTCCAGCTTCCTTGTTGACTCACAAGAATTCTGAGTGACTAGGGAAGCTTGCAATATAGTAAACTCCTACCCCACCCCTAATTGCTCCACTCCCATAAATATATATATATTAATTTCTTGGTCCCTTTATAAGTCAGTGGCCAAAGGATTATTTTTTTCTATGAACTGTCTATAATAATCACAGTTTAAGAGGGTGGCTTGGAGGTGCAAAAACTTAATATACTTGAATAAGCATATATTTAAATATTTTAAACAACTACTTAAACAATATGAGGCCCTGCTGACTGGCATACACAACCCACAGAAAATTAGTAAAAGCTCTCCAGCTTTTTTGTTGACTCACAAGAATTCATAGTGACTAGGGAAGCTTGCAATATAGTAATTTCCTACCCCACCCCTAATTGCCCCTCTCCCATAAATATATTTATTAATTCCTTGGTCCCTGTATAAGTCAGTGGCCAAAGGGTTAATTTTTTTCTATGAACTGTCTATAATACTCACAGTTTGAGAGGGTGGCTTGGAGGTTCAAAAATTTAATATACAGGTGATACTCGAAAAATTTGAATATCATGCAAAAGTTCATTTATTTCAGTAATGCAACGTAAAAGGGGAAACTAATATATGAGATAGACACATTACATGCAAAGCAAGATAGTTCAAGTTGTGATTTGTCATAAGTGCGATGATTATGGCTTACAGCTCATGAAAACCCCAAATCCACAATCTCAGTAAATTAGAATATTACATGCAATCAATAAAACAAGGAGTGTACATAGAACAATATCAGACCTCTGAAAAGTATAAGCATGCATATGGATTCAGTACTTGGTTTGGGCCCCTTTTGCAGCAATTACTGCCTCAATGCGGCGTGGCATGGAAGCTATCAGCCTGTGGCACTGTTGAGGTGTTATGGAAGACCAGGATGCTTCAATAGCGGCCTTCAGCTTTTCTGCATTGTTTGGTCTCATGTCTCATCTTTCTCTTGGCAATGCCCCATAGATTCTCTATGGGGTTCAGGTCAGGCAAGTTTGCTGGCCAATCAAGCACAGTAATCCCACGGTCAACTGAACCAGGCTTTGGTGCTTTTGGCAGTGTGGCAGGTGACAAGTCCTGCTGGAAAATGAAGTCAGCATCCCCATACAGCTCGTCTGCGGAAGGAAGCATGAAATGCTCCAAAATCTCCTGGTAGACGGCTGCGTTGACCCTGGACTTAATGAAGCACAGTGGACCAGCACCAGAAGATGACATGGCTCCCCAAATCAACACAGACTGTGGAAACTTCACACTGGACTTCAAGCATCTTGCAGTGTGTGCCTCTCCATTCTTCCTCTAGACTCTGGGTCTTTGGTTTCCAAATGAGATGCAAAAGTTGCTCACATCAGAAAAGAGTACTTTGGACCTCTGAGCAACAGGCCAGGTCTGTTTTTCTTTAGCCCAGGTAAGACGCTTCTGACGTTGTTTGTTGTTCAGGAGCGGCTTGACAAGAGGAATACGACATCTGAAGCCCATGTCCAGGACCTGTCTGTGTGTGGTGGCTCTTGATGCACTGACTGACTCACTGGCGCACGCAACCAACAGAAAATTAGTAAAAAGGTATGTGTCAGAACTCCAGCTTCCTTGTTGACTTACAAGAATTCTGAGTGACTAGGGAAACTTGCAATATAGTAAATTCCTACCCCGCCCCGTATTGCCCCTCTCCCATAACTATATTTATTAGATCTTTGGTCCCTGTATAAGTCAGTGGCCAAAGGGTTAATTTTTTCTATGAACTGTCTTTAATACTCAGTTTGAGAGGGTGGCTTGGAGGTACAAAAATATAATAAACTTAAATAAACATATACTTAAATATTTGAAACAACTACTTAAACAATATGAGGCCCTACATGCAGCTTCTACAGCTGTAAAGAATCCTTGTACTGATCTCAAAAGCATTCCTCCCTCCTCCTGTTGGTATGATGAAGCCATAAAGTTTGCACTCCAAAGACTGTTGTACAGAGTGGAAGTGGGGAAGGCAACCATTTGGCATTCCTCTGCAGAGATGCAGAGGGACATAACAGAGCCTTGGCGAGGCAGCTAATTATTTTCTCTGCACGATGAACACTTGTGCTTGTATAATAGGAACACTGAGTGGAGCTTTATGTGCTAAATTGCCTATGGCATTGTTCACACTTTGTTAATAGGGAATGAATTAATCCATTTAGAATGCAGTTTTAATAAATTTATCATGATAGAGAAAATCCTGTGTGATAAGGCAGTATTAAAGTCTCTCTGTTGTGCAATGCTATTAAAACAGAATAAAATGTTAAAGTGCTATATTAGGGGTTTTCAATTAATAATTGCATACTCGATGTTATGCATTATCTAAATATTCCAAAAGAAGATTGTGAGAAATAAAACTTCACAGTCACAGCGGCTCCACAAAATTGTTTCCACTATTTTTCCAGAATTCCATACAAAATATGCACAGTGCTCATTTTTTTCATATTTCCAACTAGCATTTCTCTAGACTTCCTTTAGCTACGTGGGGGGGGGGGAGGGGAGGAGATGAGCCCCACTACCCAGAGTGCTACTGAACAGAATTTGTCTTTGCAATTCCGGTGTCCTGGGTGAGCCCCAGTGATATTAATAGGAGTCTGCTTCTTGCCGCACGCCAGTAGGCTGTGTGTATGTTAAGGCCTACGGCCTGTTTCACGTCCCTCCCAATCAGTCCCTATACCTGTCCTACCTGTGCCTGTTTGTTAATAAATTGCAAAAGTATCTATATAGGCCTATCATGAAATATACCCAGAACGACATGGATATCCAGGCTATGGCTGCATCCCTGGAGAAGGCTATGGCCAAAGTGTTGCCAGCGGCCTCTGATAATTTCAAGCCAGATGTCTCCTCCAGAGAGAGGGCACGCCTAGCAAAGCATTATTTGAAAGGCGAGGCCTCCAAGAAGGACCCTGATAAGGGCAAGGCACCCCTCAAGCGCAATAAACGCCCAATGCCGATTCCCCCACTCATATGCAGGACGATTACTAGGATGAGGAAAGAGATGTGCCTCATTCTCTCTCCATCGTGGACGAGTGGTAGGCAGAGGTCTACGGCGGGGACCTTTCTGGTTGAGCCCCAGAGTAAGGAGGATGCAGGGACGACAGAGACGTTCACTACTCAGGAAGAGGAGGTTTTCCCGGATACTATGGGTTAGAGGATGTTTGACCCCAGGAACATCAGACATCCCCGCTCCGGGGAGTTGACTCCACCAGAACACCTCCTTAAATGTATGCATTTCTGGATACGGAAGCCCCTGGACAAAGCCGTCCGCAAGCGGATGAGGGCCGAATGCCCCAGGTCATCATTATCTGATAAAGTGGCGTTTGACCAGCTCATGCAGGCTTTTATGGCACGTGGAGGTCGTGAGGGGTTGAAAGGGGCTTTGGGGGGCACTGGATAAGCTCCTGGATGCGATGGGGCCATTGGCCCATGTAATGTACCTGGCGGACTATGCATATGCCAGGGCAGACTCCTTCACTGCGGATATGTTGCGCACGGCATTAGAGAAGGGGCCCAAAGGGGGTTTTGCCTTATGGGCAATACCAATGCGGCCCTCTCGACCGTGCAGCACTCTTTCGCATTGACCCCAAACTGGCGGATCTTGGGGTGAAAGAACTAGGCCCACAGGCACAGGGAAAACCTTTTGGAAATGCCTTCATGAAGGAACTAAATAAACATGTGAACATGTTCACCTCTCTAAATAAGGCCCGCACCTCCATGCGTAAGGTCTTTAAAGGCAACTCCACTAGGGGTGTTTTTTCAAGGGCTGGTTGGCAACGGGGCCATGCCACAAGCCGGTTTTTGCCATCGGGCCCCTGTACGGGACACCCACAACACTTCTACCCAGAAGTTGGTGCATGACAATAATAAGTGTCTCCCGTGCAGATAATTAAATTCCTAGGCTTCGAGTCCTGCACGCTTCACCTTCCATCTTCCCAGGTGCCATACAGAAGGAGATCGGCTAGCTCCTCAAGCTCTACTCCATCCCGCACAGGGATTGTAGGCCTGCTGTCCTCCTTAATCCAAGCCATATTTCCAGGCCCTCTACATTATCGTGCCATGCAGCGGCTGCAGGCCCGCTTCCTCAGACGAAACCCCACCTACAACCAACCAGTTCTGCTGACAGACGAGAACTCAAATGGTGGCCATCTTTGGCAGCCACCCGGACTTCATACTGAAGTCGGACGCCAGCAGGTGGGGATGGGGAGCTAACAAAGGGGGCTTGTCCACTGGAGGTGCATGGACAACATGGGAACTCATGATGCACATCAACTGCCTTGAATTATTGGCCGGATCCTTCGCCATTCAAAGCCTGGCAAAGGGGCAATCCAACTGCTGTATTCTCCTTCGGATGGACAACGTCTCTGCCATATGTTACATCAACTGCCTGGGAGGTAGGCGATCCCAGACACTGACAGATCTAACAAAGGATATTTTCAATTACTGCCTATCTCGCAACATCACGATCCAGGCGGAACACTTACCGGGGGAGTCGATTCTTACAGTGGATTGGTACGCCCGCCACTGGAGAGATGTCAGTGACTGGCATTTAAACCCTCGGGTGTTCGCACTCCTGAAAGACCAGAGGGGTCCATTCCTATTTGACCTGTTTGCCTCATGCAGCAACCATCAACTACCGGAGTCTTACAGCTGGCTCCGGACCCGTATTGCACGGCAGTGCACGCCTTCATCCAACACTGGCCACGTCAAGGGGCTTATGGCTTTCCCCCTATTCGCAATGATAGCGAGAGTCCTCTATCAAATTTAGAGATGAGAGGTGCAAATTCTCCATCTGACAGCCCTATGGCCAAGACAACCCTGGTTCCCAGATCTACTTGACATGTCTTGCGAGGATCCACTTCTCTTGCTGGACAATACGACGATACTCCGGGACCCAGTGGGGAACCCACACCCGATGCTCCTAGACCGATGCTCCTGGACGAACACATGTCCTTAGTGGCTTGGACACTTTCAAGTGTGCATGGTGTACCAACTACTTATCGTCGGCAACTAGAGATCTACTGTGGGACTCTTGGGCGCCAGGAACAAGGAGAGGCTACGTATCTGCCTGGCAAACTTGGACCACTTGGTGTGTGGGATCGCTCCGGAGGGAGTCACATTCCGTATTTCATGATGAACGCGATGTTTTGTCATCAGTCTTCTACCGGTTCTTTGTCTCGGACCCTCAACTGCATGGTAACGGCATTGCGGGCATATGTGAAGGCGACGGAGATGTTGTGCACAACAACATCCCGACAACTGCTGGTTTCATACATCAGCCCTCACGGTCTGGTTTCAGTCAGGACATTCTATTTCCATTCGTTGTCCAACGCTGCGTTTTCTCTGCTTACTAAGTGTTAAAATTGCAAAATATGAAGCCTCCTTTCATGTGGTAAAATTTAAGATTATACTAGCGTGGTGCATTAATAATCTTTATTTCCCCCTCTTTTTTGTTGGTTGTCCTACCCTGGTATAAGGTAAGTTATAGGGTTCCAGGATGCTTGGGGTTCATTGTACATGGTATACTTTACAAGTATGAAATATACGATCGTATAGGAGTTTTCATTCTTGCATGTTGGTACATTATAGTTATGTTCTCATTTAATAACATTAAATAATAATTTTAATTATAATCATATCTGATTTTGTAAGCTCACTGATTTATGTTCAAAGGTCGGTTCCGTATCCCTGAAACTAGTTTCCTTTTCTTTCAGCTTAACCCACCTATGGAAGGAATTTGTTTCCCTTGTCGTTTTCAAGGCTGAAGTTGGATGTTGTACAAAGGTTCTCGTTTTGTTATGGACTTGTGATGTTGCATTGGTCACGAGGAAGTGAATTGGATGTGCTTTCCCTTATATACACTCTGACTGTGTTCTGATTGGTTCTTTATTTTAAATATTTTTTCTTTGCTGCTATGGTTAGTAATGAAAGTTATTGCATAATACTTGCCTCCTGTCATTATTAAAATTAAGATTATTGATGGGGGCGTGGCTAACCGCCGAGCAAGATGGACGCTCGGTAATCTGCTCCGGCACATGGGCTCCAACAAAACCGCAAATTTAACGAGCTGAACGCTGAAATACCGAGACAGGCATTATGACAACCTCCAAAACGAAGAAGGCTTCTACTAAAGCCGAAAAAACAAACTTCTTCGGCCAGAAACAGGCATCCACGGCGGACGCCGCGCGGGAATATACCTAAGATGGCGCGGAGGGCCCAGATCCCCTATACACACCAACGCAGCCTGCAGAACCCCTTCCACCTGAACACCTCACAAGAGGACACTTTGAAACTGCCATGGAAGCAATGGCAACCAAACTAATCAGCACCTGGCAGAAAACGGCAGAACAAATCAAAAAAGAGGTGAGAGACCTGTCAACCCGCACCGCCACAGTAGAACAACACTGCCAGGCGCTCACAACGGTGCAAGCAGACATGACAGGGCAGCTGCAAGCCCTACACCTCAAAATAGAAAACATCGAAACCCGTATAGCTGATCAAGAAGACAGGTCACGCAGGAACAACCTGAGACTGCGCGGCATCCCTGAAGCTGTATCCCCAGACGACCTGCAGCCTTATGTGAGAGGCCTCCTGAAAGCCTATGCCACAGACATCCCGACGGACATGCTCCTATTAGACAGGGTTCACCGAGTGGCAAAGCCGAGATTCCTGCCCGACTCCACGCCACGCGATGTTCTAATCAGGGCGCATTACTTTCACATTAAGGAACTGGTCCTTAAAGCATACCGAAGCAGAGTGGACCCGCACGAGGATTACGCATCTGTGCGCATCATGGCGGACCTCTCGGCGGCAACGCTGCGCAGAAGAAGGGACTTCCACCAAGTACTCCGCAACCACGGGGTCCGCTACAGGTGGGGATTCCCCACGAAAATTATCCTGACCAGAAACGGGAAGACTACATACATTGCAACTCCAGAAGAAGGGAAAGCGGCACTGGAAACATGGGGTCTCTCCGACCACCCGCCAGCGGAAAAACGTCCGACCACCTACCGCCCGAACAATAATGCTACCATAGACTAACACTAACCACCGATTGACCGAGGCATGATTCGTGCAAGTACCATAATTGTATTATATATGTTGTTATGCACAGCCACAGATTAGCCATCCTCTCACTCATACACACGTGAGCAAAGCAGCACCAACTTAGGGACCACCCTATACACATAATGATCATCACACCTTAAGTCTTATGGGGACTCGGGGCACTGCCCATACGGGTAAAGGGGGTGTTTTAAAAATAATACCCGGGAACGGCAGGCGGGGGTCCAGCGAACGGCCTAAGACACACAAAGTACTAGAAGCCGTGGCACATTCCAGGGTAAACCCAAACTCACCAAAAATACATAGAGCACCCACCACCAACACCTGGGGCAGTACAGCCCACCACAAGCACCCCAAGGCACACGCAAACGAGATAGGGGCAGGGACAGCGCACAGCGCCACCACACTGGCTGACTGAAATGGCTAAATGTATAACCAAAGAATGTGGATAATATTACTTGCATGCCTCACATCACTGTGTTAAATGTTATACTATACTGTTTTAATGACTTGTACCTCCCAGTTTCAACCAGTTACGACAAGTTCAGCTCCATTCAAACCCACAGATACAATAGGGAGCCCAACTAGCCACGCTTGGAAACTCCCTTCCAAAACCCCACGGTACGAATAGCGTACCAGACCTTCGGGTTCTTGCACATAACACCACAACAACAGCTAACCCTTCTCCCTAACCCTCATCAACCCCCCCGTTAAACCCACCAAACTATACGCCCTCAGTACCATCTGACAAGAACATTGCACCATCCCCCCCCGTCCACGCAGCCACCACAATGATCATCTACTCTCACAATACAAAAGGCCTCAATACGCCACACAAAAGGCGCATTCTGCTGGAAGACCTCAAAAAAACCAAAGCAGACATAGTTTGCATACAAGAGACACATTTTGTCACCAACCGCATTCCCACATTCGCAACCAGAGAATACACCACACAGTACCATGCAACACACACATCCAAATCACGGGGGGTCTCGATTTTGATACACAACTCCCTCACCATGGAACTACTCAGCAGCCACAAGGACGACCAAGGAAGATATGTGATCCTCCACTGCATAGTCAACAACACCCCGCTTATCTTAGCATGTCTATACAGCCCAAATGACCAGCAACGCAATTTCCTACATAAAGTCCTCAACAAACTACCAGGGGATGCGAACATCCCCACGATCATATGCGGCGACTTCAACAACACTATGGACTCCCGCATAGACTCGACGGCTCCCAGAACATCAACCAGACACCATAAGCTCAAGCCCAATAACAAAGCATTCACAAAACTCCTCCACGACTATGGGCTATACGATGCCTGGAGAACGAGACACCCATCAACGAGAGAATATACATTCTTCTCACAAGTACATAAAACCTACTCCAGAATTGACCACATCCTTGTATCCGGCCAACTTCTCCCACAAATAGAGGACTGCACTATAGGGAACATAGTATGGTCCGACCATGCCCCACTGACTCTGACTTTACATGCCACATACCAACACAGAGGTAAGCCCCCGTGGCGCCTCAACGAGTCACTTCTACAGGACACGCAATTCACTGCACAGCTGACTGCAACCCTATTGGACTATTTCCACCTTAACAACAACTCTGAAGCCTCAGCCTTCTCCATTTGGCAGGCCCACAAAACAGTCATGAGGGGACAACTGATAAGCCGAGCAACATATCTCAAACGCCAACGAAACAAAGAACATACAGACCTTCTTAGAAACCTAAGAGATACCACGACCCAACATCTCCTGAACCCATCCGACACCGGTGCGGAAGCTATCAAACAAATCACCTCACAAATCAATGCACTGACACTGGAGAAAACGGC
Source organism: Pelobates cultripes (assembly GCA_933207985.1). Taxonomy (NCBI): domain Eukaryota; kingdom Metazoa; phylum Chordata; class Amphibia; order Anura; family Pelobatidae; genus Pelobates; species Pelobates cultripes. The sequence goes on along the minus strand of OW240912.1, from coordinate 111,525,592 downwards.
CCATATCCTCACCAAATTAAAACTGAAAACGTACACCCAGGGCAACAAAACAGGGAGGCACCTGGCGAACCTACTCAAGCAAAAACAAGCAAATTCCAAAATCCCGCACTTAATCTCAAGCACAGGGGAAAAACTGTACAATCCACAGGACATCAATGACAGCATGGCTGACTACTACCACTCCCTTTATAATCTAAAAACAGACCCGACTCTACACCAACCCTCAGCACAAGACATAGCTGACTTCCTTCAAACTACAACGCTACCCAAACTAACGCCAACACAAAGAGACACCATACAAAGCCCTGTCACTACACAAGAAATATTAGACACTATTCAATCCCTCCCGAACGGGAAATCACCAGGCCCAGACGGTCTAACAAATTCATACTATAAACAATTCGCAACCATTCTAGCCCCTCAATTAAGAAACATATTTCACCATGCCCTCCAGAAAGGGACGCTGCCATCAGAGATGCTCATGGCACATGTCACCACGCTCCCCAAACCAGGAAAGCCCCCGACCCGATGCCAAAACCTGAGACCCATTTCCCATTTCCCTGTTGAATACAGACGTGAAAATTATCGCAAATTTTTTTTCCAACAGACTAGCACCTATTATCCCCACAATTATAGGGGAGGATTTGTGGGAGGCAGACAAGGAGCGGACGGTACACGCAAAACATTAGACTTACTATATGAGATACAGGGGAAAAAAGACCCCAGCGTCCTACTATCCCTAGATGCAGAGAAAGCTTTTGATAGGCTCCACTGGCCCTTTCTATTGGCAGTCCTAAAGAAATTTGACTTTCCACCACAATTCCTCTCATTAGTTACTGCACTATACTCCGCCCCAACGGCAAGAGTAGTAAACGGGGGATTCATATCAAAACCATTTCACATTTCAAATGGATCTAGACAGGGCTGCCCACTCTCCCCGATACTCTACATCCTGGCGCTGGAACCGCTCACCCAACTAATACGAAGCAACCCAGACATACACGGGATTAAAATCAGGGGCAAAGAATATAAAATGTCATTATTTGCTGACGACATCTTGCTGACACTTGAACAACCACACCTTTCCCTACCTAACTTCCACAAACTCCTTTCCCTGTACAGTAAGTGCTCTTACTATAAACTGAACATTGCAAAAACACTAGCCTTAGGAATCAATATCTCCAACACAGACCTGACAACTCTAAAAAGAAACTTCAACTACGACTGGAGAAAGGACCACATTAAATTCTTAGGGGTCAACCTGACACCAACAACACACAAGCTCTTCAAGGCAAACTACACCAAACTAATGATCGAAATCAAAAATACCCTCCAACACTGGAAAGGGAAATACATCTCATGGACCGGCCGGATAGCCTCGGTGAAGATGGTAATACTGCCAAAAATTCAATACCTCTTCCGCACACTACCACTCGTCCTCCCCAAAAAATACCTACTAGAACTGCAAAATACCCTAAATAACTACGTTTGGGATTATAAAAAACCGAGAGTGGCAAAAGCCACAATGTACAAACCGTTCGCCCAAGGCGGGATGGGCCTACCTGAAGTAAGAGGCTACTACAGAGCGGCTCAAATAGCACCGCTGTTGGCGGCGTCAAACAACTGCAACCCAACGGCATGGACTGAAATAGAGAAGAACCATGCAAAAGGACTTGCACTACCAACACTGGCATGGCTACCCAAAACCCACAGACCAAAAACCACTGAATTACTACCCACAACTGCGCTAACCCTCTCAATATGGGACAACTATAGACAAACGACGGGAGCGACAACAATCCAAATCCCAGCAATCCCTATAGAAGCACTACGACTATTCATCCCTGACTTCAACCACAAACTCTGGCAACGACATGGAGTGGAAACAGTGTCCCAACTACTACAACACAACAAACTCAAGAGATTTTCAGACCTAGGAACAGAACACACCCTGCCTTCCACAGCAGCCTTCTCCTATCTCCAAATACAATCTTGGATGAACTCTCAACCGGCACAACCAGGAGCACAGACGCTACACCCACACTGGGATAAAATAATACAGATCTGCACCAAAACCAAACCGGCAAAGAAACTCATATCCTTGATTTACACCTCCGAGCAGACACAATGCCGAAAACACCCACCCTCCTTCCAATCAGCTTGGGAAAAGGACATCGGACACCCACTTACGGAAGAACAATGGCAAAACATCTACCAAGCCCACAAACACCTGACACTCAGTACAAACCACCTAGAACTTTCACGCAAGCTACTCTATAGATGGTATTTAGTCCCAACAAGACTCAAACACAGCTTCCCTGATGCTCCCGACACATGCTGGAGATGCCAAACACACAAAGGAACCTTGATACACATATGGTGGCACTGTCCACTGCTCCGACACTACTGGAAGCAGGTTGCAAATCTAACAACCCAATGCACGGGGTTAAAACTAACCCCAACTCCTGAAACATTCCTCCTACTTATGCTCCCACAGGAGCCACGCACGCACATCAAATACATGACATACCATATCATAATTGCGGCCCTCACAGTCATAAGTAGACTATGGAAACAAACGACAACCCCAACGCTCAAACAATGCATAGACGCGATAGAACACACCAAGCTATATGAAACTCTAGCAAGAAAAACGCAGCAGAAAAACTCCCACTGGTTGACAGCGTGGGAAACCTGGGACAAAAACAAACCACACTAACATGAGGCACAAAACCATAAAAAACCCTCACGGAGAGGGAACAAATACACTCAATTACGAAAACCTCAATAGAACAGTACACAGCCTATACGACTCAGACACACCCTTCCAGTCCCGACCCCCCCACAACACCCGTCACCCCTCCTCCCCAACCGACCTAAACCCCACAAACCCACTAACGACGCAGGCAACATGCGGAGCCTGAGCCCCAAACCTGACAAGGCATAATAGCTCACTACCCCAGGCCGACATGAACAAGACCATCACAAAAAAGGTAGCCAATAGTGTTTGAGAGACATATGTTATCCTCACTGTTGAACCCATTCAGTTGTGACGCAAGTAACGCCCTCAACCTAAACCTCCACAAAGAAATAAACTTATCCATGATAATGCACCTGCAACAAGCAAATGTGAACTTGTTTACTATGAACCCCTTCCCTCTTCCTTTCTGTACCCCATTTACATTTGAAAATAAAAATTGTCAAATTCAAAAAAAAAATTAAGATTATTAATACACTACGCTAGTATACTCTTCAATTTTATTCTATTATCTAGCCATTCTAAGGACCGGTTTAGGGACCTTCTGTCTGTCTCTATTTCTTCTGGTGGATTTTCACTCTGCGTCTTGGGTTGTACGTTACAATATGAATGTCAACCAATGGACAGTTTTATCTTTTAGGGCAAGGGTGCTCAAAAGGTAGATCTTCAAAAGTTGTAGAACTACTGCTCCCATGATGCTTTGCATGCCTTTGGAATGCCTTTAGAATGGCAAAGCATCATTGAAGCTGTAGTTTTAAAACATCTGGGGATCTACTTTTTGGTCACCCAGAGTTATTGATATGATGGCAAAGAAGTAGGTTTTCAGGGTCTTTTTGAAAGACTGGAGACTGGGCGAAGACTAATGTGGAAAGCACGATTAAACACTAATGCATTACAAATTTACATTATGCATTTATGAATTCAGAACATATTTTAAATATGTATGTTACAGATGTACATATGTTTTTCCTACCTTTCTTGTCCTGCTGTATCCCAAAGTTGAAGAACATATTGCCTGTTGTCCACAATTAAATTTTTAATACGATAATCTAATCCTGCAAACAGGAGAGCAAATGAAGATGTATTGTATTTGTGGTATACAGTAGTTAAAAATATAAACAGTTAAATACCTTACTTTTGGGTATTTGTATATAAAATGCTGGAAATTTTGAGACTTTTGATTCTTAAAATACCAGTATTTGGCAAACATTATCCCTCTGAGTGAGACAAAAGGACAGCAGCTGAACAATACGTTTTTCAGCTACCTGAGGACAAGTCCTGGGAGGGTAGTGAAGATAAATATGTTTTATTGCATTATATTTAATTTTACATGAGTGCATGTGTTTCTTTAGTGAAGGAGTTAAAAGCAGCAAATAGTAAGTCAGGCTCCTTGATTGATATTAAAACAGTAAAATTTAGGTGAGTGTACACTTAAAAAGTATTAGTATATGTAAAAACACAGACATGTAATTTTACCATAGGATTGAAAAACCCAATAGAGCTTGACAACTGGCTTCTGAGAGTCTGCTTTTTAGGCAAAAAATTATAATAAAGACAATTCTGATATGTTTGTTGATAGTTGACTCACAATAACATACCGTCTATTAATAAGCCAGGATTTATTGAGCACAAGTCACATATTACACATGTTCAATTGCTTTGCTGATAAACAAATTCCGGCTGTAGCATCCACCTAACGTGGCTGAACTCCATACACACACTGCCCTGCCCTTCCACATCTCTCAGTTTCTTGAGACAGGAAGTCTTGAACTGCAATGGACAAGAGCGCCGCTGACTGTCTAAGAGCTCAATAGAGGTAAGCCAGCACCAAGGACCTCCTGGCACCTTAACAGCTTAATTCTGATGAAGTTGTTATGGTGCCCTTTAAATTTTAACCCCTTCAGGACGGAGTCAATAGTACACGTTCTGATCAAAACAAAATGTAAACAAAAACTGGAATTTGCGCTATATGTCTGTTCATCCGTAATTCACCTCTTTCATATTATATGCACCCACACTTAGTATATATCATTTTGTTCAGGAGAAACAGGGCTTTCATTTCATATCAAATATTTATATATGAAACATAATTTATTATGAATACAATCAAAAACACTGTGAGAAATTTACATTTTTTTTTAAATTTGTAGTTCCGCCTCACATTTTAGCTGTAAATGTCATAATACTGTTAGCTTTTACTGCACAAAAAGCACATATTTGGATTCAGCAAAGTCTCACAAGTACAACAGTAGCCCACATTAACAGTTTTTTCACTGTTTTGGAAAGTTAAAGCGTCAAATATAGCACATTCCATTTTTCATTTTTTTCACATTGAAATTTGCCAGATTAGTAATTTTACCTTGAGACCCTGTGGTAGCCCAGGAATGAGATTTACCCCCATGATGATATACCATTTGCAAAAGTAGACTACCCAAGGTATTGCAGGTGGGGTATGTCCAGTCTTTTGTAGAAGCCACTTAGTCACAAACACTGGCCAAAGTTAGCGTTCATATTTGTTTGAAAAAAGCAAAAAACTAATATTTGGCCAGTGTTTGTAACTAAGTGGCTACTAAAAATGACTGGACATACCCCGTTTGCAATACCTTGGGCTATATACTTTTGGGGTAATTCTTATTCCTGGGCTACCATACGGTCTCAAAAGGCAACATAACCAATCTGGCAAATTTTAACGTGAAAAAAATGAAATGCATGCCTTATATTTGACTCTCTAACTTTCCAAAACACCATAAAACCTGTACATGGGGGGTACTGTTTTACTCAGGAGACTTTGTAATGTCCTTGCAATGTCTTCTTTTATAATGGTAACTTGTATTACAACAATAATATCGTCAGTAAAAGTGCCGTTCATGTGTGAAAAATGCAAAAAACGTAACTTTTACTAAAAATATAATTGTTGTAATACAAGTTACCATTTCGAAACACTAATATTTGTGTTCAGCGAAGTCTCCCAAGTAAAACAGTACCCCCCATGTACAGGTTTTATGGTGTCTTGGAAAGTTGCAGGGTTAAATATAGTGCTTGCGATTCAAATTCTCTGCACTTTTTGCCTGGGTTGTCAGGCATGTCAATCAAATTTTAACTAATTAAATCACATAATTACATTAAAATATTACTTAAATATACACGTGGAATTTAATATATATACATATATATGTATTTAAAGTCTACGTGTACACTTATGTAGTTATTTATGTAATTATATATATTTATCTGTATATATATATTTGCGGTTATTTGTATTATATAGATAGATAGATATAGAATGTCATTCCAAGTGTATTTTGTTACCAATATATATATTAATAACAAAATACAGTTAGAATGAAATTACATATGTATATATAATTTTGTAATTTTTTTTAAATATTTTATTTATTTATTTTATTATTTTATTTATTATTGTAATTATACGTGTATATATAAATATAAAATATATATAGATGTATTATATATAGTATATATCTTATATATATGTAACGTCATTCTAAGTGTATTTACTTATATTAATATTAAAATACATTGCGTATCACGTTACATATATATGATGTGTATATGTATGTGTGTATGTATATATGTATATGTGTGTATATATATATATATATATATATAAAAATACATTTAATTTTAAAACATGTTTAATTTTTTTATTTTTTTTTACACCACCCACCTGCAGGGGGACTGTCTGACATTTCAGACAGTCCCCCTGCTGGCAGAATCACAGTCAGCGATGGGGGGCCATGTGATTGCTCTTTGAGAGCCATCACATGGCCCCTGGGGGCCTTATTTGCCGGGGGAGGGCTGCCTGGGCTGTCAGGCAGTCCTCCCGAAGAGGATCGTAGCGGAGGTAAGTAAATCTGACCTCCTGGGGCTGCAAGCTGTTACGGCGTTCTATGCCGCCGCAACGGCTTTAAAGCCCATTTCATGCGGGATGGCATAGAATGCCATAATGTAGCCCATGGAGCAGCGTAGCTAAGGGGAGTGGGCCTTGACATTGCCAGGAGACAGGCCACCTAAAGGTCAGTGGTCTGGGATTGGTCTAAGGAAATGGTGGGGTGGAGTTATAAAGGGGAGTGTAAGTAGTGGCCATTTTAGAACCAGGGATCACTTTAATTTAAGTTGCACTTACCTGTTGTTGTCCCACCCTCCCTTTGCTTTCAGGTGTTTCCCGCTTGGTCACGGCAGCGGGGGATGGAGAGTAAAGTTGGGGGGAGAAAAGAGTGAGATGGGGAAAAAGTTTGGAGTTCAGGGCTAATAGGTAGGCCTTTGGACTGGTTTGGTAGGTTCGAGCTCGTAGGTAGCTCCGAACCGGGGTGTGTAGGGGTGTCTCGGTATGCCCCTACACTTGTTGTTCCCTTTGGTGGCAATGGTCATGTTTCAATGTTAAGTAAAATGTTACAATGTTTGGGTATTATGTTATGTGGGGGTGGGTCATTGTCAAGGGGTTAAATTGTAAACTACACGATGTTAATTGTGCAGGCCAACGTTGGCCTGATGTTGACAATGACCTTTATATTTTATGTTAAGTATCAAATAAAGCTGTGATATAATTTTGCCAAAACCATGGTGTCAGTGCTTTATTGGAAATGGGTGTTTGGTGGGGTTTTAAGCAGAGGCCGACAAGGCGACTGTGCACGTCACGGCGTTAAGGGGTTTAAGGTGTTCCTTTAAATTCTTCTAGGAATAAAAAGCATATGTCTCTATGTTAAATGGAACACAGACAAGTGAGGGAAAAGTCTTATCCATTTCATGCCCAATAGAAAAACAACTACGACATATTCTAGTGTGAATTGTTGAGAAGTGAAAGTGAATTTCAAATTATTGAAAGAAAAGCTGAATTGGATCATTTTTTCAATTTAACTATGTTGTTCTGTTTGGCTAATTTGGCCTAAAATTTGGAATTGACTTTGAATTCCCGACAATATGTTGTTTTAGTGAAGAGGTTAGTCTGTTAATTGTTTCTTCATTGATGGCCTCTCATAGAAGCTTATAAAATGTACTTTGGCATATGTGAAACTTTATATGTGTTTGTATTTTCTTCATGTTTTCATTTTGCATTTTGTATAGCACATGTCGACAAACAAAACAAAAAAAACAAACATTTATCGACTTATTGATGGAAAAAAAACATGGTCATTGATATGTAGTTTGTATATTGCCTAAACCTTAATTGTACTACCTTACCTACAGTGGCAGATGTAGTTTTTTTAAAAGATCCTCCATGTACTTGTTCCAGAAATGATGTTTTTCCTACATTCGAGTTACCAACAAACATTATCTTGTACACATGATCGGCATCCCTGATATCTTTAAAGGGACTTTTCTTTTCAAAGCCTTCTGATGACTGATGTGTTTCCTTGTTTATTCCAAGGCTATCCTGTTTTGATCCCACAGCTCTGTATTTTACAGAATATTTAGTTGCTTCCATCTGTTCGGCCACATCTTTTTGATTACCATCTTTTTTAGTTTCAACTGTTCTGTATGTTACCGAGCTGGTATTTTCGCTGGATCCATCCTGTGACTTTGTTTTGTCTAAACTATTGGTAATTACAACTGTCTTTTCACTTTTAATGCCAGAATAATTTTCCGTTGTCTCTGCTTGATGCAAAGGAGCTTTCTGAGCATCAAGGCTGCTATTACGTCTTAACATGACTATGCTTACAGAACGTTCTGTTTTTATGGAATTCTGACTTTGCACCATAACGTTTATTTGAGAGGAAGCCTTAGCCGAATCATCAGAAGATGAGCTATAACGGCGTTTTTCTTGCGTCTTTGGCTTGATCTTTGCTTCTACGTCTTGTGGATCAAAATCAATCATTCTAGAAATTGTATGTTCTTTTCCTTTAGTAACTCCTTTATGTATATATTGTTCTTCTTCAATAACTGTCTGAAATCTTGAAACTGGGGAAAGATTTGCTAATTCCCCTTCTGAGCTCTTATCAAATAATTTGTGGTCTCCAATTAAATACTCTGGCATGGGGTCTTCCTCTATAGAAATGACTCTAGTTCTTGGGTTTGCAGGTACATTGGAAATGTTGGAATATGTTTTTAGGGCTCTGAAAAAAATATGGAAAACAGAAAACATAGAATTATAAAATATACTATCACTAATTATTAAATAGACATTTTTTCTAATATGGACCATAAGCACTACCAATTTTGCTGAAATTGCATATTACATTGGAGATGTAAAATGATTACTAGTTGAAAAGCATTGTGTAATTCAGCTGTTCAGCATATCTGAAATTTTTTGCCAATGACAGAGAACATTTAGTCAGCATTATTAGTAAGATCTACGTTGTTTTTGCAAAGCAAGATCCATTTTTTCCATTCCTTAGATTTCTGTTTCCATTTTACTGTACTGTTTTATGTCGGTGTTTGTTATTGTTGTAAAAATATGGGATTATTAAAAAACACGTTCAACAGAATGATAACTGACTGCATCAGATCTGTAAATTGATTGATGGCCCAGGTACCAGTAGTCATTACACAAAGTGAGTTGTGAGAATAAGGGGAACAGCTTCATGTAATGATACAAATTAAAGGAAATCTCCAATGGAAATGTAAAAAATAAATAAATGAAAATAAAAAACATTAAGCAGATCTTCAGATCTCTTGTCTGCTGCCTTTAGGATCCCTCCCCTTCTGACACAGCTCAGACTTTCTGTGGTTGTCCAATTACAAACTTCCCAATGTGGCTCAATGAGAAGTCTTAGCAAGGCAGGTGCTCTGGGAAATTTAGTGATGTTTGAGTTTAGTTCCAATTTCAGTTTCAGGAAGCGCTGAGTGCAGCCTGGCACTGAGGCTGCTGATTGGCTGAGAGAGGTCAACTGACTCTCTCATCCAATCAGTAACTTCCCATTCAAAAAAAGTCTTGAAAGAGGTACAGGAGTTGAAATTGGTGGTGGAGACAACTTTGGGGTTAAACTGGTTGAATCTCATGAAGTACGCATGCACCAGGGGCCCTCCTGGCCCTAATATTTATACTTCCTTTATTGCACATTCTGTTTATTTAGAATTACTTGTCTCCAGCACTGTTAATAGCTTGCAAGACCTTGCAGGAGCCTCCTGTATGTGATTAAAGTTCAATTTATAGAGCAGGAGATACAAACTTCTAAAGAAAGTTAACATCTGATTGAAAATGAAAACAAATTCATGCAGGCTGTGTGAGTCACAGCTAGGGAAGGTGTGCCTAAGCTGCGCATACAGACACAAAAGTGATTTAACTCCTAAATGGTAGCAAATTGAGCAGTGAGACTTCAGAGGCATTATCTATACACAAAAACTGCTTCATTAAGCTAAAATTGTTTTGATGACTATAGTGTTCCTTTAACCATGAAATTAATGCATACTACATTTTTAAATGCAACGTTTGGTAAACAAATATATACTTCCTTACAGCAACAGACATTGTTTTAATGTAAAAGTACGTAATCAATGTTATGGTTTACTGACACAGTAATAATGTCAGAAATATTTAAAGTATTTATCACTATAGTATGGCACGATTCAAGGTCCAGTACTGCAAATACAATTAATTAATGAAATGCTTAATGCACCATAACCACTGAACTGGCAGCAGCCTGTATAGAGATTATTTCATTTACACACTTTGAAAATAGATTTATTTTATTATAGGGTAGAGCTTAATCAGATGGGATCAAGCAAAGAGGAATTGCTGGTTGAAGCTCTGTTTTTAGCAAGGTATGATGTGCTAATGAAGTTGTCACCATACAAGTCCCTATTATTCACTATTGAATGTATTTGCAGCTGCAAATTTGCTGATGGCAAACACCTACCCATGCATCATAGAATCAGAATTCAGAGCCTAAATAATGTTCAACAGACTGATCAGTTGCAGACTTAGATACAGGTTAGGATATGGTCAAGAAGAATTCAAGCAAGAAAGTGTAACACTGTGCAGCAAACCGATGATATAGCAAGGAACAATATGGGCACAAAATAGTGTCACCTTGTAACAGGATGGCAATATATTGGGTGTGTAATCAGAAACAGGTCAGCTTATATATTGGATATCAAAGAACAGGATCGTACAAAATACAAAGCAAGAGACAACTGCCGATGTTACAAAGTAATTTGGAAAACAGAGTGCATTTCAATGGTAACAAATATGAAGTTTCCAAAATACGAACTGAAGGGTGACAGCATCACTCTGTGTTATATCATGGCACCTTTAATTCCTAGTCTACTTCCTGTCTGTGGCTACCCATCATGGTGGAGCTCTGAGCATTAGACGTAGGGTAGTCAAGACAAGGGACTGTGTGGAAATGCCCGAGAGAGGACGCTATTAGACATAGTCATCACGCAAACATATTTAAAGGGCAGAATTATTTCACTTTGTTCTCTTTCCCAAATCTTAGCTTACCCGTGTGTAAGACATTAAAGTGTTTGATAGCTATTCATTTTTATGTATTCTGCCTTCCTTTGATGCTGTATTACTTGGCAATTTATGCTTGATTGTGAAATACAAACAAAAAAAATTCCCTCTATGCAAAGTATATTTGATCTTATGGGAATCTATAATGAATATTTGTTTAAGTAGATGTATGTTGAAGTACAGGCATGGATGGTGCGTAACTAGCCTTTTCATCTAGTTATCTGTTTGAATTAAATTATAGGCTTAACATTGTTTTACTCTTACAATGAAATTATCCAAGTATCTGATTTCACAATCCAAAAACGATTACCCTGCTTAACAGGCGTCTGTCTAGAACTAGACCTTTAAATTTATATAGGCCATTCATATAGGCCCAATGCAAAATGGCTTAGGTGATTACATAGTAATATCATATTCCTTTCAAAGGCTCAGCAAAAGCAGAGATTTTAGCCCATTAGCCACATAATGAGAGCTGAATTTGTTCTAAATATCTGCATGGAGAAATCAGAATGCCTCAAACATGGCTTACAGTGTTGTATAAGCTACCAATAAAATGCATTTATAAAATATAATCTTGTATTCTTTTTCAAACCAGTACCTATCCTTTTGTCACTGACGAAGCACACAAATCCATTGTATGACAAAGTAAAGTAAATGTCAGTCGTTGACATGCTACCGCCACACCCAACAATAGGCTTCTTCAAAGCCTACAGTTAATTAAAGTAGCTTCAAACTACCGTGCACTTTGAAGCAGCTTATTGTATTGCAGGGTGGGGCATATGCGATATAATGTTTGGATTCAGAAATGCTGTTGTTTTTTCAAACAATTACTGAAACCACAACATCCAAGCACTCTTTAAAACATATGTTGCTTCACTAACATTGATGAATAATGGTCGACTCAGCATTTTGTGTTAATTGTCAGGAGAAATAACACTCCAGGGAATTTGCTAAACAGTGCATTGAGCCAAACTGACACCTTAATTATGAAATATAGGAAAGATAACATTCCGCAACCCAGCAATAACTGCAACATAGCAAAACTGGTCTAAATCTTACAATAAGTCGTTTTAACACTAAGCACTGTTAAATAGATAATCGGAGTCTGAGTTAAAAGCTTTTATTTACATAAATACATAGTATAGTTTAATGTCATATAATGATATATATATATATATATATAACTACATGTATTTAAAGGGACACTATAGGTATCAAAACAAATTTAGCTTAATGAAACATTATGTCTTACTGCTCAGTTCCCTGTCATTTAGTTAAATCATTTTTTTTTTTTACTTAAATCACTTTCTTTCTGTTTATACAGTTCTAGCCACGTCTCCTGATAGGTTTCATTTTCAATCAGATGTTAACTTGCTTTAGAAGTGTTTTTCTCATGTTCTGTTAAATACACTTTATTCACACACAGGAGGCTCCAGCAGTCTCTACAAGGCTATTAACAGATCAGGAAATAAGAAATTCTAGAGTAAACAGACTGTGCAATAAAGGAACCTAGAATATATGGGATCCTTTTCAGGAAGTGTTTAGGAAGGCTGTGCAAGTCACATGCAAGGAGGTGTGACTAGGGCAGCATAAACAAAAGTGATTTACCTTCTAAATGGCAGAGAATTGAACATGGCCTGCAGGGGCATGATCTAAACACCAAAACTGCATTAATTAGCTATAATTGTTTTGGTGCCTATAGTGTGCCTTTAATATTATTTGTTCTGTGAACAAATAGATGTTTATTTTAACAAAAACATTTTATTTTCTCTGAGTCTGATGCAGTATCTCACAGTGCCACTACCTGTCTGTGGTGCTATAGCAGGCTGCTGCTCAAAGACTGAGATCGCTCTCTGCTTCCAGCTCGCCTTACTTTGCAATCATCTTATCCCAATTTTGTTGAGCCTCACCCCTTCTTGTTTGCCAGTTCATTAATGTTAATGTTGTTGGTCTGATCCTTCCTATCCTGAGTTCATGTGCTAGCTGCCTGCCTATCCTGTGTTCCTGAGCTAGCTGTCTCCCTGTGTCCCTGAGCTGGCTGTATCTTTCCTGAGTTCCCTGTATCCAGGGGCCTATACTGAGTTCCCTGTATCCAGAGGCCTTTTTTGAGTTCCCTGTATCTAGAAGCCCTTCTCCTACATTCAGTTATCTGTGTTTGTATTTTATTTAACTGTATTCCATGTAAATATCAATATATTTATTTTTTGCCTTGATTTGTAGGTATATTGGTTTCTTTGCATTCTAGGTACTACCCTATAGAGGTTGCTGCATTGGTCAGCACCACTTCCCGACCAGATACCTGACATTTTTATTTGAGGAACACTATGGAGTCAGGAACACAAACATCTATTCCTGACCCTTTAATGTTAAACCCATCATTTAGGTGGCTTGCCCCATTTAAAAGGTAATACTCACCTTATTTCCAGCGCCACATGGGTCCGTTGGCACTGTCTGTGGCGAAACCGGCCTCGCCACGTGTCCTTGGAGGGGGCTGCTTGCCCGCCTCTTGCCTTTGGACTATGGACCAGACTTTATGTGAATGTGTTATACCCCAGATAGGAATCCCATGGAGCCCATTCGTATGAAACTGACTGTAAAGACTTTGGCTCCATGGCGATTAAACTGTTTATTTCCCCTGCAGAAAGGCTTATTTGTGTGATCTGAGTGCCATTCATCTAATAATGTGCACTCAGATCCCAGCTATCTGGGGATATGTGAAATGTCTGTGTGTTATGTGTAAATGTGACTTTATGTATTTTAAAGTGTTTTGTGTCTTTTTGCAACCATGTGCTTAATGGAGTCTTGTGTCTATCCTGGGAGATAATTGAATTACTTATCTCCAGGATAGAAGACTCTGAAACTGGTTTGGGCCAGAAAGCCATGCTTCATTTAGTCACAAAGGACTTTCCCTTAACTTTTGAACCCCTGGTCTGATTCGTGCCATTTTTTAATATGTTGTTCCCCTGAATGGATTGATTGTGAGTATGTAATTTTATGTGAATGTGATGTATGGTTTTAGAGTTATGAAAGTTGGGTAGAAAGTATGTTTTAACTGTATGTATAATTGAGTTTCATCTCAGGATAAGGGGAGGGAATATGTGGGATGTAACTGTGATGTGATTGGTTGTTTTGTAACGCCCTGTGGGCTGTACTATGTTTGTGGATTGGGAATAAAAGAGACTGTATGTGACAGTACAGGAGTTCCTGCTTAACCCTCAAAGTGAAGTGTCGTCTCATTATTGGGGGAAGGATTTATTGTATGCTGTTCCAGTTTGACTGCTAGGAGAGTAAACCTATTCGTATGGTTCCTATTCAACTGTCTACAGCATTCATATGCTTGAGAGCATTCATATGCTCCTACGGTTCGGTGATTGTGGTGTCTGCTGCAGTGCTTGGACTCCTCAGGAAGTGCTAGGAGCATCCTTCAACGGAGGTACCCAGTCGGGGTGCCAGGTGATCCGTTACATTGGTGGCAAGCGGTGGGATGGCGTCCTAGTGTGAGGTAAAGCAGCTCAGAGACACAGTTCGTTTGGATTTACAAATTGAAGGCGACGCTAGTGTTTATACAGCGTCCCTGTCTACATAAAGATTTGGGAAAATGGGGTTCGTGGATCCTTGGGCACCTCGCACACCTGAGGAAGAGGGTGAATTTGACTGGAGAGATATTGCCCGGCAAGAACTATGGTACAATGCCCTGGAGGAAGTCCAGTATCAACGGCAGCAGCGCCTTCCTGGTGTCGCATACCGGTTGGAGGAACAAATGGCCTGGCGGATGCCGCTTCTGGGAGACCAACCCGGAGGGCAGCAGGTCAGACAACTTGAGTACCTCGTGGAAAGGGAACTGAGCCTTGACGCCTCATACCGGGCACTGTGGTGGTGCACGGTCCAGCCAGAGACATGGAGGGCAGAGGGCATCCAGCCGGAGGGGGAGAACTACACTAGCCCTGGCCTGTTGTGGAAGGCCTTAGCAGAAGACGTCGACTTTGGCAGTCCAGCAGAGTCACGGTACTGGGCTATTTTTTATTACCGGGGTGAGATGGTACAGGGCCCGAGATCTATGGGACTGGGACAAGACCTCCACCGTTTGGCTGCCATGGAACGACAGCTAGAGATGGACTATGTGGAACTACTAAACTCATGTCAGCCACAGGGCATAGACACAGAACAGGAAAACTGGCTGGGAGACCCAGACCTGCCAACCTACAGCTGGGAAAACGCAGCCGAGGTACCCCCTGCTTCACTACCAGCGACAGAAGTAGGGGACCTCATAGACTGGTCCTGGGAAGACCCACAGATGGCAGGTGGAGATGGGATGGCGGTCTCTCTACCGGCCCTACAGGGATGCTGGGCGGTCGGCCCAGATCTCCAGCGGCAGTGTGTACCCCAGGGAGCAGAAGGTGCAGTCCTTCCTCCCCAGCGGCAGTGTGTACCCCAGGGAGCAGAAGGTGCAGTCCTTCCTCCCCAGCGGCAGTGTGTCCTGCAGGAAGCGGAGACAGTCAGTCTCGCTCCCCATCAGCAGGGCAATATATTAAAAGGGGAGACAGTTGGTCCCCCTCTCCAACAGCAGAGAGAGTGTCAGGGAGAGGAGCTTGTTATCCCCTCTCCCCAGCGGCTGAAAGCATGTATGGGAGAGGAGCTTGTTACCCCCCCTCCCCAGCGGCAGCGTGTACCCCAGGGAGATGAAGGTGCCGTCCTTCCTCCCCAGCGGCAGTGTGTACCCCAGGAAGCAGAGACCATCTGTCTCGCACCCCAGCCGCAGGACAAAATATTGAAAGGGGAGACAGTTGGTCCCCCTCTCCACCAGCCCAGCAAAGAGAGTGTCAGGGAGAGGAGCAGGTTACCCCCTCTCCCCAGCTGCAGTCTACAGTTCAGAGAGAGGAGCTTGTTACACCCTCTCTCCAGCGGCAGCCTAACCCACCAAGGGGAGATGTTAAGCCCCACAACTATGCAGATGGGACCGTAGTCTCTGCACTTGCAGCCCCAGGGGCAGGGATGGTCGGTCCTGTCCCCCAGCCACAGAGCAGTGTATCCAGAGGGGAGACAGTCGGTCTCCCCCTCCCCCAACCAGGCTCCAACCAGGCTACTTCAGTGGTAGCGCTGGCACCCGGGCAGAGTACCGCTGGTCTCTGCCAACTCAGCAACCCACCAAGGCAGTCTACCAGCCCCCCGCACAGCTGTGGTGAGGCACCTGGACATGGACAAGTTGCTATTTTATCCAGGTGTAGTAACCAGTTATTGTGGGTGGGCTGTATTGCTGTTTGTGCTTCGTGGGTGGGTTGCTGGACTAACCAGGGCACTGACCGGCAGGAGGTCAGATACCCTGTTAGTTTGGATGGTAAAGGGGAGAAATGTGGCGAAACCGGCCTCGCCACGTGTCCTTGGAGGGGGCTGCTTGCCCGCCTCTTGCCTTTGGACTATGGACCAGACTTTATGTGAATGTGTTATACCCCAGATAGGAATCCCATGGAGCCCATTCGTATGAAACTGACTGTAAAGACTTTGGCTCCATGGCGATTAAACTGTATTTGTGTGGTCTGAGCGCCATTCACTTAATAATGTGCGCTCAGACCTGAGCTATCTGGGGATATGTGAAATGTCTGTGTTTTATGTGTAAAATGTGACTTTATGTATTTTAAAGTGTTTTGTGTCTTTTTGCAACCATGTGCTTAATGGAGTCTTGTGTCTGTCCTGGGAGATAATTGAATTACTTATCTCCAGGATAGAAGACTCTGAAACTGGTTTGGGCCAGAAAGCCATGCTTCATTTAGTCACAAAGGACTTTTTACTAACTTTTGAACCCCTTGTCTGATTTGTGCCATTTTTGAATATGTTGTTCCCCTGAATGGATTGATTGTGAATATGTAATTTTATGTGAATGTGATGTATGGTTTTGGAGTTATGAAAGTTGGGTAGAAAGTATGTTTTAACTGTATGTATAATTGAGTTTCCTCTCAGGATAAGGGGAGGGAATATGTGGGATGTAACTGTGATGTGATTGGTTGTTTTGTAACGCCCTGTGGGCTGTACTATGTTTGTGGATTGGGAATAAAAGAGACTGTATGTGACAGTACAGGGAGTTCCTGTTTTAACCCTCAAAGTGAAGTGTCGTCTCATTATTGGGGGAAGGATTTATGGTATGCTGTTCCAGTTTGACTGCTAGGAGAGTAAACCTATTCGTATGGTTCCTATTCAACTGTCTACAGCATTCATATGCTTGAGAGCATTCATATGCTCCTACGGTTCGGTGATTGTGGTGTCTGCTGCAGTGCTTGGACTCCTCAGGAAGTGCTAGGAGCATCCTTCAACGGAGGTACCCAGTCGGGGTGCCAGGTGATCCGTTACACTGTCCCTGCCTCCGATCTGCCTCCTTGGTTGACATAATCACAATTGATTATCTCAGCCAATCCAATGCTTTCCCTATGGGAAAACATTTGATTGGCTGAGATCATTAAGGAGGCAGGGCGTAGACGGGACCAAACGCCAACTTGGTCAATTAGCATCTCCTCATAGAGTTGTATTGAATCAATGCATCTCTATGGAGAAAGTTCAGCAGTGGAGATGCTGAACGTGTGCAGCACTGCCCCATGAATCACTTCTAGTGGCTGTTTGAGGAGTGGCCACTGGAGGTGTCCCTCTGAAAAGGCAGTGTTTACTGC
Organism: Pelobates cultripes; assembly: GCA_933207985.1. Lineage (NCBI taxonomy): Eukaryota > Metazoa > Chordata > Amphibia > Anura > Pelobatidae > Pelobates > Pelobates cultripes. Next base: position 111,507,762 of record OW240912.1, on the reverse strand, counting down.
AGGGACTGACTATACTAACCAGAACAAATATATTAAGCTGTAGTTGTTCTGGTGACTATATTGTACCTTTAATATATACTAATATAAATCATTAGTAATATTTTTATTTGTATATATATTTTGGTATCTTGCAATGCCTTTTTTACAGGATTAATTATATTTGGTATTAACAAGATTTTGGGAGTTTCTTATTATTGAACTAACAAATCTGCTGCTGCAGTATCTTTATAAATACTTTAACACTAAACATATTCTTATGTGGACACCAACTTCTTAAATATCCTTGCTATTGTACCTCCGGAAGGTATATGCTTAATCCATAAAAAGTGCCTTAAAAACCATCCATGTATCAACTGAAATGTATGTCAGTTGTGCATAGTTGGCAAGATACAAGCCAGACAGAACCAGAATAAGATTTGTGTGTGTACTCTTGTAGTAAATCATCTCCCAACTACATGCACAGCATTCCACAATGCACACTACACATCATTCCACAATGCACAATACACATCATTCCACAATGCACAATACACATCATTCCACAATGCACAATACACAGCATTCCACAATGCACAATACACAGCATTCCACAATGCACAATACACAGCATTCCACAATGCACAATACACATCATTCCACAATGCACAATACACAGCATTCCACAATGCACACTACACATCATTCCACAATGCACAATACACAGCATTCCACAATGCACAATACACATCATTCCACAATGCACAATACACATCATTCCACAATGCACAATACACAGCATTCCACAATGCACAATACACATCATTCCACAATGCACAATACACAGCATTCCACAATGCACAATACACATCATTCCACAATGCACAATACACAGCATTCAACAATACATGGCATATGCAACATTTGGGTCATTGGGCTGCACTTGCAGCAGCTCAAATCACCATCAGCACTATTAATACTTTTTTGTTGCTTGGCATACATGGCACATGAGTATAATTAGTAGAGGGTGATCTATGGGGCAGTTTATGTTGCAATAACTAAAAAAAAGTCAAATCTGCTACATGGTAATACTATTGATAAGTGTGTATTAGAAGGTATGAAGAAACTTTTTTTTTTATCTATGGGCATGCTGCTGTTGAGTCAGGGGTTGAGTACACAGTGTTAAATGGGTAAATTTTGAGGGTAGAGTCATCGCCGCACCATCACCAAACTTCAATAACCTCCACTGAGTAATTTTTATTTTTTTTATCAATCTAGTTGTTACGCCTATAGCGGGCTTAATGTTTAGATAGAATTTACACCTGACTTTCATAGTCTCTTTGCATTAATTATAAATATTCACAATGCTCATACAGCAGGTTTATTAAATACACTTTAGCACTAGCACTATTTAATTTGTCTTCTATGTTAACATTAGTGTAGGACCCACTGGTATTTGGGTACTGTGATGTAGTGGTGGGCTAAACACAATATGGACATATGGTAGAACTGAATTCCACATTTCTTTGCTGAAATTTTAAGTAGCCTTGTATAATGTAAAACAGTTTTGTTTTGTATGTTCACTGTTCCTTAACCTGTATTTTGTATATATTCTAGTCTCTACAGCAACACCATTGCTAAGACATGCATGTCCAGATGTTCCCCAATTTTCTTTTTTTCTATTCAATTATTTGACTTCTTTGTAATTTCATCCTTCTTTATATTTAACATTTTAGTATGTGGCCTAAACAAGTATTGTGATTTGTCTTATTTCTGCTTCTCTTCAACCTTCTACATATAGTACAATTACATGCTTCCTAAAAATTCAAATGTCCAAGGATGTTCATGTGTGTTTAGGGGACGTGACTGGAAATGTGGCCAGGTGACATCACAACCTTCATGACAGCTATACATACATTCAGCGTACAGTCTTAGCTGCCAGTATAGGAACCAATAGTGGAGACATTTTATACATTTTATATAAGCGATGTGCAGGGAGTTGATAAAAATGTTTAGCTGGTAGTTTAAATGGACACTACCTCAAAAATGTCATATATAAATAACTTCGAAACAGTAGAATGTCCAGCACAAACCCAAGTTTAGTGAACGTTCCTGGCGGTGCCAAATTAAATGGTGACGTTTCAACCATTCAGTTTGGCACCATTAGAAAGGGTCACTAAACTAAGGTTTGTGCTCGACATTCTATGATTTTGAAGTTTATTTTAGCCTGGTCCACTTTTCATCTTCATTTCATTGTTTCAATATATGAATAACTAAAAATATATTTATTACACAATGTGAAAGAAAAAAGTGAACTTAGTGGATCGTACTACCACCAAAAGATCACTCAGTGGAGCGCTAAATATCAAATTCTTACCCCTATTGGAATAACGTATATATCACTTTAAGGGGCAGACAGCATAATAAAATCTACAACAAGAAAATACACATCATAGTGCAGTATGCTTGTAAGGTGTGAATGGAGTGGAAGAAGATGTATGTCCAACTCACATGGTAAAGAGCCTGGAGATTGGCTCAAATCACAACAGCTGAGGTATGTTTGGTAATACCAGACCTTCTCCAGATATACAGCTCACAACATATGTGGATAAAAAAGGACAAAAATCCTAGTGCAAGTATGTTTAAAATAAACAAGTGGTCACATAACAGTGCATGAATGTGCTCACCTGGAATAGAGCCAATTGTACTAGGCTCTATGTATAAGCGTGTGGTGCCTTTAAGGGAGGCACTACCCTTCTTTAGAAAATGCAGGAAGCAGTTGAAGATCCACTACCAGATGTATAAGGTAAAAGTAACAATTTATTAAAAAAAAAAACAATTAAGCAAAGTAAAACTGTATATACAGATACCAAAAAGTAAAAGTCTCTGGGGTGGTCTTCCTTGGAGTTCCGAGACGCGTTTTCGCCGTGGGGCTTTCTCAATCGGATGACTCAATCTCCAGGCTCTTTACCATGTGAGTTGGACATACATCTTCTTCCACTCCATTCACACCTTACAAGCATACTGCACTATGATGTGTATTTTCTTGTTGTAGATTTTATTATGCTGTCTGCCCCTTAAAGTGATATATACGTTATTCCAATAGGGGTAAGAATTTGATATTTAGCGCTCCACTGAGTGATCTTTTGGTGGTAGTACGATCCACTAAGTTCACTTTTTTCTTTCACATTGTGTTTGTGTAGGATTGGGATACCTGCATGCGTGTTTGAGCTGCTGTTCTATTTATATATTATTGTTAAGCGCCTAATTGCACAGAGCACCTTTTTCTTGTAATATTTATTACACAGTTCATATCTTTTAAAAAATGTTTTATCTGTGTTATTTTATTTCATTTTCATCACACGCTGTTTGCATCTGTTTGTACCTTTGCCAAATTATTAGCAAAACTATGCATCTTCCCTAGGTGAAATTGCATCACTTCAATCTCTCTCTGTCTCCATTGTAGAAAGGGTGGATAGTATTAACTAAAGAAGAATGGCGCCATTAGGTGCGTGGGTGGGTGGACTGGTTTGGGTTAAAGTGGGTATCTTCTGACAACGTCACAAATTTATTCCACCCATTTGGACTGCAATTGTTAACTGAGCTCTACACAATAAAAATTCACAAAGGGGTTTTATTGGAAATACAAACAATATGGCTGCTGTTACAGTTGAATTAGCGTTCACTTAATAGCTTGTGGTATTATTTGTAAATTAAATTTATGTCAGGGACATATAGGCCCAAATGAGGATACTGCTTCTCTCTACAAAATCACAATGCTTATTTTAGGCTGAGAATTAAGTAAAACACTTGCATTGATCACAAATTGTTTTAAAAGCCAAATGTGTCCTCCATAAAATCGAAATCCTAAAGAAATATCAAATAAAAGTATATATATTTGTTATATATTTGTACATAAAGTCTATTTCTTGAAAAAGTGGATTTATTCCAGCACCTATTAGCATCTCCATCCGTTGGCCCATCTGAATTGGTTATCAATGATAGATTGAAAACACTGACATTGGGTAAGCCTTGCACTCTTACCTACCATTGCTAATCAAAGTTGGACAGGCTAATGCAGTTTACAATAGTTTGACACAAACCAGAGGGGGTTGTATCCACAGAATTGCTCTATAGTCACTACAGGTTTTCTACTACTTGAAAACTTACATTATTCCTTTTGCCCACTAGATGGCATTGCCGAACACTAATTTAACATTCTCATGGTTATTCTTTTAGTAAAAGTGAACTTAACATGTAAAGTCAAAATAGTAGAAAAAGTCAGCTATGTTTTCTTTTTAGATACTCTGACGCTCCATTTTAAATTCACATAACAACAATGACAAACACGTACAACATCTATAATTTATATTATTATTATATGATAAATATTATAAATTAGTCACTACAGTAATTCTTGCAACCCATCAAAAATGCTTTCAACTACATATTCCTTGTACATGCTGTAACTGGTACTTAAGGTGCTATCATATCATATTTTGTCTAAATATAGTTATCAAGCAATAACATGTTTCACATCATCCTATCTCAGCATACATTAAACTTCTAAGGTTTACCCGTAGAGTTTAGAAATGTGCAATTTGTATTTTTTACTCTTGTTTGTGTATCTATGCCTTTACATTAGACAAGCCAGACTAATATCAGACTTGATCCAAAGAATTGGAAGTAAGGGTTGAGCAAAACAGATTCGAATTCAAAAAATCCATATGGATCAAGTGGATCTATTATTTGATTTTAAGTAGGACAACCACTGAGAAAGTAAGTTAGGTAAGGAAAATTACTAGTAAATATTTCAGTTTGTAGAAGAGCAGGTTTTTGTGGAGAGTGACGGAATTTGAAGAACATTTTTTTTATATAAATTTAGGTGTTTGTACCCCCTTGTTCATTGTAATGTTAGGATGGGGAGACCTGACTACTGACATCAATCCCCAAAGCCAGCACGTGCCACAGCTGCAATGCAAAATTCCATGAACAAATAGGAATTCCATGAGCTGCTGCTATAAGAGCACAATATATTGTGTCTAGTTTGTGTGCTGCACTAAACAGACTGTGACTGACATAAAAAAACATCCAAAAATTCTTTAGTTATATTTGTTGTGTCTGTAACACTTAAACCACTTAACGGTTGTTTGTAAGAATTTTGAACTCCTGTAAAGAGGTATTGCATAAAGAGACACTGTACAAATATGGGCTGTGCAGCACTACTGAAATGGGCCCCTATTACATAATTATATTTTAATTACCATCATTGTGTTAATATCTTAAACACTCCAAATGTTTCCAGCGTTTTGGACAAGTTATCTGCTCCCCTGTTCTCCTTTTGCTTCTGCATTCGCAATATCAATTTCATTCATATTTTATTTTCTATAATTATTTTACTTAAAAATATATATATATACAGAAATTTACAAAAACTAAATTAAAAAAAATTGTCAATAAATACACATATTCATCTATGTCAATAACATGATCATTATTAGTATTATTATCATAACTCTTATAATGTAATGTAATGTCTATCAACAAAACAACCAGAAAAAAAGGAAATTAATGAAAATAAGAGTAAGGAAAAGGTGGAAAAAAATATATTAAAGAAGACCACAGGGGAAGCTTTCACTGATTCGTGGTTATGTCTATATGCTGTAATGGGATATTATTGTATGTCCTTGCTGCTTCAGTGCCGAATCCAGAGACATACTATCATTTATCTAATACCCCAGTATGGCACTCCGATTCTTTCAGAAAAGTGACAATTGTCTTTAATGCCATGATTTGACTTGCTCCAAAAAAATAGTTATATTCCATTCCTGACTTTTTGTCACTTGAAAAGAGCTGTTATGTTTCTTTCCTGCTGCAGTTATCTTGTAAAAAGTCTATATTTTTTGCAGTCACCTTGTAAAACAATTTTTTTTCAGCTCATTGACGAAGCTGTAATAACACTGTTTTAATGTGGCGTTGGTCCAAGAAACGGCTTCTGATTGAAATTGTTCTCATGACTCTACCAGCGTGCCAACATATTTCAAATTAAAATGTATTTTAGAAATAAAATATACTTGTAATTATAAAACTAAATATTTTAAAACCGCCATTTAAGTGCCCACCGAATGTCTGGTTGCTTTCTCCTAGTTTGTTCTACCACACCAGGAAACAGAATTTTTTTCCACTCAGACATCAAAGACTTGTCAGTGAAACCATCTTACACTGATCTTCTTTAATAGGACCTTTTGAAGTTTTGTGACATCACAGGGTAACAGCATGCAACTTTGGAGCTATGATTCTTTGTTCAAGAATAAAAGACTCACAGTTTTGAAGGTTCATGTTGATGTATTGGTTCAACTGTGATTTCTTCATGTTCATTAATTTTATTCTTTAGGGATGGATCCTGGAAGCAAATCTGATAAAACTGTTAAAGAAAAGAACATTGTGACCTTTATGAAGTGCAACAACATAGATAAATTATATATTGATAAATATAACATGCACATATTGTTATTTCACTGTTATTTTGTTATAACATATTTGTATTGTATTAAATGTATTGGGTATTAAATGTTTCTACAAAGATTTATTTTACTATAGTATTATATGTTTCTACAAAACGGTGGTGATTTACATCGTAGGGTTAAAATGACAGGACCACTGTATGTATACAGACCACTTCATTAAGATGAAGTGCTCTGAGTAACTTTAGTGGTCCTTAAAATGGACACTGTCATCAAAAATGACCATGTGCTTTTTCAGTGTTTTTTTTAGATTTGTTAGAAGGGTTTTTTCTCAGCAGTGAGTTGCATATTGCTATGCACTGACAGTGGTTGTGCAAAATTGAGGGGAATATAAATGTGTTGGAAAAGAAATAGCTTTATATATTTATTAATTTATTTAATTTTTTTCAACTTTGTCTTTTCTTGAGTTACAAGGTATACAATAAGGCACATATAGACAACAGAACACATGTTTTAGGTATAACTATACACGATTAATACTGATTTACGCATAATACATATCCAAAAGTGAATGCCCGCCATGTTTCCTTTTTATTATAAACAAAAAAGGCTGATACAGGGATGGTTCCAACAAGAAAACCATCATAGATATAAAATGGGTAAACCAAATAGCAGAAAGAATAAACTAGGAGGATGTGGGAGCATGGTGTTGTGGCTTTTATCAGCCTAGTTCCGGTCTGAAGAGAATGTAAGCTGAATCCTAAACTCTCTTCCAGCACGTCTTCAACTGTTTGCATATAGGATATAGTTTACTAATGTAATATGAGGATGACTGCAGATCATCACTGCTAAAGGGTTTAAGGCCAATATAAATAAAATAGGGTAAAGTGGGTGCCCTTGCCATGTTACATTAGTAATTGGGAATGGATCAGAAGTGAAACCTGCATAAAATATTTGTGCAGAGGGTAAAGCATAAAGTGCCAAAATTGATTGAATGGTCTCAAATGAGAAGCCAAATGATTGTAGGAGCAGTTTAATATCATAGCCACTTGAATCTGTCAAAGGACTTTTTAACTCACCCATGTTGTTGTGCATCTAAAGGGGAATTGTTCTTTCAAACTGATTATTTACTAAAGAGAGCATTCAAAGTAAGTTTCAAGTTTAAGATAAAAATAGCTGATCAATTGAAAGGAATAATGCACTCAAAATGATGCAAAGATAGATATATTTGAAATATATTCAAAAAGAAACAAATATTTCAATTGCAATGTGAAGGGAAAACAAACAACACACTAAATACCTATGTATACTTGTAGAGCCCATCAATCACCTGTACAGTGCCTATGGTTCATGATGCACATAAACAGCTGAATACAAATACATTAGACCAAGTTTAAATCAGTAAATAGTCAATAAATAATTCATGCAATGCTGATAGTAATTGCTGTTAATGACACCGGTGGCTCCACCCACTAACTCATGAAGATAAGAGTATTACATAGGCAAGGGGGAAAAAATGAAAAAAATATGCATAAATAAAAAGAGAAAAAAATGAAAAAATTATCAAAAATGTATGTATATCAAGTCCACTGGTTCAAATGGATATAACTGATCCAACGTGGTGCCGAGCGCGCAGCCCACAACCCACCAGCCACCTGTACCAGAGCCTCAAAGGGTCTTTGAAGGGACAATATTTCAAATAGATGTATCGTTTTGAGTTCGGCATTCCTTTCAATTGATTATATTTTTGGAGGTTTGACAAAAGGGTGACCTCAATACCTGCACCTATTCCCTTGTGGTATTTATTTGTAAAAAATAGCTGAGCCAGAAAATAGCTTCAAGTCATATATGCTTTCAGTTTGGCTACTGTGACTATACTTTTTTCACTTTGAATTCACTCTGAATTCTTACGTTGATAAATAAACCCTTACCTGTCATGTGTCTGGTATTATACCTAGGGTGCATGGCGTTAGGACCAGGCCACAGATTTGCCACTAAAATTATAACTTTATGGACCATAAACACTAAAACCTATAAGATGGTACTCATTATCTAAATATGACAGCTGACGTGCTCAGCCAATTAATGTCATGCAAATCTGGACAAAATTCATATTGCTAATGCGGAAATGAACCTTCCACAATCACAATACACAGTGATGAATCAAGGAACCTCCATTTTGAAGTGTTTCAGACAGAACTGGGTCGTGGCATCAGGGATATGCTGGCGCCATTGTTAACACAGTGGGTTGTCATAGTTGTAGTGCCCTTACACATGAAAAATAATGTACCTGAATAAATAGCAGATACAGAAGTTTGAATGGGGTGCTTACATTTTTAAATTGTAATGCTTTTATTGATATTTTTTTATTTATGAATTTAAACTCATCTGTGGATCCACTTGTTATGTCAGACATTTTGATCACAACAGTAATATATTAGCGAAATTCAATGTTATGAACCTGTTATCAAATAAATTACAAAAATGTAAAAGGTATTGTTAACAATCTGTGAATCAGAGGTTGCTAATGTTGGTGTTTACTGTGAAATACATTTTCAGCACAGAACACAGGAAATGTACATGCAAATGTGTTAAAATACATATGAAACTATTGAACTATAAAAAAAAAACCACAACATTTAGGAAGGATTTAGACTAATGAGAAACTTTTTAAGATCCGAGGGGATTACCAACTACTGCACTAAATTAGCTCTCTGTTCTGTTTTAATTAAATTAGCCTGTGACATCACAAATATCTCTAAAAGATGAACAGAAAATAATTTAAAGCAATTGTGTGAAAATTTCACCATGATTCATTGCATGCTAGCAAATCTACTGTTCATGGTCATTTGTGCATACGAGCTCAGTCTCTACTAACAAGGAGTCCCACAAAGTCCAGACATACAATAGCTCAAAAGGTGGCAAAATGTATTGGTGTACGTTGCTCCAATAAATTCTGTCACCTTTTGAGGTACCGTGTGCCTGGACTTGGTTGGATTTAATATCGCTGGTGGAGTTGTGTCTGCTCAAGTTCAGCTAAGCACCTTTAGCTACTATGTGGGAAGTGTGTGGTCCCCTTCTGTTTGAGGTTACTAAAAAGGGGGACGCATCACCTATGCAGCTAATCTAGAGTAGAATATATCTTAATATTAACCCTGCAATTAATTCAATAATCTTTATGAGAAGGGTTGTTATTTAACACTTTTGCTTTAGGGGGTTATTAACTCGTGTGAAATGTCAAGAATTCAAAGTAAGTTTCAAATTCTATGCCAAAATAAATGATATGGAAATTTTTTCAAGTCAGCTTTATTTTCAGTTTTGCTATTTGGCCTAAAATTGGACTTGCACTTTGTATTTAGTTTGTGTGCCAAAATAGCTGAAATATGGTATCATAAATGGCAGATAATGGTGCTTGCATACAGATGAACAGAACCCTTGACATATAGCATGTATGGCTCTGAGATTCTTCTCTGTCTTAACAACACCCTGTTCTTTTAGTATACCTAGCCATTTATGGCAGAATATTACCATACCTGCGAATTTGAAACACTCATTGACTCGTCAACTTCTCTCTTCTCCCTGAGAATATAAGAAGAAAAGTATAAGTGTCCTCTTTGTTACAACTTTCAGTTTGTGCATTTGAGTAAGAATGTTCTTCAGCTTTATATAATAGCAAATGCATATGGTGAATTTGATTTAAATCAAATATATTTAAGTACAAAAATGCTAGTCAGTAAGACTCGATTTAAATCATGATTTTTAAACAGAAATACTCATTCTTGCTGATTGTCATACATTAGATATTTGCAACCAGATGATGATTTCATATTTAGAATAATAACTTTTCAGATTAGGTTAACAGTTATATCAGAACTGATTTTGTTATATACATATACATAAATAATGATGAATCACTGCACTAATGATGAATCATTGCACTATAATATATCAATCAATTATATTTAGACAATGCATTTGAGTAAAATAATTATATTAATGAACATACATATTCATGTATTTGCCTAAACATCAATGTTTGTTAAATTAAGTGGTTAAAAAAAACAAAATAAATAAACAAATATATATATATATATATATATATATATATATATATGTTAAAAATCAACGGTTTGCTCTCTTACCAAGACTTTTCTGATGCTAGGTGATGCTCATCTGGAAACTGCAGAGCTGCAGAAGGCAGATGCCGGTCCCCTTTGTCATTCATTGGCTGAGAGTGTTAGCTGACTGCTCTCAGCCAATGAATGACCCACTGTGCAAATAATATGCACAGAATTGACATTTAGCAGCTTGGTACTCTTGTCAGAGTTGGCTAATAACATACTAATGATGCTGTTGGAGGTCTGGGAACAATATAACATTTTTCAGAATATGCAGAGTTTCATATTGAAAATCTGTACATATTATATTTTACAATGGACTGTGGGAGTTCATATAAATACAATATTCAGGGGTCTTTACTTTTTATCAGGACAGATTCCAGGATCACCTCAGTTGCTTCACTCCATTTATGTACATTTGATGGTACCCACCCACAGCCCTGATACTTCTGGTGGTTCCTCAATAACAACACAATACCTGGTTTGTATGTCTGGTAGAGGTGTCTGCACTCAACTGTGGATCTCCTCCAATACCTCTTTCTCCAGCTACACCATCTGAATCTGTTTTTGATGGGTCTGAAATTAAACTTTAGATCTTGCGCTCCAGAGCTTCTTAAGTTATGGTTATTAAGACCTTGCTTCAGGCTCACAAGTCTGTTGTCAGAATGCAATTACCACAAGGTGTGGTGTTGATACCTGGTTTGGTGTACATGGAAAAGAGTTTGGCAACTAGTTTCTTGAAGGGTCAGATTTTGTCTCTTTTCTCTTTTGGAGCATACTGCAAGCTGGCCTGGAGAGGCTGTTGCATGATTTGGATGTTATGCTCAGGTCACTTGGAACTAAGTATTCTTCTCTGTTTGTTCTATTTTTCTGGGCCCTGTTTAGGTAAAAAAATTAACTGTCACTCTCGCCATTTGGCTCAAGTCCATGATCTAGAAGGCTTATTGCCTGCCTAACAAGCTTTACTCGGACAGGATCACTGCTCATTTTGCTGGGACAGTGGGTACCTCATGGGTCTTTCATTACGAGTCTTCTATGGTTTAAATCTGGCTGTCATCTGATTGCATACAAATATTTTCCAAATGTATTTTTTTTTTTTTGGAACGAACAAGCTAAAGCTTGGTTTCTATCTCTTACAGTTATGTCATATCCTATGGGCTTTTGCCATTCAGAAATAAATTAATCAGGTAAGAGACCATTTTTGTTTTTAAGTCTTTTCATTAGGCTTGTGCACAGCATAAAAAGTAATTTCAGCAGAACCACTTTTTCTGAAAATGAAACATTTTTGGGACTGAAGAAAATCATGGATGTGATGGTTCAGCTTATCAGAACTTTGTCCGCTAAAAAAGTTTCAGGAAAACTAATAAGATATATAATGTACAAATATATACATATATGGGGTTATTCACCAAACACTGGATTTTAATGAAAATTATTGAATTATGACCACATTGGCATATTTACTAAAGCCAAATGGGGACAGGATTCAGTCTCTCTGACCAATTCTGTAAAATTAATTGTGAGGAATTTGAAAAATCTATTATTTTCGCATTCGAATCAATATACATAACCGGAATTGGAGATTTATCAACAACCACATGGTAGCCGATGATAAACTGAATGCATCCTGCAGGATGCACTTTCGCAAATTACCATTCACTTGGCTTTTTCAAGTAGTTGATCATTTGAAGAACTATGTTTGCCACTGGCAGAGCTAGCAGCCAGCAGACAAATAGTTAAAATAAAAAAAAATAAAAAACGCAGCTTTCTAAGGATTAAATATGTTGTGCCAGGCTATCACTTGCTAGTCAGCCGCTACATTAAAATAAAAAAAATAAAAAAAAAAGCAAAAGCCCTATTTTGCTATAATGGAGATAAGTGCCTCCATACATCCCCACCTACAATCCAGCAGATGGAGTCATGTCCCAACATAGATTTCCAGATGCCCCCACCGATAGGCAATGAGTGGACACTACTTTAAATTTTAATAGGAGAGGACCTAGTGTGTCCCCCCCCCCTCCCCCACCTGGTACCATCTCATGGGAGACAGTTGGGGGCCCTAATATTAACAGTAAAGAGGGAGCACCTATTGTCCCCTCCCCTTGCCCCACCTTAAGCTATATTAGGTGCGGGTCATAATATTAAAAATAAAGGGGAGGATCTATTCATGAGTGGTGGGTGGGGACCTAATTAATTATAAAATAGGTGGAGTGAACATGCCATTGTCTTCTCCCTGAAACATTAGGTTGGGGGTAAGTATTATTTTGGCGGTTGGCTAGCAGATATTGGCGATCCTAGCCACCTAAGGTGGGGATTACTTTCAATTGTGGAGGGGCGGAAATAGCATCTGCTATGGGTGGGGGCCAGTAAAGGGAACACTAGGTCCCTTCCTTTATTATAAATATTAGGGCTCAACCTGCTGCCCCTGGGTGGTGCTCAAGGGAGGGGTCAATAGATCCCCCCCTCCTTTGATGTTTCCTGCCAGATAACATGTGGGGTCGTATTCAACCTCCTTTATAGTTATATGAGGGTCTTATTGACCACCATATGATTTTTATTAATTTATTACATTTTTTTTACTATTTTAATGTGGCACCACCAAGGGTTTTTCACTATTTATCTGCTAGCTGCTAGTGCTGCCAGCTGGCAAATAGTTTTGATTTTTTTTTCTTTCTTTTTTTTGTGATTCTTTATTTTTACCGTGCATTGTTAAAAATACATGTTGAGCAAGACATAACAATGCGAATACAAGTAACAATAAAGAGCAACAAGACACATCTAAAGGGCTGCACTTTTTGTAAGATATATATCACGTACTAAATAAACAAGTCTAACAGCATGAGTGTAAATGAAGAAAATGTAATGTAGTCTTGGATATTACAAGCTAATTATTATTCTACAGCATGAGGAAATCTATGTAACCACCATTATTTGCAATGGAAATCAGGACTACTTCTCCGGTCAGACCACAGTAGTGAGCCAATGCCCACACTGGAGGCTTGATATGGGGGCACAGGCATCAGGAACAAGCCACAGTCCTTCAGCCCACAGTACGAGAAGCTCGGCTACTCAGCTCCTCCCTCTTGGATTATTTTGAAAACAGGCCCGGAGTTGAAGCCTCTGTGCCTAGATTTAATCCATTCAATGTGGATTTCAGCTGGTCCAGACCAAATTCAGGCCATTTAAATACAAAATCTGGACATTGATGCATTCCATCAACAATGTCCAGATTTTGCAGTCCGAATGGCCCCGTATGCAGTTGGATGGTTTTGCCCCATTCGGTTAGGGGCCCTTTGGACCTTAGTGAATAATCCTGCTTTTTTCCCTCTTTTGGACAGTTCTCACCTGATCTGCATATAAAAATTAATATTTAGTGGCTATCCCCTAGCCATCAATGATCATTTCTTTTTTTGGCACTATGGCAGAACTCTGCATACAAACATACATGTTCGCCTATCTCCCTTTTCACCTGGGTCATGATAAGTCTATAAGGCATTTAGGAAATTGGGAATTTGGACAATCATCCGATCAGCCCAAATTCAAACAAATTGCAGTGCATGCACAAAATGAACCTCCAAATCTAATTTGTATTATTAATATTTTAACTGGTATGCCATTGTTTGAAGGAACACCACAAGCACCACAACCACAGGGACCTGTGGTAGATTTGGCACCAGGAAACCCCCAACGCAAGTATTAAATTAATCTTAGAATGGTTTAATGACTTATCTTGGGTATGCCGGGAGTCGCACTGTGAAGCTCTCGGCTCTGTGTTAAGCCCAATGATGCAGGACTTATCTCATTGGCTGAGAGTGATAAGGAGAGAGGACGCAGAACAAAGACCAATGCTGCAAGGGAGAATGGGTAAGTAAACTACCTTTTTTTTCTCCCTACAGGTGGGGGCTGGTAACTTAAACAAGGACTAGGGCACTATAGCATTAGGAATACAGATTTTTATTCCTAACGTTATAGTGTTCCTTTAACACTGGAGGAATAACAATGCTATATCTTATCATTTTGAATTTAGTTCAATGTTTCCTGCAAATTGGAAACAGAAAAAAACCTATTATGACATGCCTAAGGAATGAAAGTAATGCTAACAGCATCTATGTAGGTCAAATAAGGATAATGAGGCATCATAGCATCATTACATCATTTTCTGGTTTAAGTCCACTCTAATTTCATAGAAAAATGTGCAGAGATTTACATTTCCATGCAGCCTTTGTATTTTGCTTATATTACAATGGTGAGTCTATAAGTAATTGAAAAGTCAGAAATACATTATGTGACATATCTATATCTACAGATATATACATAACAGTATGCATAGTTTGTATAGAGGTACATAGTATTGATGAGTTTTATGGCAAAATAATGTCATCAAGGGGCTGAGGGGTCATTCATAAATGAAGGTTGACGTGTTTCCAGAAGCTTGTGAAGGCATTATATTCTTGTGATACATGCTTCATAGTTATGTTACTTTTAAACTATATTTCAATGTGGAATATGTTGGCGCTTTAAAAATGCCAGTAATGATAATCATAATAATAATTTCTTTTTAATAGTTTTAGGTCATCTTTTTTTACATCAGATTGAATGTAATTTGTTGTGATTTTGTTTGGTGGTGTGTATTTGTGTACAGGATACTCAACATTTTTAATTGCCATCTTGCAAATGGTGAGTGGAAACTAAGTCCAGGCATACCGCATCCACTACCACTTACTACACATGGCCGTAGGTGTGAAAGGACCCAAGAACCTCTGAAGAATGAGTTTAGCCACATGGAGTGCTGCATACAGGACACTGGAGGTCTGTACAACTTACACAGTACTTTGTGATTCATGGTGTCACCTCGTATAACGTGGGCTGCATGGTGTTGCATTATTTGGTGCTATAAAGAGAACAAACACTCTCTGCGGCTCTACTTGGAGATGAGGCAAGAGATAGTCAATCAAGGGAAGCCTCAAAATAAATAGCAGGGATTGGACTGACAGAGAGGAGTGGAGAAAGGAGGCGAAGAGCTACTACATCTGAGAGTGTGTGAGGAATGGGCTACTAGCTAAAGGAAGGAATTAGGATACTGGCTGTGGGGGAGAATTGTACTACAGGATACAGGGGGGGAATAGGGCTACTGGCTATAAGGGAGAATTGGACTGTTGTCTATAGGGGAAACATTGAGCTACAGGCTGTAGGGGAAATAGAATGTTGACTATGAGACAGGTGGGTTGTTGGCTCTAGAGGGTGAAAATAGATTAACTATGGGGTGGTGAGATACCAACGATGGGGGAATGGGGAGTGACACCATTAATGATAGGTCCACACAGCCAAATCACTCCAGACAAATATACCCATGCATTCACACACATCTACCCTACACACATATATGCTCTTGCATTTGCCCTTTACACACGTACACCTCTGCATTCTCACACATTGACCCTCCTCACACATATACCCACACTGACCCTGACCATCAGTAACCTTGACCATATTTATTGAGAGCTCTTAAATAGTACCTCCACACATATTGTGAGTTGTTCGATTAATGTCAAGTTCTCACAGGGGCAATAACAACTACAGTGTCACATGTAGTTCTTTTGCACAGCGTAACAAACATGGCAAAGATCTGTATTTCATGACACTACAGGTAGTTCAAAAATGAGAGGCAGCCTCATCTTGTAGTCGTATTAAACCACATCTTTTGCCTAGAGATGAGCTTGATGTTCTCTGCTCTACTGTTTCAGCTTCACATACTCAAATTCCACTAATCACTGATTTGACATGCTGTTTACTGTGGCTGGCCCAAATTCTTTTTTATGCTTGTATATTTAGTTTCGGCAACCTTAACTGTATGTATCTTGTGTTCTTAAATACTACCAAACCAACGCAACAAACAAGTTCTACTGCTTATGTTAATTTCTTACTGGCTAAATATGTTGTTATTTTCCTTCATATTATATTCTGTGGGCCTTGTTTCACTCTTTAAATATTGATTGATTAAAATAAATAAAAAACAGATTCTGCTGTATTACATTATTAAAAAAAACACTATAGTCACCAAAATAACTTTAGCTTAACTAAGTGGTTTTGGTGTAATAACTTTGCCCCTGCAGTCTCACTGCTCAATTCTGTGACAATTAGGAGTTAAATCACTTTTTTATGCAACCCTAGCCACACCTCCCTGCATATGACTTACACAGCCTTCCTAAACACTTTACTGTAAAAACAGACCTAATTTTTACATGTCCTTTAATGCACAGTCTGTTGGATTCAGATTTTTTTTCTCCTGCAATGTTAATCGTTTTCTATACCCCACAGGACCCTCCTGTATGTGATTAAAGTTCAAGTTACAGAGAGTAGGAGATAAAAACTTCTAAAGTAAGTTAAGATATGATTGAAAATGAAACCATCTTTTTCATGCAAAAAGTGTCAGTCACAGCCAGGAGAGATGTGACTAGACAGAAGCAAAAGAGATTTAACTCCTAAATGGTAGAGAATTAAGCAGTGAGATTTCAGAGACATGTTCTATATACTAAAATTTATTCATTAACCTAAAGTTGTCTTGGTGACTATAGGGTCCCTTTAGGAAGAGGCTATTAAGCATTTCCCTCTCCTAGTCGAAACTTATGAGAGGTGAACAGCCCTCTACCTTAAAAAGTGATGCAACACTTGCCTAGATTGCCAATGATATTTCTTCAGAAAATATTACAATTTTCAAGACAAATTGCTCCCACTTACTTTTCAATATCATTTTGACTAATGTTTTGCTTCATTTCAACAAGACAACTTTGAGCTTCTGAAAGTTGATCTCGTATTTTTTCAAGCTGTTCCTCTAGATCCTTGTTGGTACGTTTCAATTTTTCATTCTCAGACTTTGTTACCTGCTGGGTGCTTCTTAGCTTGTGAAGTTCTCTTTCCAACTATAAAAGAGAAGCATGTTCAGGATCATGTTGTTTATATACCACTATCTCAGAGAAGTCTAACTACTAAAGTTTTATTTGCACCAACTTTGCAACTGACTTTCACAGTACAGTGCAATGTGTAAAAGCCATCAAGATGAAGAATATCTAAGTTGATTGTTCACTGATGGAACATCTGCTCCAAAGGGACTTCCTGGATCCTCCTCACACTTGGTAGTTTGTGTTCATATCAGCTGATGACAGCTAATGCAAACAGGTTGCTTGTAAATCAGTCCTAAAGTAAGAATAGTTGTTCATGTTGTCAAGCAGGCAAAAAAAATAATAATAATAGTAACTAAACAAGTGAGGTTCTATGTGTCGGTCTCTCCCTTCCTTAAACTGTATGTGTTTGTGTGGTGTAAAGACAAATATTAAGCTGGGTCCTTTATATTTCCTATGTAAGAAGTATCTAACATATCTCTGTTCATTCATCAGATGCCTAACAGTGAGTGGGGTAATAGTAAATAAACATTGTTTCTCAGTCCACATTAGGGGAACATACAAAATTTATTTAGTCCAACAAGTCTAACTTAGTAATGTATAGACCCAGATAGGATCAGTCAGTGTGTTACAAACATCATATTAAATAGACACGTGCAATTTGTTTCGTTCCGAATGTGAATTCTGACAAATTTTGGGCAATTTGGACATTTGGTTGCCGAAGTCCAGAATTTTGGAAGTGCCAAATTGCTTCGGATTTCTGAAAAGTGGCAAAACAAGAGAGGGATGGAAAATTACATGAATGATGACAGGGGTAGGTGTGGGGTTAGGCTGAAGTTTAGTGGTAGGGGTAGGGTTAGGGGTAGGGTTAAGGGTTAGGGTAGTGGTAGGAGTTAGGGTTAGGGAGCCCTACAGATGTTCCGAATTCCGAAGTCCTGAATTTCCAAAGTCCTGAATTGCCGAAGTTCTGAATTTCGGAAGTGCCGAACTGAATTGCCAAAGTGCATAATTTTTTCTTACACGAATTTCCGAACCGAACCAAATTTTTGGCCCATGCACATCCCTAATATTAAATAATGAACTTCTTACAGGTGGTTAGTCAATGAACAAAAACTAAAAATCACAAATCATGAGTGAGCACGCCAATTTCATATTGAGTAGAAATCTTCCTTCCTGATTAAGTGGAGTGAGTGTTTGTAAACCAAGTAGGGTCCCTATTACTCTTTATAGATCAGGGGTCATCGCTTAAGCTATATCAGATGTGTAATTGGATATAGGTTAACATACAGAACTCCTGATGTCTTTTCCTTGGGGGTGCCCTTTGTTTTCCCAGGTTTGTTGGAATGAGGAGTGTTTTTTGTTTTTGAATATGTCAATAGGAAAAGATGAGAAAAAAACAGACAGGTGACTAGGCTGAGTTAAGTAAATGTATTAAAGGTAGGGAAAGGTTAAGGAAGATACATCCCTGCTTACATGTCTAATAGGTTACATCAGGATATAGTATTGAAGGGCAACATTGCCAAGGGAACTGGACTTCCCTATTTCACATACATATATATATATATAGAGAGAGAGAGAGAGAGACAGACAAAGAAAAATATAGATAGAGGTATTTCCTTTCAAGAACATATGTGCAGACTAAAAAATATATGCTAATGTTTTATAGGACAGTAATATGGGGCTAATTTAGTCTTAATAAAATCACATGCAGGCATCCATTGCTTGAGAGCCAACGGTTTATCTACTCTGTCCATATTACAAATTGTTCTAAATATAAAATATCATAGCTTTTTTAAAAGTCCTCTCTTGACATGTATTATAAACATAATATATTATTCTCTCTATATCTGCTGTAAGGCTATTTCAGGAAACCACAATTGTTAAATCCTTTATAATTTGAAAGAGATTTTATTTACTAAATATATTTTCCATTAAGCTACCTCAAAGCTATTTCAACATCTGCAGGACATATTACTGATTTTTCATTTATTCAAATGTATATTGCATGTTAGCGTGCGTATTTATATTTTTAGTTATAAAACTGTAGAACACTGCAGAATTTGCTGGCACTCTATACACGGAATCAATAACGATAATATAATAGATAGATAGATAGATAGATAGATAGATAGATAGATAGATAGATAGATAGATGTAGCTCATTTGTTTTGATATGGTAATTTTCTACCAGGCTGTCAGCCTTCTGAGGTTGAGGTCATTAAGGTAATAATGACATCAGTAACCAAGAAAAAAATGCTTAATGGCCTTTTTCAACCACAAGGGGATTTGTAGCAGGTTTAATGAAAGTGAGGTGAGGAGGATTTTTGCTGTTCTTCCAGGACTTAGACTTGAAAGCGCTCATCAACTAGAGCTCTTTTTATCCCAGTGGTGTCTGTGATTGTTTTTATGACTTATGTTTTATGTTCAGCACAAAAACACAAGTCAATAGTAAGCCAGAGTTGGCAAGTAAGGATTGGATACAATTGGAAAATTATTCATTGAGATATGGAAAATTCGAGACATTATTTCTCAAACTAGGAAAAGATGTTAAGAGCTACTGAGAGCATGTAGATAAGTGATAAGATGTGTATAAAGTTAATATGGATGGGAACCAGTACCAGGAAAAGGATGTACCTATCATAAACTCTGCAATATTGTTTATAGGGTCGGATTTAATCATAAACTCATCCCTTAATTGCGGTGCTCTGTAGAAAAAGGAGGATCGAGCTGCTTTCTTTTTGTATTGAGGTAGACTAAATAATGTGCTGGTACTGGATCGGAGGTTATAGGAGGTGGGAACAGCCGGGAAGAGCATTCTGCTCAGGTAGGGTCAGGGCCGGATTAACATAGGGGCTGATGGAGCTGCAGCTCCAGGCCCAGGCCCATGGAATAGGCCCACTGATTTAAAAAAAATTTTTTTTACATATTTTTTTTTTTTTTACATATTTTTTTTATTCACCCACTACTCTTAGGGATTCCACCTGGCTTTTATTTTATTGGCACAGCCGGTATTTGAGGCTGCCTGGCTGGTGCCAATATTGCAGTGATACTGGCAATACAAATGCTGGTATTTTTCTCAGTATAAACAAGAGATTACTGCAATACCAGCACTGACCAGTAGGGGTCGCTGTATGTGGAGACAGGCAGGGATAGGAAGTTCCAGCATTTCCCTCCCTGTCTATCTATACTCTCTGATCTGCAGGGGTGCAG
Organism: Pelobates cultripes; assembly: GCA_933207985.1. NCBI lineage: Eukaryota > Metazoa > Chordata > Amphibia > Anura > Pelobatidae > Pelobates > Pelobates cultripes. Next base: position 111,487,095 of record OW240912.1, on the reverse strand, counting down.
CTACAGAGAGTCCAGACAGCAACTCCCACCCTACAGCTCAGGGAAGTAAGGGATCGGGGGAAAGGCTGCAAGCAGACATACACTGAGACACTAAGGGACATTGGGAGACATTATGACACAGACACATGGGGACACAGTGTCCCCATGTCTCCCAGCCAGTGTCCCTGGTGTCTCAGTGCCCCCTAGTCTCCCAGTGCCCCCAGTCTGCCAGTGTCTCACTGTCCCCATGTTTCCTAGTGCCTCCATGTCTCTCAGTGCCTCAAGTGTCACAATGTCCCCATGTCTCCAAGCTAGTGTCCCTAGTGTCTGTGGCCCTGGTGTCTCAGTGTGCCCATGTTCCCCAGCCAGTGTCTCTGGTGTCTGTGTCCCCATGTCTTCAAGTGTCCCCTATTTTCCCATTGTCCCCATGTGTCCCAGCCAGAGTCCCCTAGTCTCCCAGTGTCACTGGTGTCTCCGTGTCCCCAGGTCTCCCCGTCTTCCTAGTGTCCTAGTGACATGAGGACCCTGGGATACATGGGGACACAGGGAGACATGGGGCATTGAGACACTCTGATACATAGGATCACTGGGGACATGATACTAGGGGACACTGGGAGACATGGGGCACTGAAACACTGATATTTAGGAACACTGAGACCTGGAGTAATCGACTCATGGGGACACTGGGAGACATGGGGGCACTGGGAGGAATGAAACTAAGTCGTTTTTTGCTGATTTTACAGCATTTTCTCTTATGTCACTCCTTGTGATTTACATCATGTGATGTCATCCATACATATTTAATTATGCAAATTAGTAAGGCCGGTATGTTTTTCCAAGAAAGGTGGCAACCCTGACTACTTTTCACATACTCTTACTTAAGTATGGAAACTTAAGAGGGATGTATGGGAACAAAACATGTGTGGACTGGCTGACAATGAATATAGTTAAAGGGACACTATAGTCACCAGAACAACTACAGCTTATTGAATTTGTTCGTGTGAGTAGAATCATTACCTTCAGGCTTTTTGCTGTAAACACTGTCTTTTCAGAGAAAATACAGTGTTTACATTACAGCCTAGGGATAACTTCACTGGCCACTCCTTAGATGGCTGTTAGAGATCCTTCCTGGGTCATGGCTGTCTAAAATGCATCCAGACATTCAGTGTCTCCTCCCTCTGCATGCAGACACTGAACTTTCCTCAGAGAGATTCATTAATTCAATTCATCTCTATAAGGAGATGCTGATTGGCCAGGGCTGTGTTTGAATCATGCTGGCTCTGACCCTGATCTGCCTCTTTGTCAGTGTCAACCAATCCTATGGGGAAGCACTGTGATTGGATCAGGCCACCACTTCTAATGATGTCAGCAGACTGCTTGTTTTTATGAGTCTAACAGCATGCAGAGTTACAGCTTCAGGCTTGAATATAGTACGATTTTGCTATATTTATGGAGGCATTAGGGGCCCCGGGGGGCTAGATGGTGGTGTTAACACTATAGGGTCATGAATTCATGTTTGTGTTCCTGACCCTATAGTGATCCTTTAAGGTAATGATGACTTTGGTCTCTCTAACACTGTGGCATGTTCCCTTTCTTCTACACTCACTACATACAGTCCCAGACTATATACCAGGAGCTTCTGCCTGCTACTAAGAAGGTAAGGAGACAAGTGGACCAGCGAGTGCTAGGGGACAGTCCTTAGAAAGAAAGCATTGAGTGAGCGCATCATTAGATGCATTTATGCCAAGCTCAGGTTGCTGTCTGCATAGTATGCTCTTAGTTGGCCAGCTGCATGATTGGCAGGCAGCCTGACATGCATTCATGCCAGGCTGGCCTTCTAATTCTCTGGGCAGACATGTCCTCTTTTTGGGCATGTTCACCCCTTTTGGCAGGTTAAGTGATTTGTGTCAATGGCACACCCTTTTACCTTTCTGCTTGACTGAACACTGCTTTTAAGGGGTTATGGATTTACTTGAAAGATGAAAACATAAATTAGAGAGAGATTAGCCTAGGGTATGTGTTTTCTTATAGCTGCTGTTTTCTATCTCTCCAGCACCATCTCCATCAGATACATGACGCTTGTGAGTGTTTTACTGTTTTTGGTCGATATGATTTTGTAATTAGGCCCTTCATAATTGTCAGCACCAGGCCCACTGGGCTCTTAATCTGGCCCTGGGTAGGGTGGGAGCTTCCCAGAAAAGCTGTTAAACACAATGCTGGAAAGATGAAGAGTGCGTCTGGATTCCAGCAACAGCCAGTTTAGTTCTTTTAGCATGTCACAATGGTGGGTCATGTAATTATATTGTAGCACAAATGGCATAACACGTTTTACAATGTATTAAGTTTATTAAGGTGGGTTTGCGGTGCAAGTGCATATACTACATCCCCATAATCAATGATTGGCATCAGCATTTGCTGTACAATCTTTTCCTTTACTATAGGGCTTAGGCAGGATTTGTTTCTGTACAGGGCACCTAGTTTTGGATAAAGTTTAGATGCAAGTTTTTCTATGTGGAGGCCAAAAGATAGATTGGGGTCTGACAACATACCCAAGTATTTTAAAGAGTGGACTGCGGTCAATGTGCTATTTGATTTTGTTTTGATGGATAGATGGGAATTGTATAATTTGTGTAATTTAAGTACTCTTCCAAAGATCATTGTGACAGTTTTGTCAGTGTTTAGGAAGAGTTTGTTTTTTGTGATCTATAGAGTCTGATTCAATCATAAACTCTGCAATATTGTCTACATGGTCTGATTCAATCATAAACTCTGGCATATTGTCTATAGCAGTGTTCTCTAATCCAATCCTTATGGATCACCAACAGTCCAGGATTTATGTATTTCCCTGTTTCATTCCAATGGAGATAGTGACAAAACCTGGACTGTTGGTGGTCCATGAGACCATGAGGGTCTGATCAGAGCCATCTTTAATACTGATTCGACCCTGGGCAGGTATTTGATTGGGGCCCCTTGACCTAGCCCTTCCCCTTCCAAGCATGCACTCACGCCATCAACGCCCACACAAAAATTTAAAAGAAACACACGCTTAGCCCTCTCATTTCTTACTGAGACAAAATACACAAAATGTGGTTGAAAAATACACTAACACACATACAGATGCAAATACTGACATGCATAGAGATGCACACATACACAAGTACAGACATACACATACACACAAGTGCATTCACAGACACACATGCAGATACACAGATACACTAATGCACAGATACACTCACTGACAAACATGCAGATAAGCAGAAACACTAACACAAAAACAAACGCACTGGCATAAATGCAGATACACACAATAATATACAGATAAATACACGGACCCACATGCAGATACACAGATACACACAGGTACAGACATTGACACATATACAAATACACAGACACACATGCAGCTACACATACACACAGAATGATACACATTCAAATACACAGAATGAAACTCACACAGATACAAACACAGACACACATTCAGATACACACTGACACACATGCAGATACAAAGACATGAAGACACACATAGACACAGATAAAAACATGTACACAGATGCACAAACATATAAACATATAGACATACACATATACAAACAGACACAGAGACACATAGATACACATATATACAAAGACACACTTACGGGCACACAGAAACACATACTGATACACAGGGTCACATAGAGACATATGCAGATACAGAAACACACACACATATACAAACATATACACATACACACATACAAACAGATACACACAGTGGCGTACATACCAGGGTCGCAGGGGTCACGGCTGCGACCGGGCCCGGCCAACCAGGGGGCCCGGCCACCCCTGCGACCCGGTATGTAGCCACAGGGCCAGCCTCTTCCCCTGGGGGGCCGGTCGGGCAGGCAGGCGGGTGCGCGAGGGAGCACTCGGTGCTTCCTCTTCAGCTCCCTTGCGCACCGCACTGATACCGGAGCCGGAAGATGACGTCATCTTCCGGCGCCGGCATCCCTACGCGGCGCGCGAGGGAGCTGAAGAGGAAGCGCTGAGTGCTCCCTCGCGCGCCCGCCTGCCTGCCCGCCCGACCGGCCACCCGCCCAGGAGCCCAGCAGCACCACTGGACCCCAGGGAATCCCCCCAGCACTCCAAAAGGTAAGGAGGCTGGGGGGATTAAATTTTTTTTTTTTAAACGTGTGTGAGTGTTAGTGTTAGAGTGTGTTAGAGTGTTAGAGTGTGTGTGAGTGTTAGAGTTAGAGTGTTAGTGTTAGAGTGTGTTAGAGTGTTAGTGTTAGAGTGTTAGAGAGTGTGTGAGTGTTAGAGTGTGTGTGAGTGTTAGCGTGTGTGTGAGTGTTAGAGTGTTAGTGTGTTAGTGTTAGAGTGTGTGTGAGTGTTAGAGTGTGTGTGAGTGTTAGAGTGTGAGAGTGTGTGTGAGTGTTAGAGTGTTAGAGTGTGTGTGTTAGAGTGAGTGTTAGTGTGTGTGCGTGTTAGTGTGTGTGCGTGTTAGTGTGTGTGTCTGCTAGTGAGTGTCAGTGAGTGTGTTACTGTGTGTGTCTTACTGAGTGTGTGTGTGTGTTAGTGAGTCTGTTTGATGTCTGTTAGTGAGTGTGTTTGTCAATGAGAGTGTATGTTTTGTAAGTGAGTGTGTATGTATGTCTGTCGCTGAGTGTGTCTCTGTCAGTAAATGTGTGTGTCTGTTAGCTAGTGTGTATGCGTCTGTAAGTGAGTGTGTGTGTGTCTTCAGCACTTACCTTTCTCCAGCGCCGGACTCCCTTGGCGCTGGGGATCCCTCAGCCTCTCAGCTCCGAATGCGACCGCGCACGCATTCAAACCGCCCATAGGAAAGCATTACTCAATGCTTTCCTATGGACATTCAATGTGCTCCTCTAGCGGCGTCAGTGAGACAGCCACTAGAGGCTGGATTAACCCTCAGTGAAACAAAGCAGTTTCTCTGAAACTGCTATGTTTTCAGCTGCAGGGTTAAAACTAGAGGGACCTGACACCCAGACAACTTCAGGGTGTGTGGGGGGGGGGGGGCCCACGGATCAATTTTCGCACCGGGGCCCCATGGGTCATGTGTACGCCACTGTATACACACATACAAACAGACATACATACATTCAAACAGACACATACATACAGACAGACACATACATATATACAGATACATACAGACAGATACATACATACATACATACAGACAGACAGACATATACATACATACATACAGATACATACATACAGACACATACATATAAACAGACACATACATACATGCGCATTTTTATGTGTTTCCTACCTTTGGAGTGTAGGAGGCTGGCTCAGGCTGATGGGAGTCAGAGCTCCCACTAGGACTCCCTCCTTTTCTTCTCCTCCTCCTGCGTGGCACTCAGTGAATGTTGGGAGGAAATGACCGGCTGTCACTTCCTCCCAGCATCCTGACATCATCACAGGGGGCCCGGTCGCGCTCTCAAAGCAGCCGGGACCCTGAAAACCATCGCCATCGAGTGGCCCTTAGAGCATTGGCCACCCGATGAGCCTACACATCGTGTGGCCGGCGGTGGTAGTTCCACACGGGCCAAACGCCACGGGGGCCGGAGGACTAAAGGGGCAGCTGCTTTGGGTCCCCTAAGAATGACTGAGTCCAGGGCAGCTGCCCCTTTTGCCCCGTGTTAAAGATGGCCCTGGGTCTGATTCAATCATGACCTCTGCAATATTGTCTATAGGGTCTGATTCAATCACGAACTCTGCAATATTGTCTATAGGGTCTGATTCAATCATAAACTCTGCAATATTGTCTATAGGGTCTGATTGTATTTTAGTCAGCAAATCACTGCTGCTATAAACAACTATGTGCAGGGACACAACGACAGGTGATCTTCTTGCACCTTAACCTTTACAGTGAGCATTTGTTGTTAAATGGACATTCCGCTACCCAATTACAACATATATATTAATAAATTAATTTGTATATATATATATATATATATATAAATATAAATCACATATATATATATATATATATATATATATATATATAATTATATATAATTATTTATTAGAAAGATCCACATGAAACCATGCATGTATTTAATATGTATGTTTTTCTTTGAGGGTGTATCTAAAAGCATCCCTCAAAAGCTGCAGCATTTGCAAGCACTCTACTTCTTCCCAGTCCAGACTTTCTGTGGCTGTCCAATCACAAACTCCCCAATGCTGCTCAATAAAACATATTTGCAAGGCAGATAATTTGAGCAATTGCTGCCTCTTGAGTTTAGCTAATATAAGCTAAACAACCAGGAAGTACATCTGAAATGCTTTGTGTGTGATGAGTGTGTCCTCTTATTCATTTTACAAAAAGTGTAGATTTCCATAGAAAATTGTAGATTATAAATTAACCTCATTGCACCCCCCGACTGTTAATCAGATAACATAGCTGTTTGTGCCTGATTTGGTTAGCTCAGCAGAGATAAAATCAAGAGGCAGTAGTTGCCCAGAGCACCTGCCTTGCAAAGACTCAATGAGCTGCATGTAGAAGTCTGTGATTGGACAGCCACAGAAAGTCTGAGCTGAATTTATAGGGTATGGCTTGCAAAGGCTTCAGACAAGACATCTGCAGCTTTTGCAAGCTGTTTTTAGATATAACCTCAATTTTTTTTTTTAAATGCATACTTTAAGTAATGTATGTTTTCATTAGGATTTGTTTGTTTGTAGTGTCCCTTTAACGTTCAAAACATGTATCAAGACCAAATATACATCTATACCTTTATATATGTGTGTGTATATGTATTTACATATTTTAAACTGTAAAGGATCATGTCAAGTTGTACTTAGTTGATTCATTGCTTGGTTTGCTAGAGTAAAATCGGTACAATAAAAATAAATAAAAAAAAGAGAATGGATCCAAAGTGTCCTAGCAGAGAAAAAAAAGTGGTGTATTTGCAATCAAACAAAATTCTATGTCAGCATTTCATTGGTTGAAATGTTAGCCTGCGGTTAAATTTGTCAACAAGTAGACCACAGAAAGTCTTTCCTTCAAAGACAGTCTCCTTAATGTCTGTAAACTTGTAAGATGAACCTTTTATTGCATTGCTATGCACGTTTTGTCTGTTACTGCCTGATGTGTTCTTGATATAGAAATACATGATAAAAAAAATGCACAAAGTATGCTGCTTTGTATAAAACCTAATGTAAAAAAGTAGTATTTATATAGCTATTTTGTATATAATTATGCAAATAAACCTTTAATTGGATGTCACTTTAGTTAAATAATTATTGCATCTCAATTATATGTTTTGTCTTGTTTGTTTTTTGTTTTTTATGTGTCTTCATTTTGTTATAAAGCTGTTTGATGTTTGATGTTGAGGGAGATAGACAAAAGAAGTACCATACGTGACAGTACTAAACGGATTCTACAAAAGAGAACTATTGAAAATAATACTATTCCTAAAATATATTTAATCATACCACTTCAGGCTGTGCTAATGTTTAAAGTGAGATATTTACAAAGGATTAGAACCCTTGCTTTGTTGAAAATATTAATATTGGTTTCTAAATATTAAAAAAAGTAGTCTATACAATCACATGCTACTAACTACTATAAAAATATGCATTTTCATAAAATATGTAAGATTGCTTTTATGACAAACTATATATTGTGACCAATGTGAATGCTGGTTTAAGTCTTTCAGCTTGAGAGGCAGTACTTCTTTTGAACTCAGATTTGTTCATCCAACATTTTTATTCCGTAACTTATCTTTTCTGGAACCTCAACATATGAGGGGTATACATTAATGTTTCAACATCAATGAGAGTATGAGACTCCTAATGTGTTTATATACAGTATGTGTTTGACTTGTTTCCTCAATTCCAACTCTCCTTAATATGATTAAAGTTACAAGTGATCTAATCACAGCTAATTCCAAAGGCCACTAGTCCATACTAATTCTTCTCGACTTCTCTGCTGCCTTTGACACTGTTGATCATGTCCTCCTTCTTTTTTATTGCAGCCCTGTTGTAATTACATTTTCTTATTTCTTTGTTTATGAGACCAACTGAAACAAGACTATTGGAATGTTTGCACTTTAATTTCTTTGCTTGTCTCATAAACAAATAAGTAAGAACATTTATTTACTACAGCACTGCAATAAAATAGAAGGAGGGCATGATCAACAGTGTCAAAGGCAGTAGAGAGGTTGAGAAGAATTAGTATGGAGTAGTGACCTGTGGATTTAGCTGTGATTAGATCACAAGTAAATTTAATCATTTTAAAGAGAGTTGGAATTGAGGAAACAAGCCAAACGAGTAAAGATAAGTCTTTGGAGAAGCTTTGAGGAAAAAGAGGGAGCAGGAATATGGTGCAATAGTTGGAAGGGGAAGACATTTCAAGAGATGGATATTTTTAGGATTGGTACGACAGTAGCATGTTTAAGGGGAGCAGGGACAACACCCAAAGGAAAAGAGCAGTTGAAGATGTCCGTTACAGATGGTACGAGACAAGGGGAGAGAGATATGATAAGGTGAGAAGAAATGGGATCAAGAGGACAGGTGGATTTTACAAGAGAAGAAGCGCAACTACCACCTGTTCAGTAGCCGGGAATAAGGTCTGAAGGGTAGGGAAGGTGCGGTTGAGAGAGGGTGAGGAGCAAGGTGGGGAGAACACTTTTTTTGTGAGTGGAGTTTTTGCCAACCTGTTTTGGCCCTTGTTTTGGCTTGCAAAGAATTGTAAAGATTTTTGCAAGATTGAAATTAAATACTGCATTTCGTTACCTCATCCTGAACCCCAACCAGTTGTTGCACTTCTTTATTTTTCACATCAATCACTTTCTTCATTTCCTTGCTGTGGATGCTGCTTCGTGCATCGCTCTGAGTGAGAATTGAGTATAAAATATACATTATATAATTAAGTACATTTTCTTTGCAAAACTAAGAGTGTGATTACTGTGAATATAATGTAATCATACAAATGGTATGATACTGTGTACATTTTGAGAGTGTGAATCATGAAGCACAATTGCACATACATTTTTCTTGATGTCAGGCATTTTGCTGTCTATTACGATATTGATACTTTAGAGAGAGTTCAGAGAAAGGCTACTAAACTGGTTCATGGATTGCAGGATAAAACTTACCAGGAAAGGTTAAAGGATCTTAACATGTATAGCTTGGAGGAAAGACGAGACAGGGGGGATATGATAGAACCATTTAAATACATAAAGGGAATCAACACAGTAAAGGAGGAGACTATATTTAAAAGAAGAAAAACTATCACAACAAGAGGACATAGTCTTAATTTAGAGGGGCAAAGGTTTAAAAATAATATCAGTGTTACTTTACTGAGAGGGTAGTGGATGCATGGAATAGCCTTCCAGCTGAAGTGGTAGAGGTAAACACAGTAAAGGAGTTTAAGCCAGGGGCGGATCCAGAGCCTGATCTCGGGAGGAGCACTTGTAGCTTACAGCTCTGTGTTGTGGTTATGGTGCCAAGAGTGCTGGGATCCCCTCCCAGAGTAAGTAGTCAAACTGTTTAAGAACAGTTTGGCAACTTACCTGGGGTGTGCTGGGATATGGGGCTGTAGTACGGCATAGGAGCAGTGGTGTGCGAGTTGTGCAATGTGTGAGGGGTGCAGTGTGTGTGAAAGGTTCAGTGTGTGTGTGGGGGTGTAGTGTGTGAATGAGTAGGGTGTGTGGGGCAATGTGTGTATGGAGGGCAGTGTGTGTGTGTGTTACACTGTGTGTATGGGGTGCTGTCTATGGGGACTGTGTATGTGTGTGTGGGGCAATGTGTGTATGGGGCAGTGTATGTGTGTGTGTGGGGCAGTGTTTGTATGGGTGGGGCAGTGTATGTGTGTGGGGGGCAATGTGTGGGGCAGTGTGTGAATGTGTATGGTGTGTGTGGGGAAGTGTGTCTATGGGGGCAGTGTATGTGTGTGTGGGGGCAGTGTGTGTATGGGGCACAGTGTGTATGTGTGTGTGGGGGCAGTGTGTGTGTGGGGGGGCAGTGTATGTGCATGGGGGCAGTGTGTGTATGGGGGCAATGTGTGTATGTGGGGCAGTGTGTGTATGTGGGGGCAGTGTATGTGTGTGTGGGGCAGTGTGTGTGTATGGTGGGGCAGTGTAGGTGTGTGTGCGGGCAGTGTATGTGTGTGTGTGGGCAGTGTGTGTATGGGGGGCAGTGTATGTGTGTGTGTGTGGGACAGTGTGTGTATGGGGGGGCAATGTGTGTAGGTGGGGCAGTGTGTGAATCTGTGGTGATGAGGGTAAGGAGCCTTTTTTTTAAATTGTGTTAATAAAAATAAATACATTTATGTCCCCTCTCCCTTCTTACCTTTACTGAGGGAGGAGGGGGGATATTTCTCGATCCCTGGTGGTCCGGTGGGAATCCCTGGTGGTCCCAGTGGTGAGAGTGAACTCTAGCCCTCAGCTCCAGAGCTAGAGTTTACTCTCGCGAGATCCAGAGTGTTGCCGTGGTAATCACGGCAACACTCCGTGCTCACGAGAGAAGGACCCAGAGAAGCTGCAGGCTGAGCTCGCGGGTACTTTCTCCCTCCCTCCCCTGCTGGCTGTCCACATGATGCCTGCGGACCAGGGAGGCAGATCTCTGATCTCCCCCCTGTCCATGAAGGCACATTACAGGACTGGCGATTGGACAGTGCCGCTCTGCATTAGCCGGCAGGGGAGAGCCTGGGGGGGCAATTGCCCCGTTGCCCCCCCTGGATCCGCCAGTTGTTTAAGCATGCGTGGGAAAGGCATAAGGCTATCCTAGCTACAAGAAAGTATTTAGAATATTGGGCAGACTAGATGGGTCGAATGGTTCTAATCTGCCGTCACATTCTATGTTTCTATGCTCCTATTAATTTTCTACGCTCAGTTATTCAACCTGACATCTCAACAATTAAACAATTTATTTCCATACCATTGTCCATGTAAAATACATTTTCTTTCTATAATATTAGTTAATATTAGTTGTTGCATCTGTAACTTTTATTTAATACAATGTCCATTTTTGGCTGTCGTTTTTGCAACAAATATACAGTTTTGAAAATATTATATAACTACTCATATATAAATATAGAAACGACAACCAGATGTTTTGGAGGATGCTTAATTGTGACATTGTGAATGAATATGGGGTTTCAACGGACACTACAATACAATAACCACTACAATGCACTGTTGTTGTTTTGGTGTCAAAAGTCACCTCATGCAACCCAAAAGTAAACTTCAGACAGATTAATAATGTCAAGCTACAACGCTGCTTCACATCTGATTTAGTATGGTGAAGAAGATGTTCACGCTTTTTCATACCATGTTAGGGCATTACTTATTTGCTTAGAGTGTTCGCTAAGAGTGTCAGCTCTCAACCAATAAAATATGTCCAGATATAGAGTGAGTTGGTATGGTAAAGCAGACATATGAGCTTTCACTTAATTTTAGCAACTCAGACCAAAGGCAGCACAATTGTCCAACAAAAAGAAGTAAATGTCAAGCTATTCTTAAAGGAACACTTTTGCGTTAGGAATACAAATCTATATTCCTAACCCTATAGTATTCTGGTCCCTCCTCTCATTCAGGTCCCACCCAGTGTATTAACATAAAATAAAATAAAAATAAAGATTTACTCACTATATTACTCACCTTTTCTGCCTCCAACTATGTCACAGAGGAGGCATGGTCTTCTTCACCGATGTTCAATCCCATGTTCCTCGCATGCATTCACACTTGTCCATAGGAAACTTCATTGAGATGAAGTGGTCTGGATGACTATAGTAACCACTACAGTTTGCTGTAGTGAAATTTCCCAAAGGACTATTCCAAGCCTTGACAAGATTGAACTTGCCTAAGAACAAACCCACAGAGTGTTGGGCTAGGAAGAAGTCCTGCAAGGTTCCTTCCTGATCTATCACTCCTGCATTATTCTGGCAATAGGAACCCCAATGAACCTTTAGTTACTTTTAAACAAAAGAAGCAAACAGCCCAGTTCTACTAGCGTATATGTATAACTTCAAACATGTCCATATGTTGCTAATGGTATTTTCCCTACAATGTCCCTAACATCTTCCCCAATAAGCCTTTGCAAGTTAGAAATCGTGTGTGGGGGTCATTACTATTCACAGTGGGTTTCTCTAGATGCAGCATATGAGACCACATAACTAACAATGGTCAACTTCATATAGACGCAGAAGTATATACTTGAACAGGACACTAATATAGATATTTCTGTCCATATTGTTTCCACTGAAGATTAGAGAAGATTAGAGGTTACTTCAATTTCTATATAACAGCTATGCTTGTAAAATCTCTCCATAACCTAAAGACTATTCAATGTTCTATACACACACGTACTGATTGCAAGATCAAAATATTTTTACTAAAAACATATGAATAATGCTATTATGTAAATATGTAAATCAGATACCTCATTAAGCAGCTTTACCCTTTCTGCATTCATTTGTTGCTCCATCTCTTCATACAGATGTTGAACTTCTTCAGTATGCTCACATATTCTTCTGTTGAAGATTTAAAAAAAAAACATTTAGTTATGTATAAGTGCATTAAAGCAAAAATGCTAAATTAAAAATTTAGGACTTCATACATTTAAACTGAAAAACAAATTCTTAAAGAAACACTCCACTGGATTTGTTTTCACTCTTTAGTAGATATACGACAACAAAAAATGTGTGTACATGTTCTGCTTGTCTTCTTTGGTGGTATACAAATAAAAAACAAAGTGCAAAAGCTGCACATCTAGTGTCTGAAGCCTTTGCAAGCCCTCCTACTTATCCCCTCGCTGCAAGCTCGTTGAGAAGTGGTAAAGTTAGGCGCACACTAGCCTAGCACACGTGCATCTTTCGTTAGCTCTATATAGATAAAGAAAGTGGAAAACAACTCACTGGCTGTCTGATAACTAGTGGGGGATGTGTACTGGCAATTTATAAAAGTGACGGTTTCTCTTGTAAGAGAGTACTTTTATAAACTGTAGAAAATATGACAGACTCCAGTGAAAATAAGCATTTCAGCAAGCTGGAGTGCTGTATGTATTTTAAAGGTTCCTTTAATAGAGATACACTAGTACTGGTGAGCTTATATCGTTATAGAGGCAGGGCAGCAGTCATAATGCTTGGAACCATTTGAAGACCGTTTAAAGCACTGTTTAGATATTGTATTGGTATTAAATTATTTATACCTACATTTGTAGCATCTCCATACTAGTGCATTAATACAATATAAATGTTTATGATCCTTGTGGTGCTAAACTAATTACCTTTCAATTTTATTGGCTCACTAGATGTGGAGAAGAAATTATAAATTCATTAGGAATTTTATAAATTCATTAGGAATTCATTAGGAATCAAATTTATAAATTCATTAGGAATTTATAAATTCATGTAGTAAAGAAACTTTTGTTAAAGTATTAAAGGGACACTCCACTGCCCCATAATTAAACATTCATTTAACTACGCATTTTTTTTGCATTGAGGTTATATCTTAAAACAAATTACAAAAACTGCCGATCTCTTGTTTGCAACCTTTGCAAGCCGCCTTCTATCTCCCCAGCCTAGACATTCTGTGGCTGTCTAATCACAGACTTCCCAATGCAGTCTTCCCTACAAGTCTTTGTAGGGAAAATGTAATGAGCAGATTCTTGCCTCTTGAGTTTAGCTCTACTGACCAAGAAATAACAGAACTGAGATTGGCAGCTATGCGGTTAATTAATAAAAGTGCTGATTCTATTAAAAACTAAACTTTTTGCAAAATGAAAAAAAAAGAGGACACACTCTTCACACATAAAGCTCTTCAGTAAGCTAAAGTGCTTTAGAAGTTTTGAGGTTTCCTTTAAAGACACCTAAAACTCAATGTGACGGAATGCTGGCACTCCAACCAAGTACCTCCACCAATTGATGCTCCTAGCGCTTGCCGAGGACTCCAAACACTGCAACCGACACCATCAGAACTGCAGACCCCACTTCCAGCGATGCAGCTGCGCAGGGGTCTCGCCGTCCTTCACCCACCCTGGACCCAAGGCTAGGATCCAGCTTCCAGTGGGTGAACCTCTCCTAAATCCAAAGAGCAGGAACCAGGAACAAAACAAGCTCTTACAAGAGCTTACTCTGGAGAGTATGTGATTATAGCAATCCCCAGAGTGTAGGCAATGCTCCAATCCCCCAAACATGAGCCAAGACTTCATGAAGGGGTAAGCAGATCTATCTTCTCCTCTATCCTGAAGATAATTGGCTTAACTGGGTGTGGTAAGCCAACCTTCTCCAGGTACAGAAAATATCTCTATTCACAACAACAGCATAAATACACAAAAATACATAACTCCTATCATACTGAACAGAACCCCCACATTCAACCTATCCCCAGATAGCTTGGATCTGAGCACACAATATATCCAAACAACGCTTAGATCCCACAAACACAGTCAAAATACCATGGGGTTAAAGTTTAGCATGGGCTGATGAGAGGTTGAGGAGGGACAAAGCAGACAGTTTCATTTAAAGGGCCAGAACAGTCTTTTAAACACCAATACGTCCAAATAGTGTTTTTAACTGGTAAAGTCTCCCAGGGACCATAGTCACATGGCAAGAGGCTGGCAATTAGTCCTCTCCAGGCACAGGTGGCGAAAGGCACTTCGTCACACTCAGTGCAACCAGTCCTGAAATCTAAGAGGTGTATTTAAATGTAACATGGTTGATTTTTGACTAGATTCAGTAATTAAAGAGAACTAAATAGGCCCATCTAAACTAGGTAAACTGAAGTTAAGTATCAGTGTTCAGTTGGTTTACAATATTTTTAATAATTTGTATATTTTAGGCTGAAGACTGCAGAAGTCTCTTGTGTGTAATTAAAAAAAAACACACAGCAGGAGATAAGAACTGCTAAAGTAAACACACTCTGCTGTAAGATCTGATCAATAATCAGCTTTTTTAATAGAAGTTGTGTAAGTCAAGGTGATTTAACTCCTAAACAGCAAAGAATTGAGCACACACTAGCAGGGGCATGATTAATACAAAAACTGATCAATTAAATCCTAAAAAATATTGGATAATTATATTGCTTAAGTATGACACAGGGATGTTGTTAATGATAAAAATACTTATTTCACAATGTCAAATCATGTTTAAAGTATTAAAAAAAATATTTCACCATATATGCTCTCTACTATTTATTTATTTTTTACCTACTGCTCAATAAGTAACATTATTTGAGCAATTTAAATAACTACATTTATAGCTTTACAAATGCAATCTTGTCTAATCTTAAAATGTCAAACATTACTAATCTTAAAAAAGAATCACTAAAAATGTATAGTTAAAGATTGTTGTTTGGTCTAAATCCATGGAAACACGTTACAGTCACTAATATAAGACAATGCATTGTATTCTTTGCTCAAAATGCATGCGCTTAATGACATTTTTAATTAATACCAACAGTTGATATTAACTTACTTTTTTAGTGCAATCTCCAAATTCTCTTTATCTACCCTGGCTTCCTTGATTTGACTTGTGACTTTAGCAAGAAATTCTTCCAGGTTTTCAAGCAAATTAGGCTCGTCTTGTGCAAGTCTAGTCCAAAGTTTCCAAATTTCATTTTCACTATAATAAATGAAAATACAATGAAAATAAATATTAATCTGTAATAAATTATATAGTACTTATGTATCTATTGATTGCTTATATTTCCATTAAATATTTTGAATCTTTATTTGAGAATGATGTGCTATGTGTCTGTCTATATGTTTTATTTTCTACCTATAATGTATGCATATTTTGTCTTTGTGTGCGTTATTTATTTTTTAACCTGAAAATGTATTTCTAACTTCCTATATAAAGCATATATATTGACAGTTCGACCTATGTATATAGTCTAACTATGGGTGTTTTATTTTTCTAAAATGTCCTGTATATTTCTTTATAGAAAATTTTGAATTTTGTTCACCAGTCATGTAACTCAGTTTACAAAAAATGGGTAAATAAAAAAATCATCACATCTATTTAAGAATGAATAAACCTTCAGCCACACATACGCTCATAACTGTGAGTGTATTTAAAGTTAACATTACAGTAGCACTTGGCTTTCATTGCAAAATACTATTTTAAAAAATTGTGGGTTTGATTTATATTGCATTTATCCACCTGAGTATGCTGGTACATGGAAATTTGTCTTTTTCTTTATCTTTGAAGTCTAAATTTGTTTTCCCAGATCCATTTTTCATTTCCTGTATCCTCCACATACCTTATTTGATTTATGTGTTTTTACGTGCAGTCTGTGATCTATTTTCCCTTTAATGCAATATAACATACTGAATTATGGATTGGGTTCCTTAAAGGGACACTGTAGCAGAAAAGCAATGCTAGCTTAATGAAGTAGTTTTGATGTATAAATCATGGCCTTGCAGTCTCACTGCTCTATCTGCAATTCAGAAATGTATGTTTATGCAGCCCTGGCAACACCTCCCCTGGTTGTGACTCATGCACCCTTCTTACACACTCCCCGAAAAAGAAGTCTACATTTCTTTCATTTCCCTTATGTTGTAGCACACAGTAAACTGAGTTTAATTTGGAATGTCACATCTTCTACTCTGTTAATTGTTTGCTAAAGCCTGCATAATTATTTTGTGTGTAAGGAGAGAAGAACCTTTAAAGTAAACATAATGTGTTGTAAGATCTGATCAATAATCAGCCTTTTTCATAGTAGCTATGTAAGTCAAGGTGTGACTTGGGCTGCATAAGCAAAGTAATTTAACCCCTAAACAGCAAATAATTGAGCACGCAATTGCAGGGGATTGATTAATATACCTAAATCGATCAATTAAAACCTAAAAATGATTGGATATTTATAGTCCTTAATTATTACACAGGGGAGTTGGCATTTTATTGTTTCATCACCTCTGTAGTAAGCTGTAGGAGTTGCTATGCTTCCAGTGTTCTTTAAAATAATCTAACATAGTTAATTATTTTAAATTTGAGATGGTTTCAAGTTTAGTACAAGGTTTCTAAGAAAGCTTAAGAAAAGTAATAGTTTACGTTTGTACATTCATACTTAATCTGTTAATACAGTCTGATTACATTTAATTGTCTGACCTATGAGCTTTTGTTCCTTCTTTCATTTAACAACAAATGTAGGTTTAAACATAATGCTTGTATATTTATAAACCTCTTAATCATATGTAAATTGGGCCAAAATGTAAATTGTTGTCTCTCTATCTATCTATCTATCATTGTTGTTCATGCCTGCTTTTTTGAGAATTATCAACAACTTAACAACAACTTAACAACTGCCACGAATTGTTAACAATGACACAATCCCACTTTTCTGATACTTTTTGGCAATACTTTTACCATTATCAAGTTGGCAAAAAAAGCCCTATACCTTACATTAAATACTGTGTTTCTCATTGAAATTACAAGAATATCAGCATCACCGGCAGTAAAATAGTCTTGTAATTAAGGAATTATATTGATATAAAATTGTTGCATGATTCTGACTAAATGTAAAAAAAAATATTGATAGATTACTAAATATACCAGTATACCAGGGCCAAAGTTCCTGTAGGGAGCACTTATTTATACACTTATAATGTACCATTTTCTCGAGTTGAGGAGGCTGGTGAAGGAAGATAAATAACAGAGATACAGGAACTGTTTTAGGGGTAGTAAACCTTGTAATCCAAGCTTTTCCAGTGTCTGTGTGTGAGACCGGTCAGGACTTGGAAGAGATTATTTCCCATCTGCCTAGTAACTGCCTCTCACAGTAAATGCCTTGCAAGAGGCAATTTCCAAATAACCTTTCAAATTCCATATGCCTGTACCCTAAACACTAAACATGTGCAATTTTTTTCGGTCTGAATTTAAGTTCGGATGAATTTCGGCAATTCGGACATTAGGCTGTGTCCGAATTGCCGAATTTCGAAAGTGCCGAAACTAACCGAATTGGCGATGTCCTGAATTGCAGAAGTGCCGATTTTCGGAAGTGCCGAACCGCTTTGGATTTCTGAAAAGTGGCAAAACAGGAGAGGGAGGGAAAATGAAGGGAATGATGACAGGAATCTAACCCTATCCCCACCCCTAACCCTATAGGGTTAGGTGTAGGGTTAGGGGTAGGGTTAGGGGCAGGGTTAAGGCTAGTGGTAGGGTTAGGGAATAGCCAAAGTCCCCAATTCCTAAAGAATTCCTGTAGAAGTGTTCCCATTGCAGGCAGAGTGCTTGCAAGGGCAAGCTGACTTCTCCCCTTCCTCCATGCAACATTGTTGTTGTTTTTTGTTTTTTTTTAATTCTCCCATCCTGCTTTTTTTTTAATTCTCCCCACACCCTCCCTCTACTTCCCTCCCATTGTCGGCACGGAACAAGCGCTTACACGCTCAACCGGTGAAATGGTCCAATCACCCATTTCTCTATAAGAAGCCTGTGATTGGACCTTGCGTGGCCCCAATGACACCAGGAGGTGGCGCAGTAGAGCAGCGCCAGGAGTTTTGACCTGTGCTGGATTTCAGGTACGTAAATCCTTTTTTTTTCAGGTTTTACCACAAATTGAGTGGGGGTACCTTCTCCACAGTGCCCAATAGGGAATAAAATTTCAGGAAGATTCTCCATCTTCAAATAAAGTGTAAAAGTAACATATGCCTTTTTTTGAGGTCGAGCAGGGGACACTTAACAATTCTGTGCCTACAGGTACCTGACATGTAAATCCGGACCTGCATATACCCTATAGTGTGGTTATAATATGTATGTATTACATCTTAATTCAAAAGTATAGTGTGTAAATCTGATGCATTCTCACTAATTTAATACATTAATTTTTTTTTTTACTGGTTAAGAAATATCTTAATATTTATAAATCGTACTCTTCAAAAATGTTGTTTGCTCCTAGCTGTTCCATGAACGACATGAATTGTTTCCTTTCTTCACTGTCTGCTTCCTCTAGCGATGGGAATTCAGGAAACTCCATTCTTTTCTTAGATCTTCTTTTTCTCTTTTGATTCAATGGATTGTTGCTTGATTGGATAAATTTTCCTAAAAAGGATTTAAAAAAAATTAAAGTAGGGCTATGTTTCTTAAAAGCATGCGTGGTATAAATTACATTACAAGAACACTCCCACCCCATTTAATTAAGCTAATTTAGGTTGTAAGCATAGTGATAAATCAAGAGTATCTGCTGACTAGCCACAGATTGACAGAAATAATATGTACAGAGAGCTGCATTACTAGAAGTGGCATCAGATTCCAAACAAAAAACCCATGGACAGAGTATGTGATAATTTTTATTTGTTTATTTTCTGTCATCTATGTTGTATGCAGGCCCGGACTGGCCATCGGGCAAACCAGGCAAATGCCTGGTGGGCCGCGATGTCCATCGACCGAATGGCCGCCAGGGGAGATCACAGGATCTCCTCTGCCGGCCCATGCAGAGCCGGCACTAGCTGAGCGCTGGCCCTGATGTGTGCTTTCATGGGCCAGTGGGGAGATCAAAGATCTCCTTCACCGGCCCACAGTCACTGACATTCAGGCGCCAGCTGGGAAAGGAGAGAGGACCCAGGGGAGCAGCTCCACCGGTTCCTCTCGCAAGGTCAGAGCATTGCCCCGGTTACAATGGCAATGTTCAGATCTCACGAGAGAGAACGCTAGCCCCACAGGCTAGAGTTCACTCACCACTAGGACCACCAGGGATAGCAGCCTGGTCCTCACTCCCAGGCAAAAGGTAAGTAGGGAGGGGGGAGGGATATAAAGTTTGTTTTTTTTATTTTAAAAAATACATATTTAATATAATTAAATGATTCTGTCTCCCCCACACACACATAATCCCTCCCAACATATTCACACACAGGACACTCACACACACTCACAGCACCCTCACACACAAACACACACACAAACAAACATACACAACACAGCACCCTCACAAACAGATATAAAGCACACTCACACATCACCCTCACACACACACGCAGCACACTCAAACACACACAGCACACACACACACAGCACCCTCACACTGACAGCAACCTAATTTTAACAGCACCCTCACACTCACAGCACCCTCACACACACAGCACACTCACATTCACAGCATCCTCACACACACACATACACACACTAGATCCATATATATGGTATGGTAGAACCCCCACCTGTCAATGCATTGTTGCAGTTACACGACAGATAGGGTTCTACCTTTTGTCCAACATTGCAATTGAGGGGCCAAAAAAAGTCTTCACCAGGGATCTTTATACTTAAGTTCTGCCACTGTGTTGGGGTGGGTGCATGCAAGGGAGTGGGGCCCTAACAAATGCTTGCCCAGGGTCCAATAATTTTTAAAGACAGCCCTGTCTACAACATACAAAATCTCACAAGCAGCCTCCAAACACATGCACGATACGCTTTCCTGGCCCTTTTGTCCTCTGGTATCCAAGTTATGGAGACACTAGTGACACTAAGTTACAAGCAAATACAGCGCAAGCATGTTATTAAATTTGCTTGCGCTGGCAGAGAAAATACAGGACCCTTTTCTCATGCTAGAGCTGTGCAGTTGCTATGCGCATTAAACCAACATGCTCACTTTGAGAGGAGGCATGCTTTTCATTAGTGATGACAAAACACACCATCTCTGGAACCACCCCTTGTTTCAGGGGGCCACTGTAAAAAATGCCCGGCCCGAATTTTTGTTCAAGTCCGGCAATGGTTGTATGTAACACAATTATAATCATTCTGTGCCTAAATGCTAGCTACACCCTCCATGTTTCAAATAGATTATTTGTTTTCTTATTAGAAATAACTTAGTAGTGAAGGGTTTAACCCATTAAGGATGGAGGAAAAAAAACCTAGCATCTGTGCTGTGCTTGTTCCACCAATGTTTTTAGGATTTATTTAAGTGCTCCCACACATATTAAATATTGGCTTTTTAAAAGACAGAAATACCTTTCTTTTAATATCCAATTTGTGTATCGAACACAACATTAAGTATGAATAAAATTTTAAAAATGGGAAATCAAATGTAAAAAAATTTTTTTTTAGTTTTGATAACAATAACTTTTACACGTCAAGTGCTGCTAAAGAAAAATAACTCAAAATATATTACTGTATCAGTCCTGATTATTAAAAGCCTCAAGTGTCTAGGATCTAAATTAATATGTGGTAGTTATTGCTTACTCTATATCAACCTTGCTCTTAACTCCACAACAGTCCTACCCATAACCCTCTGCTTACATTAACGCTAACCATACACCTACTCTAACTGAACCCCTAACCTAAAAGTAACTCAGCATTAACCCTTACCCTACACTAACTCTATCCCCACATCAACTATACGCCAACCTAACCCTACATTAATATGTATCCTGCATAAACCCTAAGCACAACTCTAGCCCTAACCCTACCTTAGAGGGATTCCCTCTAATGATGTCAGCACTGACATAAGCAGCAGGATTTCCCAGCTCACACAATACAAAGTGCTCAGTGATCGCTCTGTATGAGTGATTGCGGTATGAGAGGTGGATCTCCATTTAATGGTGCTGCTTCTTCATGATGCACCCTCTGGTCACATAGTGATCAGTGCTGGGCATATAATATGCATAAATGTAATATCCATTCACAGTGTGACAAAACAGTATTCCACAAGTCCTGCAATCTGCACTAGGAATTTTTAGACGCTTTACTTGTTAGTTGGGGTCTGAAAATTTAGGCTTCCATTTTGGAATGCACAATTTTGCAGCACAGTATATAAATTACATGTATGCTTACTCAGTAAGGATATTTCATGGCATGACAGATCCAAAATTCAAGGAACACTATAGTTTTAGGACTACAAACATGTACTCCTAATTCTATAGTGTTTCCTTACCGTGAACGTTTAAAAGGGGAGTAATGGTTACCTTTCTTCACTCGCTGGGCTGGTCTTGCTGTCGCTGCTCTGCCTCCCTGGTTGAAATCCCACATTGCGAGGCTAGTGCTCATGCTCAAAAAATCACTGTGTTGCACCAGCCGATGATCTCTGGGAGTAGCATTTGATGGAGAACCAAGTTCGGTTATTGCAACAGAATCATCTCTGATGTCTGTCAGAAAGACAACCACTAGTGGTGTGTATAACCTTGCAATGAAAACATTGCTGTTTCTACAAAACTGTAAAGTTTACATTGCACGATTATAACTAAAGGTTCACGGCACCCAGACCGCTTCATTAAAATTAAGCGGAATGGGTGCCTTTAGTGGTCTTTTAAGAAAACAACTGGAGCAAGTGAAATCGCCAGAACTGGATCTTTTATTTGAAATTAAGTTATTGCACAGCGTCATTGAGCTGCACCATATTCACCTAATAATAGATTCAAGGAAGTGTAATAGCATACATAGTTTGAGAGATAAAACACATTCTGATTTATACTATATGTATATTTACCATAACTTGACATTTCAAATGTTTGTTTGAGAAATGTGTTTAGTCTGATCCACCATGGACCGTATTGTATGTAAATATGTCTGTATTTTGACAGAACTCAGGGTATTTTAGAAATTTTATTGTAAATATTTTTCCAAGTGATGAATTTCCTATACATTATTTCCTACAAGACGATTAGTACAGTCACCTTCACAGCAAAGTTTCAGGCAGGGCAGCCAAAAGAGCAATTTAAATTTCCTTCCTCCAACCTATTATAGAGCAGCAGTGCAAATAAATAAAATAAAAGCATAAACATTTATTTGTGTACTGTAATTTTATAGAAATGTTATACTTGCATGTTCCTGAAAGTTACAAATGTATGTTTTGTTTTGTTTGTGGAAAAATATGTTAAATAATTGGGAATAAAATATTTGCAAAACAAATAAATATGCATGGTTTTCATTTTCGTTTTTTGCTTTTTTATTACATATATTTTTTTTACTTCCCAATATATTTATTCACATTCAACAGAGAGTAGCTCTTAACATTTTATGATACAGACTCAAATTATGGCTGTGGAGTTAGCTTGGTAATATTTTCTAATGTTGTGAAGTTGTCTTGGTGACCCATTCTTAAAGTTTGATATGACATATCCTAAACAAAATACTAAATTAAAAGGATGTTCACATGACTTTTCCTAATGTGAGACAGTCTCATTTTACACAGGATAGCAATGGTGCTAAAGTAAACAAATTATTGTGGGCACATCTCTGTTCCAACAAAAGGAGGACTAGAATTAGATAATTACCTGATTTTGGGTACTGTCCCCTGTGTTGAGAACCACCGAGCTACCAACCTGCCAACTTTGGCAGGTCTAATATTGGGAGATGTTTGGGGTGGGCAGGGATGTCACCTCTACCACTCCTCTCCCATATCTTTCCCCTTGCCCAGCGCTTAAAAAACATTTTAACAATTACCCGATTCCAGAGCCAAACTCTTGGAGCTGGGTCAGTGCTCCGTCTCCTCCGCCGTTACGGGGCTAATGTGCACACGTGGCAGGCAAGTGCATTAGGCCCTCCCAATTCAAAAGCATTGCTACAATGCTTTCCTATGGGGGGTTAACTGACACAGGATGTCCTTGTGCAGAGCATGAGGGTGTCTAGCGTCAGTTAGATGACCAAAAGTCACTTAACCACCAGGAGTGCCTCTAGTGGCTGTCTGATTGACAGCTATTAGAGACAGTTTTATACCTGCAATTAATCATGATTTACAATGAGCTGAAGTGATCTGGGTGACCATAGTGACCATTTAAATGCCCTGAATTGCATTATAAGCATAATCTATCTATCTATCGTGCTTTAAAGGGACACTCTACTTTCCAAATAAAATAATACAAATTACTGTTTAGAAGTTTTACCCACAATGGAAACATGTATGCATTTAATTACACATTTGCTTATTAGGGGTATATCTAAAAAGTTTGCAAAAGCTGCAGATCTCTTAAAGATTGCCATTACAAGTCGTCATCTTCTAACCATGCCTAGATTTTGGTGGCTGCCCAATAACATACTTCCCAATGTAGCTGAGTGAGAAGTCTTTAGAATAAACATGCTTTGTACAATTGCTGCCTCTTGAGTTTAGCTCCACTAAGCTAAGCAGACCAGGAAGTAACAGGACCAGTTGTTTGATTGTAACCTAGTGTAAAAGGAAATTTGTTAAAGTGCAAATTTATGTTGAAATCTACGCTTTTTGTAAAATGAACCAAGAAAACACTCTTAACAAATAAAGCTGAAGCGTGTTAGGTGTCTAAAATGTTTCTTTAAGAATTAATAGAACATCCCCTCTTTAACTCTTTATACAAGTACTAATGGCAAAAGAAATGTGCACTTTAAAAGGTGCTATGTTGCACTCTTCAAAATGTCAATAGATACTCAACCAAGAATGACAGCAGATAAACATTTGGCCCATGTAGTCTTCCCAGTTTTCTAAATTCTCCCATTGGTCCCTGGCCTTAACTTATAGCCCTATGCCTAGGCCATGCATGCATAAACTCAACAACGATTGGATTCAAACCCATGTGTGCAGAAGACAATGGGTTAGCAGTTCAGCCCACCTCGTCTGACTTTATTTTAATTATACTTTTATACTATAGAAGGAGCTGTTCAATGCATTATGGAGAAGATATAGTATATGTACAAATATATTTCTCTAGCAACAGACTAAACAAACAGTTGCAAAGTGCGATTATAGAAACAGAATGAAAAACAAACATTGTTTGTGTGTTGCAATCTCCAACTGGATGTTAAATTGGTTACTTTAGAAATCATCTCCAGGGTCATACTGAGCATGTCTGAGATGCTCATAGACTGGACAGGTTTCACAAATTACCTAAAGCTCAGCTGCTGTCAACAGTTTATCCAGACAGCCATCATTCATTATTATTGAGTGAGTCTGAGCTGTCGTGGATGTGTTTGTGTGTTATTTATTTCTAATGCCTGGTGTTCCCATAACAGAGTAAGGTCTTCTATGAGCTACGTTATATCCACATACATACATTATTTTTACATTCTGGTAGAACTCTGAAAATATGCATTTCTAACCGTTTGTAGAAAATGTAAGCACACAAGAGCAGAATATTTCTGCGTAGGTTAAATAAAGAATTGAAAAAAAAATACTGTAAACATTTAGATGCTCTTGAAAATGTCACTGCAAATGTATATATATATATATATTAAATGAAAAGAACCAGGTTTAGATTAAATAATGCAAAGCACCATAGATATTAGACAAATATTTCTCAATAACATTAGAGACGGTTTGCCTGGGGCACTTATGAACACCCAGTCACCACCCCCACCTTTAAAATCACAAGGAAAACAAAAACAATGAAAAACGATAACATCTTCCTTAGTAGACAAAGTACTTTAAACTCAATCTCTCGGAATAAATCTATTTATTCTATTTATCCGTGCTGATCAGTCGCACATCCCAAGACCTCCAAAGGGAAAATACTAACTGTAAGGACTTTTGAAGACTTTTGGAATGCAGCTGATGCTTTTAAGCAGCCAAAGCTACACAGCAACTAGGGAGACCCCAGAGCGGTTGATCTAGCTGTGGGTCAGATCATGTTCAGCAGATCTTGCTAGGGGAAGACTTGCAGCCTACAAACAGTCTACTCATGGATGGTTAGAGGGAGGCAGCCTATCCCTCTACCTACTGCCTAAATGAATTCAAAAATAATAGAATAAATATATGTAGTTAGCTAGATATAGCTATGATATAAGGCATACATCTAGTCAACAAAGTTTCAACCATAAAATAATGTTTTGTGGACCCAGGACATACTTGAAAACGAAAGAAATCTCATCGTATCTTTCCTGGTAAAAAAATGTTTAAATAAATAAAATGCTCATCCTTATTTATTTGTTTGAGGAAGTGACTACTATTTGAATCTGAAGATCAATGCTAGTGTGTTATATATACTCTACTGCTTCCCATTTAAATCTAGAGGTACAGTCAACTGGGAAAGGGAAAAGCTTGGGATCCTATAGATAAAAGAACCCTTTGTACTTCTCCAAGCCCAGTAAACATTCCCAAACTCTATTCGTAACAGTTGCAAGGAATAGGATAGGAAATTATTTCGTCTTTTAAATAGTGTTACATGGTTAAAATGTGTCCCTCTGAAACCCAGATGATGACACTAATGTTGAAAAATTTAAGTTAACTATATTTATGCCAAATATTTTCACTGCAAATTTTGCTAGTTTAAGAAGTGTATTGATGGGACAGTAAATAGTGGTATATTAGAAAGCAAACTATAGAATTTAAAATATGTAACCTGTCCAGTGCTGGTTTTATCGATCACTATGCTTATGCATGTAATCCAAGCATGTCAAAACCCAAAGTCTAGCATGGGCCACATAAAGGTTTAAGTTTATGTGGGCCGCAAAAAATAAAAAAACCTTACATTTTCATAGAAACGTAGGTTTATTTTGAAAAGTACAGTAAAAAAAGCCCCCAGCATCCCCCTCTACTAAACCACAGCACCCCCCTCTGCTAAATCACAGCCCCTCCATC
The DNA here is from genome assembly GCA_933207985.1 of Pelobates cultripes. Taxonomy (NCBI): domain Eukaryota; kingdom Metazoa; phylum Chordata; class Amphibia; order Anura; family Pelobatidae; genus Pelobates; species Pelobates cultripes. The sequence goes on along the minus strand of OW240912.1, from coordinate 111,460,684 downwards.
CACTAAATCCCAGTCCTCCCATCCACTAAATCCCAGTCCTCCCCCTCTACTAAATCCCAGCAACCCCTTCTAGCCAGCAAGCAGACTCCACTCACATTGCCGCTGCCAGTATGCGACTCCAGAGTCCGGCCTCAGGTATACCACAAATGGCGCAGTCCACACCCTGTGCCAAATCTGACCCTCCCACTACTTTGTGAAACGCTGTGAAGGTGGAGCACGTCGATGTCACGTCAGAATGTGACATGGCGTTGCGTGCCTCCATGCACCTCCAGGTAAACACACTCATTGACAGACACACATTCACTGACAGACAGAAATACACTCACAGACAGCCACTCACAGACAGAGAGCCACTAACAGACAGACAGACACAGACAGACAGACACACACACTCACAGACAGACACACACACATATTTACACATTCTTGCAAACACATCATTTTCTTTATTGCTCCCTACCTTTGGGAGCCGATGTGGGGCCTCTCCTTGGGGACCTTCTACCTGCTCCTCACTGCTCCCTCGCGTGGTTTGGTGATGCCGGTTGCCGGATTATGACGTCATATTCCGTAGCCCAGCTTTACTACAGACGGCGCGCACGAGGGAGCAGTGAGGAGCAGGAACACTGAGCTGGCTCTCCTCCCCGGCCGGGTAGTTTAGCAGAGTAGGCACCTGCAATGTGGGGAAAGCAGGTGCCTACTCTGCTTTAACAACAAAGCATATACTTGCGGCTCGCTGGGCCGCAAAGATGTCCATTGTGGGACGCTAGTTTGTCATGCTTGATGTAATCAGTCACAAAAATATAGATATACATGCAACAAAAAAACAGAACAAAATAATAAGTGGGGTGAAACAAAAGAAAGCAATCTCCTATGTAAAGGAGGTAATACAACCTTAAGAAACAATAAACCAGATATATCAAGATATCTAAAAAGGAAGAAACAAAAGCTACATAGGGTAACAGCATCAGGTATCAGTAAACCTCCTTATCATAGATTGCACTCACAGAAACTTGGATATAGATAAGCCCATCAGGTGAAAATCCGCATGGAGATCTCACTGTATAGGAGGGATACGTGTCCTCTCAGGTGTGGTATGATTCTCTGCTTATAATGGTGAATGAGAACACAATATTGTATATGTAAAATGTAAAATGTAAATTGCATTTACAAACACAGCTTAAAAATCTACATAACTCCGCATCCGGCAGATCCTGGTGATGTGGAGCACTTCAGAAGCTGGTAGATACAGGAGCAGCAATAATAATAAAATCAAATGAAATAAAAGTGCCAAGACAAATTAATTCGGAATCTTTGGATGATATCCAACGCGTTTCATGTGTCTCGACTTCTTCAGAGATATGTATCCCCTTCAGACCATCCATTCTTTAAATAGGGAACTGAATCTTCTTAACGAGTATCTGCTGTGTTCATGAACCTGCGGCGTGCGTTCCACGCTGGAACGCTATATTGCGTCCTGTTTCCTTTAACATCATTTCTTCTTCCGATAGGTGTATCGCACTGTGGAACGCTGAATCCGTTAATACTGTGTAGTCTGAAGGAGGGGGGAATAGGGAAACCAAAACCATATACATATAAAAGACACTGCATGACAACTGGGAACCAAACAAGGAATAACTCTAATGAATATGGCGATAACCCTATGGCCAAATACAAGAAGATGGTATATATACATTTGGTCATACAAAAAATAATGTTATAAAAAATTATAAGAAAAAGTATAAAATATATAAAAAGAATAACCAAGTGGTCAAAGAGAGTCCTGTACATGAGACACATGATATGGCACAAAATATGAAATATAAAATCTACATAATATACAAAAGTACAATACATAAAATACCACATATATCTAAACATATATGTAAAAACATGCATACATATCTAAATATATATGTAAAATCTATATATATAAGAAATCCACTTTGATGACTAGCCCAACATGATCAAATATACATACAGTCCTGTAACTAGAAATAAGTATAAGAATACATACACACGCACAACTATACATATATAACATTTCTTCTTTTACTTAAGGCATTCATATAGGATTTAAAGTGTGAATATTAAATCAAACGTCTCCGTATGAGAGAAAAGAGAGTTATATATACACCTTGTAACAGAGTGTTGGGGATGGTGGTCAGGGGTGTATATCTGGCACCCAGACTTTTGCACAGCCACTATCCTGACATGTGGGTAAGCACATGCAGCCCCAGGGAAAGTTAAGTTTAAATGTAGGGTTTTTCCTCTGTTGTTATTTGGGTCCCTGGGGTGGAGTATTCGGAAGAGCAGGGTGGGCCGATTCTCCACCCACTGTCAGAGTGGTTGTGCATGAGTCCAGCCCAGGTTTCCCATAGAGTTCTGGCTCACTGCCTAACGAGGTCATTAGCCTCACCTGTAGGGGCTGTGAGCAGCTATATAACTGCAGTTAAAGCAGGGTGAAGTGAGGGAAGTGTTTTGGAGGAGAAAGAAGGTGTTTTGTGGAGAAAGAAGATTTGCTGTTCATTGTATCCTGTTACTTCACAACAAAAGAAAATAAACAGGCCAGAGGCCTTTTTGAAACTGGACTTTGTCTTGACCTGTATTTCTTACCCTAGAGGGCTGTGCGGTTGCCAAAAGATCCTGGACAAACACACACAGGAAAGTAAGTTTGTCACAACCTCTATACAGAAACAAAAGGAGGAGTTAAGGGCAAAGATTTTACAGACCCAGATACGTTTTTAGACCAGACCTGTCAGGTCTATGTCTTGATTCCAACCTTTTGTAAGTGTGTTTAAACTATGTATCCATTGAGCCTCTTTTCAATTCAATTCTATTTGTCTATTTCCTCCTCTCAAATGTTTTTCTACTCGATCAATACCAATAGCTGTTAAGGTGTCCCAAGTAAAATGAGGACATGCATTGCAATGTTTTGGAACACTGTGTTCCATTTTATTATTTTTAATGTTATAAAAGTGTTCCGCCAATCTCGTATGTAATTTGTGTGTGGTCCTCCTATATATTGGGATCCACATCCGCATTGTAGTAAATATACAACGAAAATGGAGGAACACTGTACAAATTTCTTTATGTTGCTTTTTTTTTATTGTTATACGTGCCTTCAAAGCTGTTGATTTTTCTTTTTTGATATTTACATGTTGAACATTTTCCACAACAATAAAAACCTTGTAGATCGAATAGTCTCTGAATATTTTTAGCTTTCCTATAAATGACTGTAGGTCTGTCTGAAATAATTTTGCCTATGTCATCTTTTTGTAGTATATGCCAGTTCCTTTAAAGATTTTATCTATTTTTTTGGCTTGTGAGTTGTATTTAGTTGTAAAAGCATATTCAAATGCTGTATTGTTTTGCCTATCTTTTTGTTGTTCTTATTATTCATTAACAAAGATGTCATATCTAATACTCCAGATCATACCCTTTTTCTAAGTAACGTTTTTGTATAATCAAGGCTTGTTCCTTGAATATACCTTTATCCGAGCAATTCCTTTTCAATTGTGTAATTTTACCTTTCGGTACATTTGAGAGCCATGGTGGATAATGTGAGCTAGTTCGATCTATTGCGTTGTTGCAGTCTGTGCTCTTAAAAACGGTTTTGCTTTGTAGTTTATTCTCTTCTACATAGAGAGTTATATCTAAAAAATTGATTTGGATTTTATCAACCACAGATGTAAAATTCAAATTATAACTGTTATTTTGAGGAAAGAATCAAGGCTTTCTGTAGATCTTTCCCATATTATCGAAACGTCGTCAATGTAGCGCCACCATAGGACGAGACTGTCCCCATGCGCCTCACCCAAATGTATATGTAAATTTTCCCAATGGGATACATAAAGGTTGACGAAACTTGGGGCAAATCTCGTACCCATGTTGACGTCACATAACTGAAAAAAGAAAGTAGAGTCGAACCAAAAATAATTTCTTCTTAACACAAAACATATACAATCTATTAGAAAGTCTATCTGGCTATTTTTTAGTACTCCCTTTGTAACCAGAATACCTTGGGTTACTTCTAATCCTTTATTATGCAGTATACTAGAGTATAAGGAGGATATGTCAACCGTGGCCATGACGTAAGTGTGTTTCCAAGACATTTTTTCTAGATCGGCTAATATGTGTCTGGTATCTTTAACCCCTTAAGGACCAAACTTCTGGAATAAGAGGGAATCATGACATGTCACACATGTCATGTGTCCTTAAGGGGTTAATGTAAGAAGGTATGGTCTGGACATAGATTTGCAAAAATAAATCTTTATATTCGGACAGTTTTGAAGAGAAAGAGTCTATACCACTAATAATAGGTCGGCTTTGGGGTTGTTCTAAATCCTTGTAGATTTTTGGGAGGAAATAAAATATAGCTATTTTGCAATTCACATTATATAAAAAATCTAATTTGTCTTGGGAGATGATATTTTTCTCTTTCTCTGTTAATAAAAGACAATTGAGTTATTTTAAATACGTGAAAGTCGGGTCTTGATCTAAGATTTTAAATGTGATCTATATTAGAAATATTAAAAATTTAAATAGACACACAAAGCACAACTCATTCCCTAAATCCACACGGGAATTTGTTATATTTCTAATATAGATCTATCCCCACAATAGTTATCTCTCATAAGGAAGGAACTTAAGTTTGCCCCAGCAACCAATCCCAAACCATGTTCATTATTCATATATAATCAAATGTTTCTAAAGAAATTAATGAGAAAAATATTTTTTTGAAAAACGTTCTCAAGAACTAATTGGGGAAAAAACATTGCAGAATACAGATATTGATATTCTAGATCTAAGTTATATTCCCATAGTACATTCCAAACTAAAGAAGAAATCAAACTTTTGCCTTTGGACAGAAAAGAGTAAATAATGGGACCTGTTCAACGAACTTGTCCAACATGATTTAGAAAAAAAATCCAATAACACATCTACCCATAATTTGACTAAACATGAGAAAAAGGCTATTGAACACATTATACATAATCCTAATTTAGTAATCAAGCAGGCAGATAAGGATGGGGGAACAGTCATCATGAGCCGCCAATTCTATATGGAAGAGGCACATAGAATTTTAGGGGACAGCTCCACATATAAAATTTAAGATCAAAACCCAACTTCCACGTATTTAAAAGAACTCAATTGTCTTTTATTAACATGAAAAGATAAAAATATCGTCTCCCAAGATGAATTTGATTTTTTTTATATAATGTGGATTGCACAATAGCTATATATTATTTCCTCCCAAAAATCCACAAGGATTTAAAACAACCCCCATGCCACCCTATTAGGTATAGGCTCTTTGTCTTCAAAAACGTCTGAATATATAGATTTATTTTTTCAAACCTATGCCCAGACCATACCTTCTTACATTAAAGACACCAGACACATATTAGCCGATCTAGAAAAAATGTCTTGGAAACACACTTGGCAAAACACTTTTAAAACATTAAAAATGATAAAACGGAACACAGTGTTCCAAAACATTGCAATGCATGTCCTCATTTGACTTGGAACACCTTCACAGCTATTGGTATTGATCGAGTAGAAAAACATTTGAGAGGAGGAAATAGACAAATAGAATTGAATCGAAAAGAGGCTCAATGGATGTATAGTTTAAACACACTTGAAAAAGGTTTGAATCACGACATAGACCTGACAGGTCTGGTCTAAAAACTTATTTGGGTCTGTAAAATCTTTGTCCTTAACTCCTACTTTTGTTTCTATATAGAGGTGTATATATAACTCTCTTTTCTCTCATACGGAGACGTTTTAATATTCACACTTTATTTCCTATACGAATGCCTTATGTAAAAGAAGAAATTTTGTATATGTATAGATGTAAAATGCTAGCAGAATGCTTGGTTGTATAGGGAGAGGTATTGGCAGTAGAAAGAGGGAAGTGCTCATGCCATTGTACAGAACACTGGTGAGACCTCACTTGGAGTATTGTACACAGTACTGGAGACCGTATCTTCAGAAGGATATTGATACCTTAGAGAGGGTTCAGAGAAGGGCTACTAAACTGGTTCATGGATTGCGGGATAAAACTTACCAGGAAAGGTTAAAGGATCTTAACATGTATAGCTTGGAGGAAAGACGAGACAGGGGGGATATGATAGAAACATTTAAATATATAAAGGGAATCAACACAGTAAAGGAGGAGACTATATTTAAAAGAAGAAAAACTACCACAACAAGAGGACATAGTCTTAAATTAGAGGGACAAAGGTTTAAAAATAATATCAGGAAGTATTACTTTACTGAGAGGGTAGTGGATGCATGGAATAGCCTTCTGGCTGAAGTGATAGAGGTTAACACAGTAAAGGAGTTTAAGCATGCGTGGGATAGGCATAAGGCTATCCTAACTATAAGATAAGGCTAGGGACTAATGAAAGTATTTAGAAAATTTGTCAGACTAGATGGGCCGAATGGTTCTTATCTGCCGTCACGTTTCTATGTTTCTATGTTTCTATGTGTGGGTGTATGTTTTCTTATACTTATTTCTAGTTACAGGACTGTATCTATATTGGATCATGTTGGGCAAGTCATCAAAGTGGATTTCATATATATATATATATATATATATATAAAGTCCTATTGTCTCCTTGCACACACACTTCAATGTGGATTTCTGCCTGGTGCTGTCAAGCAAATGCCATAATATACACAAATATAGGGAACAAGAGGCAAGCACTCACTGTCTTTTGGTTTCTTTAAAACGATTTTCCTTTTATTTCTGTCACGATTCGGGGAACCCAACACGCTGGCACACACACACACAAAAGGTGCCGTACCGGACCTTAGAGTGGCCGGGCTAAGCACACACAGAATAGTCAGAAAACAAGCCGAGTAAGGGGAACCAGAAGACAGAATAACGTGAAACAAGCCGAGGTCAAAGGGTAGGAGAAAGTCACAGAGTCAGATAAACAAGCCAGAGAGTACGTAACCAGAAGCACAAGGTAAGTAGCAATACTAGCAAGCAAAGACCACAACAGGGCAGGAAGGAACAGGAAAGGTAAGTATTTAAACCATCAGGTTAATTCTGATTGGATAATTTCCAATCAGAATTAACAATCACACGTGGGAGATATCTAGACCTCCCACTGTGATTGAGGCACTGTGCCTTTAACGCCGGGTCAGGTGACTGACCCCGGCGTGTATAAACCTGGGCGGTCTCCCAGCGTGCAGCGTCATGCATGCTGCCGCTGGGGGACGTGGAGGGAACGGCGGGCGGCATCCGAGGCTGGAAGGATGCCGCTCGCCGTACCCACGAGGCGGAGGGGACCGCGGACGGCTGGAGGGTGAGTACTGCGAGCGGAGTGCAGCCTCCCCTTGCAGCCGCCCGCGGGAACCTGACAATTTCATTGCTTAAAACTTGATCGACGTTTTAGGCACAGTACATGGCTTTCATCAGGATCTTTACAGCCATGTACTGTGGCTGAAACGTCGATCAAGTTTTAAGCAATGAAATAAAAGGAAAATCGCTTTAAAGAAACCAAAAGACCGTGAGTGCTTGCCTCTTGTTCCCTATATTTGTGTATATATATATATATATATATATATATATTTTACATATTTATTTAGATATGTATGTATGTTTTCACATATATGTTAGATATATTTGGTATTTTATGTATTGTACTTTTGTAAATTATGTAGATTTTATATTTCATATTTTGTGGCATTTCATGTGTCTCGTGTACAGGACTCTCTAAGACCACTTGGTTATTTTTTTATAATTTATATTTTTTCTTATAATTTTTATACCATTATTTTTGCATGACCAAATGTATATATACCATCTTCTTCTATTTGGCCATAGGGTTATAGCCATATTCATTAGATTTATTCCTTGTTGGTTCCCAGTTGTCAAAGATATGTATGTATGTATATGGTTTTGGTTTTCCTATCCCCTCCCTTCTGACTACACAGTATTAACAGACTCAGCGTTCCACAGTGGTACGCATAACATACGATACACCTATCGTAAGGGGAAATGACGTTAATGGAAACAGGAAGCAACATAACGTTCCAGAGTGGAACGCACGCTGCAAGTCCATGAACACAGCTGATACTGGTTAAGAAGATTCAGTTCTCTATTTAAAGGATGGATGGTCTGAAGGGGATACATATCTCTGAAGAAGTCGAGACACATGAAACGCGTTGGATATCATCCAACGATTCCGAATTTATTTGTCTTGGGACTTTTATTTTAAGTGATTTTATTATTATTGATGCTCCTGGATCTACCAGCTTCTGAAGTGGTCCACATCACCAGGATCTGCCGGATGCGGAGTTATGTAGATTTTTAAGCTGTGTTTGTAAATGCAATTTACATTTTACATATACAATATTGTGTTCTCATTCACCATTATAAGCAGAGAATCATACCACACCTGAGAGGACACGTATCCCTCCTATACAGTGAGATCTCCATGCGGATTTTCACCTGATGGGCTTATCTATATCCAAGTTTCTATGAGTGCAATCTATGATAAGCAGGTTTACTGATACCTGATGCTGTTACCCTATGTAGCTTTTGTTTCTTCGTTTTTAGATATCTTGATATATCTGGTTTATTGTTTCTTAAGGTTGTATTACCTCCTTTACAGAGGACATTTTTTTATTTTGTTTCACCCCACTTATTATTTTGTTCTGTTCATTTATTGTTTGGTGTATAGAGGGCACACTGTTTTAAGTGTAGGTGCCCATATAGCATTGTTAGTGGTTATATATTCTTGTTCTTTGTTTACACCCACACAAAAGACTAAACACATTTAAATGGGACAAAAGGGTGATTATTTTTATTCATTCTTTCTAATTCTATTGAATTGGGCAGTGGCGGCTCATCCATAGGAGCACTTGGAGCAGTACCTCATCAGATTCTTGTTAATACTAAAAGAGAAATATTTATATTGTCAAATGTATAAGTTTAGACTTCTGGCATTTATTTCCCTGGGGAGGGGGAGCACTAACAATGCTCTGTTTTTTTTTTTTTTTAAATGCCTATTAAAAATTTAGCAAGCAATATCAAAATTCAGTTCATTAGGAGCACAGGTTTGTGTTCCCTTTGCTATATTGTTCCTTTAATGATAAAACCTATATTTGTTGTTAAGATGTTTAAGGGTTTAATAAAGTAGTCTTATAAGAATTCTGATTGGAGTGTAAAATGCATTTAAATAATGAAAAGCACTAAATAAATTGACCTAGTATGTAAATATGTAAATATGTCAGTCAATAATGTTTAAAATTCAGTGTCACAGTTTTACATACTCAGTCCTGATGCAAACTCTTCATACGTTATGTAGTCATTTCCTTCGCTGTTCAGCTCATCAAATAGAAGCTCTAACTCCTCCACACTGCAGAATAATATACTGCTCACTCTCTGAAATAAAAAACAAACATATATAATCAATAATTTCAAACCTGTAACACACACATGTGTATATATATATATATATATATGTGTGTATATATATATATATATACTACTGTTCCTTATACTACTGGTATAGCTCAAATTTTTTTTATGCCTCGACCTTTGACCCCACCAAAAAAAAAAACACAGCTCACACATGCAGGGGCCACAGAACTTGAAAAACGACCCACATGAGAAAAGTGGGGGCGGAGCTCATTGGCAGTGGGGACCAGGTCAAACTAGCAGCGAGGGAGGAGCTAAACACAGCTTCTACCCACTGCTGTTACTGCTGCACATCAAGGGGAAGCAGGAAGGAGTCCCTGCTTCCCCAACTTACAGACTCCAGGGACTTCAGTGAATCCACTCTTCCTTCAGCCCATACTGTCTGTAAGTAAGAGAGAAAGAGTGTGTGTTGGCTGTATGCCTGTGACCCTATGTATGTAAGACTGCCTGTGACTGTGTGTGTGTCACTGTCTGCCTCTGACTGTGTGTATGTGTGTGTGACTGTCTGCGTGTGTGACTGTCTGCCTGTGATTGTGTGTGTGTGTGTGTGTGTGTGACTGTCTGCCTGTGACTGTGTCTGTGTGATTGTCTGCCTGTAACTGTGTGTGTATTTGTGTGTGACTGCTTGCCTGTAACTGTCTGTGTCTGTGTAACTGTCTTCCTGTAAGTGTGTGTGTGTGACTTCCTGCTCATGACTCTGTGTTTGTGTGACTGCCTGTAACTCTGTGTGTGACTGTCTGCCTGATACTGTGTGTGTGTGTGTGTGTGTGTGACTGTCTGTCTGTGACTGTCTTCCTCTGACTGTGTGTGTGTGTGTGTGTTTGTCTGTCTGCCTGTAAGTGTGTGTGTGTGCCTGTGATTGTGTGTGTGTGTTTGTGTGTTTGTGTGACTGACTGACTGTAACTGTGTGTGTGACTGTCTGCTTGAAACTGTGTGCGTGACTGTCTGTCTGTGACTGTGGGTGACTGTCTGTCTGTGACTATCTTCCTGTGACTGTGTGCGTGTGTGTGACTGTCTGCATGTAACTGTGCGTGCGTGTGTGTGTGACTGTCTGCATGTGACTGTGTGTGATTGTCTGCTATTTGACTGTGTGTGTGTGTGGGTGACTGCCTGTAACTGTGTGTTAGTGTGAGTGTGTGACTGTCTGCCTGTAACTGAGATTGTGTGTGTGCATGTGTGAATGCCTGCCTGTAACTGTGTGTGTGTTACTGTCTGTATGTGACTGTGTGTGACTGTGTGTGACTGTCTGTCTGTGACTGTCTTCCTGTGACTGTGTGTGTGTGTGTGTGTGTGTGTGTGTGTTTGTGTGTGACTGTCTGCCTGTAACTATGTGTGTGTGTGACTGTCTGCCTGTGACTGTGTATGTGACTGGCTGCATGTGAATATGTGTGTGTGTGTGTGTGTGTGTCTATCTGCCTGTGACTGTGTGCGTGTGACTGTCTGGCTGTAATTGTATGTGTGGCTGTCTGTTACTGTTTGTGTTACTGTCTGCCTGTAACTGTGTGTGGGGATTCTGACACTTTAGCATTGTAAGACTTATTAAAACACAGGAAACAATCAAAGGACTACATACCCAAATAGGCGAAATGAAGATAGCTCTTTTTGCGGATCATATTTTATTATTTATAACAAAACCAATTAAATCACTCCCACCGTTATTAACATTACTTGATAATTATGGCAAGATATCATATTATAGAAATAATGCAAAAAAAATCACAAGCTTTATCGATTCGGATGCCTATACATATCTTACAGGTATTAAAAAACACTTAGCCATTTGATTGGCGAAAGTCATCAATATCATATCTTGGCACTAAACTGCCAAATGTGATGAACCAGATTATAAAAGAAAATCACATTACCCTCTTAAATAGATTAGACCTCCAACCTACAAATTGGGATGAGAAAGGAATATCATGGCTAGGCCGTATAAATACAGTTAAAATGATGATTTTACCACATATTTTATATCTGTTTCGAACATTGCCAATAGCAATTCCAAATGCCCTGCTGAAAAAATTCTAAACTACGATAAATTCATATATATGGAAGTGGAAACCTCTACGTATAATGCACAAGTTAAGTTGGAGATCATTCCAAAAAGAAGGCTTGAGCATTCCCAACATTAAATTATATTATAAGGCTTCATTACTGGCTCAGGGCTTAATGACCCTGGAACGTTCAAAGCCCCCTATCTGGCTCGCGCTAGAAAACGCCTGTATGACTTGTCTCTGGATATCTGGCTGCAACGGGGTATCAACAACATAAGTGCCTTATATGATGATACGAGTATTATGCCCTTCCCAGTATTACAACAATGTTTAGGGAAATTAAATAATCTAAAAGCTTTGTCTCTTTTTTATAATCTCCTTGTGAATTTAGAGGCAGAAGTATTACCCCCATACATGCAACTTTGGGACAGAGATTTAAATACCAATTTTCAACAGAATAACTGGCAATTATCATTAGAATGGGTTAAAAAAGCCACTAACAGTTTATCACATAGAGAGAGACCTTTTGTAAATTGACAATGAGGTGGTACCTAGTACCAGCAAGACTGGCACATATGTTTCCGGGTACATCAGCTACATCTTGGAGGTGTAAAGATCAGGTGGGCACACTATTACATAAGTTTTGGACTTGTTAAAAAATCATTAAATTTTGGGAATTACTAGAACAATTTGTTATAAAAGAAGTCAAAATACCAAGGACGCCAGAATGCTTCCTTTTACATATGTTTCCAAATCCACTCAAGGAAGACGAATTATATGTAATTACACATTGTCTCATAGCAGCAAAAACAGCAATTGCATATAAGTGGAAACAATCACAATGTCCCACCTTGTTAGAGATTATATTGCGAATCGAATCCACAAGTAAATATGAACAAATGGCTAGTCGACTAAAAAATATAGAGGGCATAGCCATATACAATAAACGCTGGCGAAGATGGATTCAGATTAGAGATCATTATATATAGTACAGACTCAACAATTACAACTTTCAATATATAAAAATATAACTATATATACAAAACCATAAATGATAATATTTGTAGGCCTGATTCTGTTTTTATGTTCCCTTATAGAGCCCTTTTCAAGAGTTTGCTAGCTGAGAACACCACAATTTACTATTTGAATATTCTACAGAACTTTAGGAATGAGCTACAGGTCTAGGATTACCCTTCCGCTTCCCTTTTTTATTTATTTTTTCCTTTTGTTTATTTGCTTTGAGTTGGAGAACTACAAGAGATAGGTAGATAGAGAGTGATAGTAAGATGATATTATGACTATAAGGTAGGATCAATAAGCTAAATGAAAATTAACATAGAGTTGAGAGATTAAAAAATGTATAAATCAATGTGCTAAGATACCCTCAGCTAAAATCTAAATTCAATCTAATAGGTTAATAAAAAGAAAAGTAAAGATTTTATAGCTATAGTTGTTATAAGTAAAAGGGGGAAAGAATTTAAGATCCTTTAAGCTCTGGTATATACCCTATTGCATACCTCAGAAATATGTAAAAATACTAAATATTTTGCAATGTAATAATGTTAAACTGCACATGATGTAGCTCCACAGAGCAAATTTATTTATTCCCTTCCTTTTTCCTTTTTCTGTATCCCCATTTATTTTTTGTATTTACTGTATTTATTTGGATTATTAAAACAAATAAAGAAAAATAAACACATAAAAAAAAAAAAAGTGGAACCAGGGTTCCCAGACTGCGGTGTAAAAGCTATATTTATTCGAGGATGAGGCTTCAAGTTCTTCCATTATTCAGATAGATTCCACCTTCAGGAGCCATTCTCTAATGGAAGGGGCTGCAGAGTTTTTCCACTTGATTGGGGTTAGCAAATGTGCAGCTGTGATCATATGGTTTACAAGTGTTCATTGCGTTTTTGGGATTGGGCGAGAATGTAAGAGAAATAGTAATGTTTCATGGGTGTGGGGGATCTGCAGACCTGTTATGGAGGTGATCATTAGGATCATTCTCTTCCAATAGGCTTGGATAGCCACCAATAGGCTTGGGCATAGCCACCAAATATGGTCCGAAGAGCCCTTGGACTGGTCATACCTCCAACACACATCTGGTACTGTAGGGAATAACATATACATTTTGGTTGGGGTGTAGTTCCACCTGGATATCCTCTTGTATGAGCTTTCTCGTACACTGGTGCTTGTAGACAAGGCATGTGTATATGTGAAGACTTTTTGCCACTCTAGGGGGGAGAGTTTAAGGTTCAACTCTTGGACCCTCTATGGCCGTTGTGGAGAAGTTTGTAAAGGTTGGCAAGATGTTTGGTTTTAAGCGTATGGGTGGTGCAGTAGGTTTCGAATGTTGAGTATGTACGGGCGCCTTCTAAGAGGCTTGGTTCCATCTTGGTATGAAATTAGATAATTGAGCATAGCGGAAATCTTGTAGATTGGTAGGTTGATCTCTCCTGGAAAGTGTAGTTAGTGGTCCGATTGCTTGTTATTATAAAGAAAATCATAGGATACCTTGTCTCTTGGGTTGGAGGGAATGCTTGAAAGAAGTGTGATTGAAGGCCCGGAAGAAATTTAGGGTTGTGTGGAAGTGGATACAGAAGTGATGGATGCGGAGAAATACCTGTCAAGTTCCCAATACATGACCATGTATGTAATGTGGGGATTATCGTAGGGTGTTGGGAGTTCTGCAGCAGAAGGAGTATGTGTCCCACTTGCTGCCACGGAATAGTATACAGTGGTGATTGAAACATTGATTTTTCTATGTAAGTCCATTGTTTATGTGGAGGAACGGCCATCCATTCATAGATTCTAGTCAACACTGTTGCTTTATGGTACAATTCTATGTGTGGTAGGCCTAATCTTACGAGATTTTTGTGTCTAGTTAGGACTGAGTAGGCTATTCAGGGATGCTTGTTGGCCCAGATAAAGGTAGTGAAAAGCTGTTTGAACTTAGAGAAGAACGATGGAGGTATTACAACTGGGAGGGTTTGTAGCATGTAGAGTACTTTGGCTAGTGTTCATCTTAAAGGGACACTATAGTCACCTGAACAACTTTAGCTTAATGAAGCAGTTTTGGTGTATAGAACATGCCCCTGCAGCCTCACTGCTCAATCCTCTGCCATTTAGGAGTTAAATCCCTTTGTTTATGAACCCTAGTCACACCTCCCTGCATGTGACTTGCACAGCCTTCCATAAACACTTCCTGTAAAGAGAGCACTATTTAGGCTTTCTTTATTGCAAGTTATGTTTAATTAAGATTTTCTTATCCCCTGCTATGTTAATAGCTTGCTAAGCCCTGCAAGATCCACTTGTATTTGATTAAAGTTCAATTTAGAGATTTAGATACAATTATTTAAGGTAAATTACATCTGTTTGAAAGTGAAACCAGTTTTTTTTTCATGCAGGCTCTGTCAATCATAGTCAGGGGAGGTGTGGCTAGGGCTGCAAAAACAGAAACAAAGTGATTTAACTCATAAATGACACTGAATTGAGCAGTGAAATTGCAGGGGAATGATCTATACACTAAAACTGCTTTATTTAGCTAAAGTAATTTAGGTGACTATAGTGTTCCTTTAAGCATTCAATAATTGTTTCAGCTCTGCTCTTTTGGAGGTGAGGGTGTTATAAGTCTGTAGGGAGCTATCTTGCGTGTGAGTGTTCTCTAGATACCTGATCTCTCTTGAAGGTGTACAAACTCACTGCTCCCGGTTTTTTTTTGTGTGTGGCGGCGATGGCTAGAAATTCCCTCCTTATAACACATTTATGAGCTTCCCAGGTAGAGGTGGGGGATATGGAGGGTAGGGTGTTTTCTCCGAAGTAGTTCTGTAGGGCCTTGTGAATACATGTTGTTACTGTGGGGTCATTTAGTAGAAAATCGTTAAGGTTCCAATGAAAGGATTTCAAGGGGAGGGATCGTATTTGAACTGCAAGAGACAGGGGTGTGTGGTCCAACCATGTGATCGGGCCATATAAGTAGGAGGTTGCTAGGTATAAGAGGTCACATGGGAGGAATAGCATGTCTAGTCTTTAATAGGTCTGTGTCGTCGTGGAATATAAGGAGTAGTCTATGGAGTGGGAATGCAGTGTTCTCCAACAGTCAAATAGTCGGGATTGATCAAGGAGTTGGGTGACTTGTTTGCGGCGGATGTTTGGTAATGAATTGAGGTGGAAGTAGTGTCAAGAGTGGTGTTGAGAGATGTCCTAATATTAGCATTACTTCCATGAATAATTCAATGGTGTGTAGGTATTTCTTCAGGGCTCTAAGCTGGTGTCTATTAGGGAGGTAGAGGTTTGCATGCAAATATGACCATGGTTTGGCCAATCTGGCCTTTGACCAGAAGTAATCTACCTACCTTAATCGGTCCTGTGGTCATTGTATGTGAAGGGAGTGTATGCTGATATGAGTATAGCCTCCAAACGTTAAGGGTAATCACTCGCAGGGTAGCCATAATAATGTGCAAGCGTTTGTGGCTACTCCCCGTAAAGGGCAGCTAATGTCCAAGTGTATCAGGTGTGGGAGAGGAGGTTGGTTACAATGTACACAAAAGAAAACAATGATCAGCAAACGACAGGCGGATGCGTATTAGGGACTTTAACTTGTGGCTTGGGTAATGGTGTCGGGAGCAAGGATTTGGCTTTATTTATCATGGTAGCTCTGTTTGGAATGGAAATAAACTGTACAAAAAATATGGTTTGCATCTTTCTCAAAAGGGAACAAATGTTCTCAGTGAGCAGTTCAGAGGTTTTGCTAGGATGTATTTAAACTAGGAGGGGGGGCAAAAGGGTGATAAAACATCAATCCAATTGCCCCCCGAAAACAAGGACAGAAGGTGCCTTTAGCAAGTGTGTTAAAAAAGGATAAGCTTAGAGTCATGTCTACGCAGTTTAGGGAATAAGATCCATGAACTTGTGGCAATAATGGCAACTGATAATGTAGATTTAGTCACTGTTACTGAGACATGGTATAATGAGAAAAATGATTGGGACATAGCAATACCAAGGTACTCTTTATATAGAAAAGACAGGGAAGGCAAGAAAGGGGAGGGGTGGCCCTGTATGTGAAGGATAGCATAAAATCTAGCCTAATAAAAGTTAGTGAGGCGAACATAGAGTCCGTTTGGGTTACGTTAGAATTTGGTAATCACACAGTAACTCGTGTAGGTGTGATTTATAGGCCCCAGGATAAATAGAAGAGTTAGATAATCAACAAGTCGAGTAAATAGCTAAAATGACAATGAAGGGGGAAGTTATCATCATGGGTGACTTTAATCTTCCTGGTGTGAACTGGAAAGCAAACTTAGCTACTTGTGCCAGGAGCACACATATTCTAAACTCCCTACTGGGATTGTCTCTAAAACAAGTCGTTGAGGAGCCAACTCGTAAGGAGGTCATACTAGATTTAGTGTTAACAAATAGAGATTTGGTATCAGATATTATTGTAGGTGAAAGTTTAGGATCCAGGGATCATCAGCCAGTGTGGTTTAATATAAGAACAGTGACTGAGTTACACCACACAAAAACAAAAGTTTTAGACTTTAAAAAAACAGACTTTTCTAAAATTAGAATATGTGTAAAGGAGTCATTATCAAATTGGAGCAATTTAAATGGAGTCCAAGAGAAATGGGATTATTTAAAAGTTGCACTGCTGAAGGCAACAGAAAATTGCATTAGGCTTGTCAGTAAAAACAAAAAATTCAAGAAAGCACTATGGTACTCCGCAGATGTGGCCAAAATAGTAAAAAACTAAAAGTTAGCATTTAGTAATTATAAAAAAAACCAGAGTGAGGAAGACAGAATGATCTATAAGATTAGGCAGAAAGAGGCTAATCAAGTTATAAGAGCTTCCAAATCACACACAGAAGAGGAAATAGCACAGTCAATAAAAAAAAGGGGACAAAACATGTTTTAGATACATAAATTAGAAAAGGAAAGTAAAACAAGGATTAGTTAGATTAAAAACAAAAGAAGGAAGGGATGTAGAAGAGGATAAAGGTCTAGCTGACTGCCTCAATTAATATTTTTGTTCAGTATTTACAGATGAAAATGAAGGAAAGGGACCTCAGTTAGGAAAAAGGACAAATGAGCCATTTATTACATGTGAGTTTACAGAGGAAGAGGTTTTATTTCAACTGTCAAAAGTAAAGACAAATAAATAAATGGGACCGGATGGAATACACCCAAAGCTATTAAAAGAGCTTAGTGGTGTACTAGCAAAACCATTAACAGATTTATTTAACCAATCATTGTTAACAGGAGTAGTCCCAGAAGATTGGAAGTTAGCAAATGTAGTGCCCATCCACAAGAAAAGTAGTAGGGAGGAGTCGGGCAACTATAGGCCAGTAAGCATTACTTCAGTAG
Organism: Pelobates cultripes; assembly: GCA_933207985.1. NCBI lineage: Eukaryota > Metazoa > Chordata > Amphibia > Anura > Pelobatidae > Pelobates > Pelobates cultripes. Next base: position 111,442,900 of record OW240912.1, on the reverse strand, counting down.
TGGGGAAAGTAATGGAAACCATGCTAAAGAATAGGATTGTTGAACATCTAAAAACACATGGATTTCAAGATCAGAGACAACATGGGTTTACTTCAGGGTGATCATGCCAAACTAATCTTATTGATTTTTCTGATTGGGTAACTAAAATAATAGATCAGGGTGGTGCAGTAGACATTGTTTACCTAGATTTCAGTAAGGCTTTTGACACTGTTGCACATAGAAGGCTTATCAATAAACTGCAATTTTTAAGTTTGAATTCCAATATTGTTGAATAGTTAAGACTAGTGATGTCGCGAACCCGAAATTTTCGGTTCGCGAACGGCGAACGCGAACTTCCGCAAATGTTCGCGAACCGGCGAACCGCCCGAAACGCCATTGACTTCAATGGGGAGGCGAATTTTAAAACACACAGGGACTCTTTCTGGCCACAATAGGGATGGAAAAGTTGTTTCAAGGGGACTAACACCTGACTGTGGCATGCCGGAGGGGGATCCATGGCAAAACTCCCATGGAAAATTACACAGTTGATACAGAGTCTGGTTTTAATCCATAAAGGGCAGAAATCACTTAACATTCCTAAATCACAATCAATATGGATTGACACCTGACATATGACATATTGACACCTTGACATATGGATTGACACCTGTCCTCAGAGCCCTGATGCACACGGACACAGAGCAGAATAGAGACTGGTCCCCCTACATAGGGTCACTTGGCAGATATGGATTGACACCTTGTTACAAACTGCTATTTGTGACGGGCCCTTTAAATGGCAAATTGCCCTGCTTCCCTGGGTTGTGGAGAAGCCTATTTGCCAGCCTCCTCCCGCATGACTATGGCCCCTGGGAGATTGTGAAAATGTATGCACTTTTATTTGGTGTGTATGGCCCTTTAAGACTGTCGGTGGGTATATTGGGGCTTATGGACTCTTTATGTGACTGGTGCTGGCCCTTTAAACACCTTTTTGGGACATCAGGAAGATTGGGACACTGCCCCTTTAAGGCCGTGTCCCCAGACTTGTTGGGGACACGGCCCCTTTAAGACGGTGTCCCCTGTGTCCCCAGACCTGGTGCAAACCCTTTGTGCCTGCCTTGCTATTTCCCACTTGGTTCAGTAAATGGGAAATTATTTCAGCTGCAGAGACTAAGTCCCATTCGGCGATGGGACTTAGTCTTTTTTTCAGCCGCTTTTTTCAGCCTTATTTCAGCTGCAGAGACTAAGTCCCATTCGACGATGGGACTTAGTCGCTTTTTCAGCCTGAAATAGACCGACCGCACAGCCCAAATCTATGGAACTGTTTTGGGCAGGAAAATGTGCTTGCGGTCGGTCATAAAGGGACCTCCAGCTAACTTTTTAACCCCTGGATGGATTTGGCTGATTTTTGGTTATGTTTATGTTTTAAGTGTGCTGATTCCAAATATGTAATTATGAAGATGGGATGTGTAGTTTTAAAGTTACAAGGTATGGCTAAAAACTGTATTTTTACTGCCTGTGTTTAATTATGTTAATCTCTTCCCAAACGTCATTTCGTTCAAAGTGGAGAGAATGTTAAAAAAATATATTTTTGTTCGAGTGTGAGAAATGCTTTTCAGCCGCTTCTAATCTTAAGCATCATTTGAGGAGCCATACAGGAGAGAAACCTTATTTGTGGTGTGTTTAGTATTGTTCTGATCAGTTTAATACCTTCCGCGTCTCCTATCAGTGGACGTGTATATGGCAGCCATTTTAGGAACCATACACCTGGGACCCGAGCAAGGTCACCTCGTTCAACAGGCGACAACATTTGTCCCTGGAAAACTATCCTGAACATTCTGTACAATTTGTATGGATATGGCAGTGATTTCTGTAACAGGGAGATGGAAGAAGATGCTTGGTCGGTTCTCTTAATTCAAATTTGGGGCACTGCGCGGTCAAGCTAATGTGCCACCAGATAGGAGTGGTGTGTTTAGTATTTTTCTGATCAGTTTAATACCTTCAGCGTCTCCTATCAGTGGACGTGTATAATAGCAATATTTAGGAACCGTACACCTGGGACCCGAGCAAGGTCACCTCGTTCAACTGAGCTTGCAGCATATCCTCCAGGAAGAAGAGCCTGAAACCCTTACCGGCTGCCGTGTCTTACCTGTACATGGAAAGCTGCTGTGGTTCCTTGATGAGCCAGCTGCCCGTGAGTTAACATGTCCGTGGAGAAGCACTCTGTCCTGTAAAGCCTCACCAAAAAGGAGTGGTGTGTTTAGTATTGTTCTGATCAGTTTAATACCTTCCGCGTCTCCTATCAGTGGGCGTGTACGGCATTGATTTTTGTAACAGGGAGATGGAAGAAGAGGCTTAGTCGGTCCTCTTACTGCAAATTTGGGGCACTGCGCGTCAAGCTAATGTGACACCAGATAGGAGTGGTGTGTTTAGTACTATTTTTATCAGTTTAATACCTTCCGCGTCTCCTATCAGTGGACGTGTACACGGCATTGATTTTTGTAACGGGAGATGGAAGAAGAGGCTTGGTCGGTCCTCTTACTGCAAATTTGGGGCACTGCGCGGTCAAGCTAATGTGACACCAGATAGGAGTGGTGTGTTTAGTACTATTTTTATCAGTTTAATACCTTCCGCGTCTCCTATCAGTGGTGGTGTACACGGCATTGATTTTTGTAACAGGGAGATGGAAGAAGAGGCTTGGTCGGTCCTCTTACTGCAAATTTGGGGCACTGCGCGGTCAAGCTAATGTGACACCAGATAGGAGTGGAGTGTTTAGTA
>OW240912.1:111409161-111424352 GCA_933207985.1 Pelobates cultripes | reverse complement strand
CTGCAGCCGCCTGATCGCTCTTCACAGAGCGCTCGGGCGGCTGCAGTATTTAAAGGGCCGGCCCAGGAACGCGGCCGGCCCCCAGGTGCCGCGGCCCACTGGGAAATTTCCCGGTATCCCGGTGGGCCAGTCCGGCCCTGTTTAGGAGGAACTAGTGTCTGGGTGACATCTTATTTCCAGGGATTAAACTGTTTTCAGATTGATTTAACCATGAATTTGGTCCCCTGGCACCAGACATCTCTGCCTTCTCTGTTCCTTCCACTGGCCAATGTCTGTTCCAGGAAGGCTTGCCCATTGTTAGTAAGAGTAGTACAATGTTGGGAGACTATCTTTGTGTTTAAAGGGACACTATTGGCACCAAACCAACTTAAGCTTAATGAAGCAGTTTTGGTGTATAGATCATGTCCCTGCAGTCTCACTGCTTAATTCTTTGCCATTTAGGAGTTAAATCACTTTGCTTATGCAGCCCTTGACACACCTCCCTGCATGTGACTTACACAGCCTTCATACATACTTCCTGTAAAGAGAGATCTAATGTTTGAACTTCCTTTACTGCACAGTGTGTTAATTTTGGAATTTCTTATCTCCTCCTCTGTTAATATAGTTTTAGACCCTACAGGAATCTCCTGATTTTGAGTAAAGTAAAATTTTCAGAGCAGAAGATAAAAACTCCTGAAAATTAAACTTCTTCAAATGAGTGCTGTACACAAGTATGTTTAGTAGGAGCACTGTGGATGGGTTCGCAGCCCACCAGAAACCACAATGTAGGGTGAAGGCAAAAAATTATTTATTGGAGATCAAAAAGGACAAAAAAAGTCATGACTTTTTCTGTTCTTTTAAAACTCCAATAAATCATTTTTTGCCTTCACTCTACATTGTGACGCCTGTGGAACTTAACTTCTTTTTTTACTTTCTTTTTTTTATGCAGGCTGTGTCAGTCACAGCCAGAGGAGGATGTGTCTAGGGCTGCATGGACAGAAACAAAAGTGATTTAACTCCTAAATATCTAAGAATTAAGCAGTAAAACTGCAGGGGCATGATCTATACACTAAAACTGTTTCATTAACCTAAAGTTGTTTTGATGCCTATAGAATCCCTTTAAGCTGCAGAAAAGCAGTTTAACCTCTGAAGGAAAGCTGGCGCCCAGGCACTACTGCCCCAATAACAACCTAATTGAGATGTATGTGGAAGTGTTCCTTTAAAATTGCCTTCTTTAGATATTTGCATAAAAAAGTTGCACAGAAAGGTATAAAGTATATAACATGCGGGTTAAATCTAGCAGAATTTTGTATGTATCTAGGTCAGATGTTTAAAGTACAATGTGAGCAAAATGTAATTAATATTCCTAGTTATTGTTACATTTTTTATTTCTGTGTTGTAAACTCATAAAATATATGAAAAAAAAAATCATCTGACTACCTGTACACTATATAAAATGCAGGCTGTAGCTGACATAGTTAATGTATTCCCTGCAAAAATACATATCATGGGCGGACAGAGGACATTTACAGGGTAGACTTTGAAACTATAAAATCTAGATCGTATCTAGTTACTGTGACTTTTTTGTAATTCTTGACCTTGCTGAAGGTCGTATGTGTAGATTGTTTACATCCTTGATCCAGCACTGTAGCTAACATGTGCTGCAAACTGGTACATGCACAAAAATTAATGTTTATGGTGTGTACAATTAACTCATGATCTGAACATGTACACAATTCTAAACGTATATTTAACTGTTTATTCTTGACTTAAAGGGACACTATAGTCACCCCAAAAAACTTTGCTTAATCACGCAGTTTTGGTGTATAGCTCATGCCCCTGCAGTCTTTTTTTTTAATATATATTTATTATTTTTTATTTTATTATCAACATTGCCAAATACAAGAAAAACAAATACAAAAAGATCCGATATTTCGTTACCATTAAACATATTAAATTCGTATAAATCTAGTACATAAAATATGGACGTACATAATTGGGGACTGCAAACACTGGAACTCAATAGCAGGGTGCAACATTTTTAGTATATCCAGGAGAACTTGTATTTTATTAGGTAAATATGGAGATATTTATCTCATTCCATTAAACCATCCTTAATTTAGAATACGTTTTTATTTTCCCGATAAATTATCCAGGGTTGCCATAAATCTTGATATGAAACAGATTTACCCGATGTAGTAGTGAAGTTACATTCCATTAAATACTGATATTCTATTTGATTTAGAATTTATTGCCATATTGGAGAATAAAACGATTTTCAATGACAAGCTATTATGATCTTCAGGGCATAAAGAATATGTCTAATTAAATATTTATATATTTTTTCCATTAGAGGAAAGTTGAAATTAAATTAAAAAAGCGAAGGTGTAAGAATCATTCTCTCTTGCAGTCTCACTGCTCAATTCTCAGTCCTTGGTCCCCTATTGTTCTCTATCTATACTGCCTCCCTTGGTAAACTTATTAGCTCCTTATTAGCTCCTTTGGCTTTCAACATCATTTCTATGTGGATGACACGCAAATCTACCTGTCCTCTCCTGATCTCTCCCTATTCCTCTTGACTAGTGTCTCTGACTGCCTCTCTGCTATTTCTAACTGGATAGCTGCCCACTGCCTTAAACTCAACTTGACCAAAACTGAAATTCTAGTCTTTCTTCCCTCAAATGTTGCTACTCCTGTGTCTGTCTCCCTCCAAGTCAACGGTGCTACCATCAGCTTCACCACACAGGCTCGCTGCCTAGGTGTTCTCTTTGACTCCGCCTCATGTTCAGTCTATTGCCAAATCCTGTGGTTTCCATCTCAAAATCATTGCGTGCATCTGACCCTACTTAACACCAGATGCGACTAAGGTGCTGGTCCATTCCATTGTCCTTTCTCGCCTTGACTACTGTAATCCGCTTCTCAGTGGTCTTACGTGCTCCCAACTTGTGCCGTTACAGTCCATAATGAATGCGGTGGCGAGGCTCATCTTCCTGTCCGCCGGCACCTCCCATGCCTCACCTTTCTGTCAGTCCCTACATTGGCTTCCTGTAAGATATAGGGCTCAATTTAAAATTCAGGTTCTTGCTTCCAAATCTCTACATAATGCTGCTCCCACCTATCTATTCTCACTAATACACAGGTATGTCCCGTCTAGGCCCTTACGCTCTGCTGAAGACTTACGTCTGTCTTCTGTCTGTTCTCCTACTTCTAATGCTTGCCTTCAAGACTTCTCCAGTGCTGGACCGTTCCTGTGGAACTCATTTCCCTCCTCCTTTAGGGAAATTAGTTCATTAAAAACCCACTTCTTCATAAAAGCGTATCAATTAAACTGTTAATAGCTCCCGACTGATTCCTCTCTTGCAACTGTCATTAGTCTAATACTATCCTTACCTTTTGTGTCACTTTACCCCACTCCCTCTAGCATGTAAGCTCATTGAGCAGGGCCCTCAACCCCTCTGTTCCTGTGTGTCCAACTTGTCTGGTTACAACTTCATGTCTGTTCGTCCACCCACTGTAAAGCGCTACGGAATTTGTTGGCGCTATATAAATAATAATATAATAATAATAGTAATAATAATAATTTAGGAGATAAAATACTTTGTTTATGCAGCCATAGCCACCCTCCCTGCATGTGACTGACACACCCTATCTCAACACTTCCTGTAAAGAGTCATCTAATATTTACACTTTCTTTATTGGAAATTCTGTTTAATTTAGAAAATGTCTTATCTTCTACACTCTTAATAGCCTTCTAGATCCTGCAGGAGACTCCTGTGTGTGATTAAAGTTCAATTTACAGAGCACACGATAGAAACTTTGACATCTGATTGAAAATGAAACTAAACATTTTTTTTCAAGCAGACAGTATCAGTCACAGCCAAGGGAGGTGTGGCTAGTGCTACAGAAACAGAAACAAAAGTGATTTAACTCTTTAACTCTCTGACAGAGAATTTAGCAGTGAGACTGAATGAGCATAATCTATACACAAAAAGTGCTTCAATAAGATAAAGTTGTTTTGATGACTATAGTGTCCCTTTAAATCATAAAATGAATACAGCTTTAAATCAATCAGCAGAGGATGAGATGTCGATATGTTGTATTAAATACATTGCATTTGGAGTAGTGTATTGATATATTTTTCAGTTGACCTTCTTCGTTGTACCTCAGAGCAGTGGCATCAAACTTTATTAGACCAAGGCACACTTTAATAATAGAACCTTTCTTTTTAACCTTTTTAATCAGCAGCTTATAAATGTCAGATTTTCTTGCAGCCTTACCTGCAATACAAAGTGTACATACATTGAATACTTCTATGTAAACTGACTGGCATAGAGAACATGACGACTAAACCACTCTTGAAGGGTATTAAAGGAACACTGTAGCTTTCGGAATCACATGTCCTTCCTTATTTCCCCAGCCTGGAAATTCACCAAGTAGAGACCTCTCTCACTGATTTCTGAAGCAATCAAACTAACCCTATGAGTGATTGGCTGCACAGTGAGCCCCACACCTAGGTATCATGGTTTGTAAGGAAACTGTGGACATTGTGTGATTGAATTATTTTTCTGATCTTTATCACTTTACCTCAAAAATTACATCAAATGCATATCTCAAGTTGGTCCTTTGGAAAGTTTTATCTTGGTCTTAGAAATTCAAATCATCATCAGACAAATCATGTCTAAAGAAGACGTACAATGTATTACAGCTAAAAGACAATGTTTATAGCTGTTTGTTGCTAACATTACTCTCGGTAATACAGGAAAGTTTGTTTCTTGTGCGTATGTGGTGTGTACTGTCTATAAGAAAGGTAGAGTGCCAAAAAGTTGATTTTCAAACCTGAGGGATGTAAGAACAGTACACAATGAGCAAAATAAACAAACGGTAAACTGTTATTATTTTATTCTTAATAAATAGTTACATATTCCATTTCCATAAATGCACCATATGATCATATTTACAAACAGGTAGTGCTAAAAACAATGTGGCATACAAAGTGCATTATAGTAAACATGGATATTCTAAGCCTGCAAGACTGTGTGGCATGTAGGACTATTGTCTTGTTTACTCCAACTGTCAGAGCAGAAGTGGCTAAAAGATACATCCTCAGCTACTATAGAACTACAATGCCAACAATGCTTTTAGTAGACTTAAAGCTCTCAAAGCACTCTGGGAGTTGCAGTTCTTAATCAACTGAGGGACCACATACATCAAATAGACTCAAGGAAAATTAAGTGTAAATTTTACCTTCTAATGTGTTGAATCACAAAACAAATTAAAACATTTTTTTATATTAAAACAGAGATTATTTGTGTCACCATAATTATTGTCTGAAAGTTTTCACTGATCAGCATTTATGAATGGTTTATTTACTTTACTTATGAATTATGAAGAACTGAAGAAGCTTCTGTAAATTGTAGGCCTTTAGTGAGACATTTTTGCAGTCCAACTTCTTAAACCAAAATTTACAAGGCCTGTGCCAATTCTCTGTGATTCCCAGTTTAGTAAATAAGCCATTAGGGTTAATCCGTAAACTACAAATTTTACGGAATTAAATCTGAATGGGATGATTGTGCTAAAATATCTGATTTGGAAAAATTATCCTCCTCAGCTGTAGCCAGAATTTAACTTCAGTTATGTCTTTCAGATTTAATTTGCTAAAAGCCAGAGTTTTGCAAATATCCTTGTATGTGTTTAGTTTGATTCACACAGTCGATTTAGACATACCCATTTCTATATGTTACAGTTAAAGCTACTCGTACATAAAAACAAACAGGTATACTCCTGCACTTATTAGTCAAATATGAGAGGTTTAAAATAGTGTTGCTTGCTAAATGTAAAGCTTGGATTGAAAGTAAAATTTACTGAATGGGATACTCCGACACTTTTGAGGGGGGAGACTTTTCCTGTGTATAACTCCCTATTTGGCACAAAACATGAAAAATAAAGAGTTTTACTTACTTGGAATCCAGCACGTGTTCAAATAATGATTTAAACTGTTAACAAACTTACAGATTCCCTCTGCAATGTGGGCTATTAGCCTTTTTGATCTTAAAAGACCACTATAGGCACACAGACCACTTCAGCTTAATGAAGTGGTCTGGGTGCCTGGTCCAGCTAGGGTTAACCCTTTTTTTTTTTTATAAACATGGCAGTTTCAGAGAAACTGCTATGTTTATATTAGGGTTAATCCAGCCTCTAAAGCCTCTAGTGGCTCTCTCATTGACAGCCGCTAGAGGCGTTTGCGTGAAAATCACAGTGAGAAGATGCAAGCGTCCATAGGAAGGCATTATGAATGCTTTCCTATGAGACTGGCTGAATGCGCACGCAGCTCCTGCCGCGCATGCGCATTCAGCCGAAGAGGAGGAGAGGAGGCGGAGAGGAGGAGGAGAGCTCCCCACCCAGCGCAGGAGAAAGGTAATATTTTAACCCCTTCCTCTCCCCAGAGCCCAGCAGGAGGGAGACCCTGAGGGTGGGGGCACCCTCAAGGCACTATAGTGCCAGGAAAACGAGTACGTTTTCCTGGCACTATAGTGGTCCTTTAATTAACCTTATAAACAACAGAAAAGTTTGAAGATTATCTGACTAGGGGAAAGAAGGAAAGATCAGGACATTATGACAAAGTAAATTATAATATATTAATTATAATTAGAAACAAACAAAATGACGCTCTGGATGTTAAGAGGTGTTTGCTTCACTGCTGTGAACTCTATTACCCCGTTAAATGGTTCTAGCAAGACAACATAACAGGTATCTGCTATGACTGTCCTGATTAATCTCCATTTATCATCTTGACATAGGTCAGTGATGGCTAACCTTAACACCATAAATTGTTTCTGGACTACATTTCCCATGATGTTCAGCTAGCTTTTAGACTCTAAAAGCTAGCTGAGCATCATGGGAAATGTAGTCCAGAAACAATTTAAGGTGTCAAGGTTAGCCATCACTGGCATAGGTGGAAATCTTGTACCTTTAAGCTATATACAAGAGTGCTTAAAACAAAAATAGCAATAGTCTTTCTAACTGTTTCTCCTAGGCTATCCACCCAGATTGGATGTTATTCTCTGATTATTAAATATTCACCTTTCCTTGTCATCAGAGCCTAAAAGCAGGGTCCTAAAAAAAAGAAATAATTGTGCTAAAGCAATATATAAAAATATATATTTAAAAAAAAAAAACGTCTAGTCCAATAATTTTGTGATTAACCTTTTAAAATGATTTGTTCAAAATATTACAAATATATATCTTGCAAAAAATATATAAAAAATATTGAAGTATTAAAATATTTTTCAAAATGTTAAATCATTTTAAAAGCTTATTCCAAAATATTAAATTGAAGCCTTACTTTGTCACTGACTGCGGCTTTAACACTTTGAGTGCCTGGGGAATCTCTTTGTTAATTTGTCATACAGTCCCTCTCTAACTCTCCTCTAATCTGGGACTATTCAAACCTTCATGCTTTAAAATACTCCAAAATAAAAGTGCATTTTGTAATATACATACAGTATATTTCAGAGATATTTGAAAATGCATACAGTTTTCCAATAGCCGAAGCAAGACAATATTATTTCTATGTACTGTTGAGAATACTTTGTTAGAATAAAATAGAATACAGCAAAGTAGCAGAGCATGTTTGCAAATACAAAACTCTTTCTCATAGTATGCAATTTATGATGTAGCAAGCTACATGTATGCATAAAATATGTGCTTATATATTACAAAATGCATTTTCGCATAAATAACTGATTAAATAGATTTCTTGGTAAGCCACGGTGCTGAATTCTCTTAGCATGGATTTACTCTGCTTACGGGGTGTGTGTGTGCGTGCGTGCCTTTGTAAATCCACAGTTAGTGTTGAAATTCTACAAGTGGTTATGAATAAACATTTAACAAATTTAGGTTAATAAATTGACCTTTGGCACTCCAGATGGATGCTCTTAAAACCACAATGCTGGCAAAGCATCATGGGAAATATAGTCCACAACATCAGGAGTGTCAAAGGTTGCTACTTCTGCAAGCAAAACTATCTACAAGCAATCTACATATAAACCAACTCAAATTTGAGTTACTTAACTCAATATTTAAAATCAATATTATATTTTTAATGTTTACTTTAAATTAATATATATATATATCTTTTTTAATAAAAATACCCCCCTTCCCTTATATTAGCATATGCCAAAAAAAACATTGCAAGCCTAGACTGAAAAACATTCAGTGTTCGATACTTTTCTTATTATTTTTACAGTACATATTACCCTGAAGTCAAACATACATCTTTTAAATTTAATAATAAAAGGGCAAAGATAAGCCACATTAAAGCATGCTTGAAAAAACATTTAAGTGCTAAACATGTATTACCTTATAAAATGGGATATCAAATTAAATGACAATTATATCTAGTAAGGTTTATATACGAATTACTTCATGTTTGCAGAGTTAAAAAAAAGAAAAAGAAAATAGGGAAAAATAATGACACAAAAAAACTTGCATTCATTAAATTGGCGGTAAAAACAGCCAGGATCTTTAAAGTGCGCACAAAGAAATGGACGTCAAAAAAACGAATGCCATAGGTTTTTACATTAGGCACTTTAAAAGATCACTTGTTATATACCATTTTTAAAGAAATAAATGATTTTTAGATATTACGTGAATGTTTTTTTGTGTAAAAAAAACAATAACAAATCATTGCAAAAAAAAGAGTTTTAAACAAATTATCTGCTTGAAATAACATTTATGTTAATGATGCGTTTGATGGGTTAAGCGCTCGAGATAGTTATGTCTCTGGCGTTTGTGCAAAGTGCATTAAGACATCCAGCTATGAGAAAATGTTATAATCCAGGTATTGTCTCTGTGTATGCTGAATGGCAGATCTTGTTTCCTGAAAGTGAGCTATGGAAGTCTGTATTCTTTGCCTCTCTTGAGGAAGCATGTTGGAGAAAATAAACCTGTAAAAATGTTGGACCATGGCCAATCAAGGTTTAGAACATCTTGGAGGAGAAGAAGAGGAACGTCTACGTTTTACGTTATAGAAGTCTAAGGAAAAAAACAACATAAAAGAAATTATGTTAGCATCTGCTGAAAGGTATAAAGGACCAACTAAAGCTAACCAACTAAAGTAATCAATCTCTAAAAGAGGGGCCAAGTTTCACCTAGGGAAGAGGGATGTGCCTTTATTGTCACTTTTGTACACACAATAGGCAGACGTGTGGTTTGGTGGGAGCTCTGTCCTTTTCTGAACTCCACCTAACTTTTTTTCCTGCCTTTTTTATCTGTGCATGCACCATCTACTTCTCAAACACCCCCCTAACAATAAAACCATATACAGTAATACATTTATATCCTTTCCTGTGGAATAGCCTGCCTACCGCCATCAGACTTTCCCCTAGTCTTCAATCCTTTAAGAAGTGCCTTAAACCCATCTCTTTAGGAAAGCTTATGGCCTCCCAGAGTAACCTCTACCTCGCATACCTGTCTCTTGCTCTCTCCTATAGGGCAGCACTTTACTCTCTCCTCCAGCTCTGCTTCACCCCCACCTTATTTGATTGATATTTCCTGTCCTAACGTGTCTCATACCCCACCTCCTGTAGACTGTAAGCTCTTTTAAACAGGGTCCTCTTCAACCCTTCGTTTCTGTACGTTTTCTTGTAATTGTCCTATTTATAGTTACATCCCCCCTCTAATAATATTGTAAAGCGCTACGGAATCTGTTGGCACTATATAAATGGCAATCATAATAATAATAATATATATTAAAGTACACAATGATTATTCAAATGAGAACATAGATTGGAAATTTAAAAGTGATTTGAAGTGTATATATACTTTGAAAATGCTTAGAAAATCTGTAACAAAAAGAAAATCTCTTTCCATTTCCAATTTCCAATTGGAGACTTTGATGCTGTATGTTATTTCTTTATAAGCTATTTTTTTTTTTTTTACAGTAACCTTTGTATCTCTCAATCAGGGTTATTTACCAAATTGAGAATTGCTAGGAATTCAAAGTGAATTTCAAAATTTAGACCAAAATAGCTTAATAGGAAAAATGCTCCAAATTGTTTATATTTTCAATTTGGCAATTTTGGTCTTGAATTTGAATTTGACTTCAACTTACATTCCCAGTAATTCTCACTCTGCATGTCTTTCTGTATATGTTCTCTATTAATAATTATTTTATTCTAGTTTGTTGTCTATGTATGTCACTGTAAATAAGGAAGTAAACTTGTTGACACTATTAATGTTTACTGGAAATGGAAATGCAAAAATGAAATGCATACAAAACAAAAAAAAGTTCCTATGATGAAGTTATAAACTAGAACAAAGGTGTCATACCATAGCTCTTAAGTCTTTATTATAATCCTTAGGCCTGCAAAGAGTTAAAGGGACACTATAGTCACCAGAACAACTACAGCTTAATGTATTTGTTCTGGTGAGTATAGCCTCTCCCTGCAGGCTTTTTGCTGTAAACACTGTATTTTCAGAGAAAATGCAGTGTTTACATTGCTGCCTAAGGAAACCTCCACTTGCCACTCCTCTGATGGCCACTGGAGATCCTTCCTGGGGCGGTGCTGCACAGTGTGCAGCACTGATGTTCAGCTTCTCCACACTCTGAACTTTCCCCAGTGATGCATTGATTCAATGCATCTCTATGAGGAGGTGCTGATTGGACAGTGGGGCGTTTGACCCTGCCTGTAGCCTGCCTCCTTGGCAATCTCAGCCAATCCAATGTTTTCCTATGATTTTTGAAATAATCAATTCTGATGATGTCAGCCAAGGAGGCAGATCGGGACAGAGTCAAACACTGGTGCTAAAGATAAGGTTAATTTCTACATTATAAAAAGTTTTTTTTAGGGCGGGAGGACGAGGGGGAAGGGGGCTAAATGGTGTTTTTAACACTATAGGGTCAGGAATACATGTTTGTGTTCCTGACCCTATAGTGTTCCTTTAAGAGCTATATTGGCCACCAATATTTGGTGATTCAGCAACTCTACACCTCTGATTTGAAAGCATTGTGCCCTAATAAGATAGACAATGTTGCCAAGGTTTGCCTTAAGACACCATGTAGCTTACCTGTGATTAGTGTTTGTCTCCGTTTTCTACCACTGGAGTCAATGCTCTCAGAGTTTTGGCATCGTTCACATAAAAAAGGACTATCTGTTGTGGGCCTTTCTTGGCATATATTTTCCTTGTCAGTTTCTGCAGTGCAGGTATGTTGAGTGTCACTATCTGCTGTATTCTCTGATTGTCTGTATTCAGTTCTTTCCCATTTGTAATCTCCTTGCAGAGGAGAGTTTTTGGCAAAGTCAAAGTTCCACTTTTGTGTAGCCTTTTCAACCTCACTCTTCATAATATTCTCAAAGTCATTTTTCAGCTGCTCATGGTCCACTGGGCCAAATAAATTCCGACACACCTTATGGTTGCTCCCCATAGCTTGCAGGAGGATAGCCTTGGCTGAAAGCATTCTGCTGTTGGAAAGAAAAAAGAAACATGTCATGATCAGATTGAAACCTAAATATAATTATTTTTGTTTTTTACTGTGAGCCTTGATATACTGTTACTAATTTAATTGGTTTAAACACTTAATTAATAAGTATACTTTCTGTTGTTCTATAAGCATAATTTGCTAATAAAGGAGAACAGATTGGCACCAGAGTCTCCTGATTTTACTGGCAGCTGCTCTCAAAGAGCATGTCCTGTGGACAGGAAAGTGGCAATTAACTCTTCCCACTTTGTATTACCTACTCTCTTTATGGTTGTCCTTCCCCTTTTTAGTGAAGGTCCACATGCTTACCATTGGCAACAGCGTTGCCAAGAAATCCACCTGAGGATCTAACAAGTTAAAAGAAAAAGTGGTGATCGCTGACTCAAGATGTAAACAATGCCCCCAAGTATGCTTGTTTTGACTGACTAAATACTACAGAGTTTAATAACTAATTTGTACATGCAGGAAAACCAACAAACAAATCACTAGATTTGCATGAGGACATCCAACGTCAGTGAAATCTCCATAGAAAAGCATTGAGGAATGCATATTAGCCCCCTTGGGTGGGGCAGAGCGCCATCCAGCGCTGCGGGAGATCAGCGCTGGAAGCGACTAAAGTTTTTTTTTTAACCCTTTACATGCTGAGGGCACACTTTGTATTCATAATACTATATACTCCCATTAATCTTGAATTTAGAAATTTGTAATTTCACCAAAATATTTTGTTTTAAGAATAATACTTTTCAACCCTTGCTGAATTTCATCCTCTCCTAGTTTTGTAGAATATTGGAACCCAAGTCTCTGCTAAACACGTCACTGCTGTTCCCTCAGAATTGGCTAGCCTGACCTGACCTTTTATCCTTTTCCTTGGCAGATATGGAATATATACTACAGTTTTGCACCTGGAGTTTCATAGGACCTATTTACTGTGTGTTTTAGGTCAGGATAATTAAGCTCGAAAGGGTTGGTCTGTTTAGAAAGGGATACATGAGTCTATACACACATTCACTCACACACACACACACATATATACTATGCTTTTTTATGTTCTGATTTTAAAGGAAAAAGAAATACAGCTCTGGGTCATTAACTCCAGCGACTAAGAAATCCTTGTTTCTGTTTCTACTGGTAGCAGAGAAAACAGACATGTTAAAAATAGTTTTGTTTGCTTGTATCATATTACTAGTGCTCCACCCCAGCACAGCCGTACACTGACATCACTACAGTATGAGTCAGACAAGTCTCAGCCTGCTCAAACACGCACCTTGCCCTTGATAACTGAAGCTACATGTCTGTACAAGTGCAAACCCGTACCCCTTATAGCAAGTGGAAAATTCTTTTAATGGTTCATCAAAAATGCATTGACATTGTTCTGCTCCTCTGTTTACAAACATCTGCTTTAGCAGAACTAGAATATGTATTAGAATCAAACTGGTTATACATCACATTACATGGAACTGGAGACCCAAAGCCAACATTCAGGGGAAAAAAATAACTGTGATCAAGCTGAGAGGGGTACATTACATAAATGTTGCAATTTGCTTTTCAATTCACTAGAATTTGGTTAAAGCAAAAATGTTACATTTAATGCTCTAGCATTGCATTGTTTGGAGGGGTGGATCTCGAAAATCCAGTATAAATAATGTTGGAGAGTTTATACCAGTCACAAATAATACATTTAGTTGTACACTAATTAGAAACCCAAAAGCCCCCATTATTCACATGCATGTATGTCTGGTTTTAAAGTTAACGATCATTTGTGACATTTGGAAAAGGCCATGTTTGAGATTTCTCTCCACTTAATGACAGGTAAGCAAATGCTTAAACTATCTATACAACATTGTCACTTTTGAACTCAACAGTCTGATCTCTAAACCAGACCCAACCTTAGGGATGAGCCTCCAGGAGCTGAGGTTAGTTGAGCTCAGTGTTTTCAGATTATCACTGTGATCCAGTGCTGCTGCAGAAGAGCAGTCAAGTGTGCTGGCGAGAGTCTGAAATGGCTGTAGCAGTTACAGTGCTTATAGTATCCGCTTAACTATATATAAATACATATTTAAAGACCTGGATCATGCAAGCTATTTAAATTCAAAGAAACATTACACATTAATGCTTTTGTAATATCACACATGTGCAGTTTTTCGCACTGTCATTTAAAGGGACAGTATAGACACCCAGACCACTTTATCTCATCTCCCTGTTTGAGAAACTGCAATGATTACTTTGCAGGACTAAGACTGCCTCCAGTGGCTGTCAATCAGACATTCTAAGGGTCCCTGAGTCCCTTAAACCAGTGTTCCCCAACCCAGACCTCATGGACCACCAACAGTCCAGGTTTTGTCAGTATCTCTATTGGAGTAAAACAGGGAAATACATCAATCCTGGACTGTTGGTGGTCCACAAGGATTGGGTTGGAGAACACTGCCTTAAACGATGCTGGACGTCTTCACACTCTGCATGAGGAAATCCAGGGTTGGTAAAGTCCCCATAGGAAATCATTGAGGTAATCTAATGTGCTTGCGGCACTGGCTGTACATGTGCATTAGATCCTTCCATTGGATGACACTGGAGGAGTTGGAGCTCTCGCACAGCGTCGAGGGGCATTGGGGCTGAAATCGGATAACTGACTAAGGATTTTTTGTAACCCTTTATGTGCCAAAAGGGGTGCCATGAGGGGAAGGGGGTCCAGAGGCCACTATACTGTTAGGAATACAAGTTGATCAGGAGTTGGCTAGGAAATAGCAACCACTTTATGATTGCTGCAAATATCACAGAAGAAAGAACAGGTACTGAAATGTCCTAGGTAAGCTCTATCTCTGAATCTTTTTTGTTTTTTAATAAATGCATATTTGCTTAAATGCAATAAAATAGATGGTCATATCTGCCATGGAATGCCTTCTTAACTTTGCTTTTACTGATGTTTAATTCTAACACAAGTGATAATTACATAGAATCACACACTCTATTTGTTTAGGAGTAATTCATCCTTAATGTTATTTACCGCTATAGTAACATGGGTTGCTTGATACTATGGAAAATCATGATCATGTCTATAAGAACTGGAATGTTCTCAGTCATTACTGATGTCAAAATGACAACATGGAGAACTGGTTTCCCAAATATAAGAACCTAGAATTCGGAATTTGTTCACTAAACACTAAATTGTGGTGATACTAAAACCATGCTTTTAACCGTTTCCCACAGAATTCTTCACTAAGATTTCTTCATGGCATTCTTTATACTGACTGCAAATGTATCTCTTTATAAAATATTCCCACTATAGGATTCGTTTACAAGGCATGCTACATAAATGAGCAATAATAACCTTCAGGAATGAGTAAATACAGAATAGAATAATGTAAAATCATACTAGATTAATATTGGCGATTGGCAAGTAGAGTAGTAGTTTTCAGGGGTAGGGTGTGGAGAAGATGTTGGAGGAATTGGATTTAGAAGGACTGATGAGGTTTGAGGGTTAGTTAGTGTCCAGAAAGTAACATAAAAAGTTTACGATTTAATACTCTTTCTAAATGATTCAATAATTTTAGAAAAACATTTCCAAATATTTATCTACAAAAATTAATTTAGACTTTATTGAGGAGTTCTTATGATAAATAATTTGGAACGTTTTTTTAAAAGTATTGAATCATTTGGAAAACGTATTAATCAAGGCCAAAGTCTGCAGTGTATGCAATACAAGATCTATTCGATAATTCAAACCTCACTGATACTA
>OW240912.1:111391966-111409061 GCA_933207985.1 Pelobates cultripes | reverse complement strand
CACTGTTAGCGTAACACACCCGCTTTAAGGACACTGACTGCTATTCAATCTATAACAGTAAAAAAAGTTTTTTGTTTTTAAATCCAAGCTATTGTGACACTGTATCTAATTAGTGGCACTTGTCAGCGTATCCACTGTTAGCGTAACACACCCGCTTTAAGGACACTGACTGCTATTCAATCTATAACAGTGAAAAAGTGTTTTGTTTTTTTAAATCCAAGCTTTGTGTCACCAGATCTAATTGGTGGCACTGGTCACCGTATCCACTGTTAGCGTAACACACCGCTTTAAGGACACTGACTGCTATTCAATCTATAACAGTAAAAAAAGTTTTTTGTTTTTAAATCCAAGCTATTGTGACACAGGATCTAATTAGTGGCACTTGTCAGCGTATCCACTGTTAGCGTAACACACCCGCTTTAAGGACACTGACTGCTATTCAATCTATAACAGTAAAAAAAGTTTTTTGTTTTTAAATCCAAGCTATTGTGACACCAGATGTAATTGGTGGCACTGACTGGGGAAATGGGCACAGTATGCACTGTGAGCCTGACACAGAAGCTGGCAGCAGTGGCAGACAACTGACTGCTATTCAATCTATAACAGTGAAAAAAGTTTTTTGTTTTTAAATCCAAGCTATTGTGACACCAGATGTAATTGGTGGCACTGACTGGGGAAATGGGCACAGTATGCACTGTGAGCCTGACACAGAAGCTGGCAGCAGTGGCAGACAACTGACTGCTATTCAATCTATAACAGTGAAAAAAGTTTTTTGTTTTTAAATCCAAGCTATTGTGACACCAGATGTAATTGGTGGCACTGACTGGGGAAATGGGCACTGTGAGCCTGACACAGAAGCTGGCAGCAGTGGCAGACAACTAAGTGCATTTACATTACATAGAAAAAATAAATAAAAAAAAAGCATACCCTTATCCCTAACCTAGCTATGCTTTTCCCTATCTTATGAACAGCAGCTACACTTTCCCTCCTCTTACTAAGCATGCAGCTTGAGAATGAATCTAAAATGGATGCTGTCCAGTAGGTGGGAGGGTCTGCTAGGGAGGCTGTGCTGCTAATTGGCTGGAATGTGTCTGCTGACTGTGAGGTACAGGGTCAAAGTTTACTCAATGATGACGAATAGGGGGCGGGTCGAACCGCGCATATGTTCGCCCGCCGTGGCGAACGCGAACATGCTATGTTCGCCGGCGAACCGTTCGGTACATCACTATTTGTCACTTGCTCTCGGCTTACATACCATGAAGGCTAGGAGGACAGAGGAGGCATAGAGTGGGAGAAGGAAGCACACTGCAGACAGAGAGCCTGAAAAGGTTTAGACTCCCATCAGCGTTAGCCAGGCCAGGAAGCCATCCCCCTGTAGCCAAAAGGTATAGAAGCAGGGTGGTCGCTACAAATATGTAAAATAAGACATGTGTGTCAGTGTGTGGGTGAGTATATATGTGTATCAGTGTGTATCTGTATCTGTGCGTGAGTATATGTGTGTGTCAGTGTTTATATGTATCTGTATATATTTGTTCTCATAAGTCTTCATTCATATTTTCTGCTCTAGGCACTCAGTGTACATATTCTATTTTCTTGTCAGGTAAACTATGGAATAGTTTATTCACAAAACAGTGAATTGCTGTGAATTGAAAACAAAATTGCAAGCTAAATGCCAAAATAGTAGGAATGAGAAACTATTTAAACAAGAGAGTTTTTTTTGTCAAAAACAGTTATTTTGTTCTAAAATGTACAAATCATACTCTGTTCTCCACAATTCACTTTTAAGTGACTAAATCTCATTGTATCCTAAATTCACTTTTTGACTGACATTTTTTACAGATTTAAAAAAAAAATCTCTAGTTTGTATGAAAATGATTGCTGCTATTTTTTTTTTTTTTTATAGATTAGAGCACTACGGCATTTCTTAGAATATTTGATGATATTATTATAGATATGAGAAATCTCTCTTTTCTAAGAACATTTTACTGATATCCTTTGACCAATCTGGAATAGGTTATCAGTTACAGTTAGTAGCTGAAGAGGATTTCAGCAACACTATGCTTGTATACCAATAGTTTTAGAACACCAAGCCAGACCAGAGACTGCAAAGTATTCAAACAGACATGATCAATTTATGCAACATATTGGTATTGGAAAATTTAGGAGAGTAGATCACATGGCAAAATGAGCAAAAAGGCTCTAGTGTTTTAATGAACAAGTAACATGCTATGTCACGCATCAGGTAACTGACAAAATTATCACTTCAGAACTATTCATTGTAAGGATATGAGATAACACGTCATTTGGTTTAACTGCCAATTAAGTTTAACTTTTGATCCATCCTTCATGTCATGTGTAATCTATATTTCAGAGATTAAGCAAACATTTCATTTTTAAAACTAAGGTTTTAAGCTTAAAATGGATTAAAAAAAAAGAGTTTGTTGCAAGGCCAATTATTAAAGGGACGCACCATTGCACAAATCCACAAAAAATAAAAGTCACCAATTGGTAGATATACCTCAAATGAAAACTTGCATTCATTTAAGTATGCATTTTCTCATTTGGAGTATATATAAAAACAGCTTGCAAAAGATGCAGCTCTCTTGTCGGTTTCCTTTGCATGAACTCCCCTTCAACTCCAACCTCCCCCCCCCACCCCCCGTTCCCCATTGCCCCCCCCTCAGACTTCCGGTGGCTGACCAATCACAGACTTCCCAATGTAGCTCAACAAGAAGTCTTTGCAAGGCAGGTGCCTCTTGAGTTTAGCTCCACTAAGCTAACCAAACCAGGAAGTAACATGATCTGTTGTCAACCTGAAAATCAGGGGGTGTAACAACGTAAATTTATAAAAGTGACAATTTCTATTGAACTCTATTGCACTGTTTGTAAAATGAAAAAAGAGGACACACTCTTCACAAATAAAGCACTTTGGCAAACTAAAGTTCTATAGGGGTTCTAAATGTCAATTTAAGAGTGTTCAATCACACAAGGCACACACTGAGAGGGGGATGTTGCCACACTGCCATCGAAGGATGCAGTAGGTGAGGTTGACAAGGATTGTCCTGGCAAGCTCAAATTTTCTCCTTGTGGGGGTTGGATGCTGGAATTGAAAGGTGTAAAGGGAGATTAAATTGGGCAGAGCTAGCAGTGGAATGTGGGCATTAACATGACAAGGGGCATGTACTTGGAGACTATTACATACACACACATAATGATATGACACACACTGAATCAATCACAAACACACAAACTAACATTACATACATACATACAGAATGAATGATAAACACATAAACTGACATTAGACATACAGAGAATAAATCACAAACACACATACTGACAGTACATATAAGGGGACAGTTGCAAACAAACATGCTGACTTTACACACTCATCAACCAACCAATCAATCAATCACAAAAACATACATTGAGATTACACACATGCAGAATAAATCACAAACACATAAACTGACATTACACAACATAATCAATCACAAACACACATATGGACCTTACAAACATCGAATCAATAACAAAAACATAAATTGAGATTACATACACGCAGAACGAATCACAAACAAATTTACATCACACACATAGAATCAATCACAAACAGACATATGGAAATTCCACACATAGTAGCAGTCACAAATAAATATGCTGACACAAACAGAAAAAGGTGTATAAATGGCGCTATAAATAAAACAATGTGTATATCCCAGTGCGTCTCAAACCACACAATTGTTATGTCACCTTAAACACTGACATCAAATTTGGATACAAGAGAGAGAGGTTGGCACACACAATGGATAACTTTGCAACAATCTGTAATAAATATAACAGAACCTTCATAGGGCAACATATATAAGATAATGATCATATATACGTGTAACTGGAAACACTCACAATTTTGAGAGCCATATAAGTCGGCTCTCTACTGTAGTAGCATGTAAGTAATTCCAATACGGCAAATAACCGCAATGATGGTGGTCTAGAAGGGTGAAACTAGAAGGAATCTCACAGATTGCCTTATAAACAAGTAAATAAGCTAACATTACTTGCAACTCTGATTAAGACTTAAATAAAATCCCCTTTATCCTAGTGAAACTTAAAATGTACTTAGATCCACCAATATGCTATATAAGTAAAATAAATAAAAAAAAAAAAATAGATTTTATTTGGGATGTGTATTGCTTTTTTATTTGTTGTGTGTAATTCAGAGATAAAGTATATTGATTTAGGCTTTATGTAAACAGACCTGATCTCCAAAGGAATGATCTGTTAAATAGACATAAGTAACTTGTTTTGGAAAATGAGGGTGGGCTATTTTCTTAGCATTAGTCATTCTTTTTGAAAAAATTAATGCTGCAATATTTTCTTTAATAATGCTTGCAAATCGATTCGTATAATATCACTACTAAATCATTAGGCAAACATTGTCTTATAAGGGAGTGGGAGTTAATAACTATATCAATAAAACTATTTTGACAGGGATCCAAACTATGCATGTCACTAGTTTGGTGATCCATTATTTAATTGCTATATCATCAGAGTCACTAGGTCAGGTCCCCCAATGCGGTAACTCATGGTGTCACCCCCTCCTTCCCCCACCCCCCATGGAACGTCTCCCTATTGTAAAGCGTTGTGGAACAAGCCGGTGCTATATAAATATCAATAATAATAATAATAATTATAATAATAATAATGAAAGGCCATATAGAATCCTAACACTGGCAGCAATGTAAACAACCGCGCATGCTCATAGCACATGCAAACAAAACATGTGATTTGGAAGCATCATTGTAATTGGGCAATAATAACAGCTCTGACCACAGCACATAAGAAGGTTCAAAAAGTAAATTAACCTTTTTAGCTATATTGATACATGTAAGCTAAGTTTAAGAAAAAGGGTTTAGCTGTTATAGTTATAGTTATAAGAACAAAACCAGTGTTTCAGCAGGACACTGCACAAAAAATGATGTAGACAGTCATTTTGATGTCACCCCCTTTGATGGTGTCACCTGAAAGTCCTGCACGACCCCTAGTGACACCACTTGATGTGCTATATTACAATACACTATCTCTTTCTCTGTAAATATTCAGGAATGTAAAGTTAATTCAAAGCATACTCATAACATACTGAACAGAACACAAACAGTCCACCTTGGTATTTTGGCCTACAGTTCACTTTGAATTCCTGACAATTCTCACATTCGTGAATATTCTAGTCATAATTTTAGTCTTGAACTCAGGGACGATTGATCTATAACATGGATTCTTTGGTTTATTTATTTATCTTTTTTTTTACAAAATCTTTCCCAGAGCAGTACAGCGCTGCTGTGGGCTCCTGGCAGCTGAAGCACCAGGAATTAAAGACCAGCATGCCATGGGATATTAGTTAAGTACTGCGCCTTCTAAAACTTGCAGGGGAGGCCTGAACATCTAATTAGTGAGGGGGGCACTAGAGTGTACGTTTACATTCTTAACACTATAGTGTTCCTTTAACTTGAGTTTAAAGTTAAAGTGCTAGGGTGGTTGAATTGAGTCTGCAATATGCGAACCTGGCAGTGGTACGGGTGAATATGTTGTTTGTGTACTTGACAGGGCTTCAGGTATAGTATATGTTTTTAATATAAGCGATTGGGCCTGGTAGGTTTATAGGTGAATGAATGGTGTATGGATCTGATGAGGGTCAGTGAGTGTGATTATGGATGCTAAAGATATTGAACAGCTGGTAGATATGTGTCCTGTTATCCTATTGTCCCCTCTCAACTAAATTCATAAAAATTAAAACACTTCACTGGATCGTCATCTATGTTGCAGGTCACTGATCAAGGGGTTAACTAGGAAAAAGGTTACACCATACCTTTTTGGTGACTGTGTTAGTATCCAAACATCAACTCTAAAGAAAGTAAATAATATGTAAAAAAAACAATGCACAAATTCAGGTTAAACTACTGCACACACAAGGGTGTTGACAAAAAAATAACAATAGCTTAAGTCATATCAGTTCAAGCTGCTGCTCGCAAGGGCGGGTTGATAGCTGGAATACTTTGAATATCACATTACATGAACTATCATTTTAAACTAACAAATGTAAACATTTTTTTCTCTGCATACGACATGACTGAGCTGATTAAAAGTCAGCTGATTTAAAACTCCAGATTGCAACAGTTTACTTAAAAGGCATGACCAAACTAGAGCCTTAAGTAGTGAGCAAACGATTTGTTCTTGACTTATTTAATCATATTATTTAATATCTCCATAAAGAACAATATTTATGACTTTGTTAATTCTTATTTAGTTCATGCACATATCGTTTTAAAGAAACACTTCAAGCACCATTAAATTATTATCCACCACAGAACATTGTAACTAGTAGTTTAAGAACAGTTTGACTTCTTACCTTGTGTCCACTCTCCACTCACAGGTCCACTAGCCAAAGTGCTGTAATAAGTGTGTCTGAGCTAAGCCTTTAAGGGAAACTACGATAACCAGAACAAATACAGCTTAATGTAGTTGTTCTGGTGAGTGTAGTCAGTCCCTGCAGGCTTTTGACTGTAAACACTGCTTTTTCAGAGAAAAGGCAGTGTTTACATTGTAGCCTAGGAACACCTCTAGTGGCCACTCCTCTGACATTCACTAGAGGTGCTTCCTGGGGCAATGCTGCACAGGGGCAGCACTACCATTCAGGGTCTCCATGCTTTGCATTGCACGAAGACACAGAACTTTCCCTATATCCCTCCTATGATAAAGCATTGTGATTTACTGAGATCATCAATTCTGATGATGTCAGCCAAGGAGTCAGATCAAGGACGGGGCCTACACCAGCCGACATGCAGGTCGCTGAAAAAAAGGTGAGTTTTTTTTAAACTTATTTAAAGCGGGCAAGGGGAAGCCAGAGAGCCTACATGTGTCTTTAACACTACAAGGTCAGATATATACGTTTGTATTCCTGACCCATTAGTGTCCTTTAAAGATCATCACTTAAAGAGCTTTTCTATGGTTCCCTCAAAACCTCTAATCATAATTAGTGGCTCTTGGACCAGGCTACTTACTTATATTGATGCTGTTCAAGCTCCATGAGGTCTTCATTCACCAAACCACCATTTTAATGTTTCCAAGATAGCGGTCACCAGACATATCTTTCTCTGCTCTTCCTAGGGCGTACATGTCAAATAACACTCAAGCGTGGTGAGAATCTCTGGTACTACTGTGCTGACTTTTGGGATGCATGAGAGTAAACTGGTGATGCAACGCTAGAGGGAGGCCAGGCAATGTTGACAAAGGACTTGAAGCTCGACTAAAGCTCCACCTCTTGTCAACTTGCAGATTAAACATAAGGAAAAGTAGTCCCTACTTTTCCTTATATAGAACTTTTTCAGTAATCATAATTTTGAAAAAAATCGAAATAAAAATAATACAAAAATGGGGCGGGGGGGGGGCGGGGCCTGACAGCCAAGATGGCCGGCAGCAAATTCTGAGAGCTCCTGTACCAACGGGCGAAAAAAACGTTGAAACCGAGCGACCTAATGGCGACAGCGGCTAACGGTATCCGGAAACAACCACAGGAAGACATAAGCAGTACAATGGTACCTGTCAGCAACCGGAAAGCCGCGGAAAAATGGCACCGGCCATGCGGCCACAAACGAGAGCACTCTGCAGCCCTGCTACCCCCCCCCCCCCGGACCGGTCGGGAACATCCCGGTCCTCGCTGGGGACGATAACCCCCACATTGCTGACAGCTCTAGCGACAAAAATCCCAATCAATCGGTACCGTCAGGGCCTTACCGCGATGGCAGCCCAGATGCAACCTGGGACAAAGCATACACTGACCAGACGCCCGAGCACACACTGGCATTCTTCGACAGACTCTGTGCCTACCTCTGGTCGAAGCTCAAAGCCCAAAGACTGCCCTCCAGGCTGGCGAGGAGAGCAGCGGCGACGTGGATCCGCCCGGCTACCAGATACTACCTGCGGGTAAAACCCCCCTCGTGTTTCTAAAGCAACCCCCCGATGGAGACGAAACTGGAGACCGGTGAGACCAGTGGGGTTGGAATCGGAGCCATACTCCCCGGACGGCGACACCCACACTCCCAGGCACCTGAGAAGGACCCGCCAAAGTCCACGACCTGCCTACCACCCTGCGGTCTCAGCAACCGCCAACCAGCACAGCGCAACCCACAAAACAACCCACAAAACCAGCCGCGACACTGACCATGATGCAGCGGGGCCGTTGACCGGCGGACTAAACCGGCGCAGAGCCCATCCACAGCCAGCGGGTGAAGGAACCCCAAGAGACTCTTCGGTATGTGCCGTACCATTACCGACAACAGGAGTCGGATGACTTCCACTGCCGCACTGCGACTCGAACTGTGGCCACACCATTAAGGCCATGCAGCCACAGAGGACTTTGTCCTGCGTTACTGTCCAGCATTGTCTCCCTGAACTAGTTGTAAATGGCACACTTAACTGAACAAACTGAACAAACTGATACTCCAGTATAAAAATCATACTCATTATAAGTACACCTGTTAGTAATGTCATGTAATACCTGTAAGCCTAGCATGTGTCGCACTACAGACGGTTCAGGAACCCACATAGGCAATTAAGCAGCATATAACTCATTAGTTAAGGTTACACACCGCTGTTTTTACAAACGTGGTAGTACAAAGTAGGACAACTGTGGAGGGACGCATAAGCGCCCCACCGTCATGCTACAGATTTACAGATCACCTGCAATAGCCTGTCTACCTGACTAACAATATATACCTGTATTAAGCGTGAGAAACTAACCTAACCCGAGCTCTGACCAAGCATGTATATAGCATAATTGTAAATGTACAGTTGAAGCTATAATGTTAAAACAGCTTATGCTCTTAAAACATATCTTCAATCTACTCTGGTACCCGAATGCTTAAGCCTGATTAAAACATAAAATTGTGCATGTTAATCTTGTGCCCCGCATGTTACGCGTGGGAAAAGCTAGAGGACTGTCTTTGGGGCACCTCTCGCCTGTTTGTGTTATATCTCTTCAAAAAAAATAAAATATTGTGTTGCCCACATATAACAAAACATTATACAAAAATTAAATAACAGAGCTGCCTTAAGGGACCCTATAGGTACTATAACCATTTCATCTCATTAAGTTGGTTAAAAAGTCTGGAGTCCTCTGGCACTGTCACTTCATCCAGTGTTAAACTAATTTCAAGCAGTTTAAGAGTGAACAAGAGTCCTTGGCTTCCCATAGCCCAGCCCCATTGGTGGTAATGCTAGCCATAATGGTAAGAGCATGGTAAGAATGTAGCCATAATGATTTATACCTGCAATCAGGGCCGGCCCATCCGTAGGTTCTGGTGGGACCATGGCTCAAACCGACACTTTGACAGGGGCGGCATTTTGCCCTCCTGTACACTTTAAGTTTCCTGCTGTGGAATCCGGGCCTACTATTTGCATATATAGCGAATACCTCTATATGTATATGCAGTTCCTTGCTACCTTGTCCTGTGAAGAGGTGTCCCAGAAGTCTAATCTTTCCCTCCAGTAGCATGCCCTCTCCTCTTGTGAGCCATGTGAACGTTGCAGCAGGTTCTGGCATGCATTATGTGCCATGCAGAGAGTTGTTCTGGCAACCATGTGGCAACACTCATGTGGCTTGCGAGAGAAGAGGACATCCTGCTGGAGGGAAGATTAGAGTTCTGGATTCCTTCTTCACAGGACAAGCATGCTGTGACAGCAGACCACAAGGAAATCTAGTGTCCCCTTCCCTGGCCAAGGGTAGGAGGGAAAGGGGGATACATTTTTTGATCCTAGCCTCACCTTTGTTCCTTATGTCCAGTCTGTTGCTAAGACCTGTTGATTCCACATTAAAAACATTGCCCGCATTTACGCCTTTCTTACGCAAGATGCTGCCAAGGAGTTCTTTCTAAGTGACAGGAAGTTCAGGAAATGTGGAAGAAGGCTTCACAGGAACACGGAGTAAAGTTGAGAATTGTGGGAAAATTGCTCTGATCACTGGAAATGAAGCACACTTTGCTACTCCGCTGGTCATAGCTGGTCAGGCGTAGGAAACTTCTATAAGACAAATAGTCCCTACTTTGTCTTATGATTTTAAAGAAAACTAGAGCAGAGGGTATGGGTTCTTGATTAGCATTAAAACATTTTAAGGGTTACTCCAATCACAATAACTACTACTACGAGGTGGAGGTAAACCTCTGGCAGTAGAGGGGTTAAACTCACTATGTGCACCATTTCCTTGTGAAACAATGCAGATACAGAATTCAAGATACCATGACCACTTCAAATCACTGACATGATCTTAGAGCTTGGAGTAACACGTTAAAGTTTAATGATGAATGGAAAGAAAGATGTCGCAATTATGGTGCTTACAGTGTCCATTTAGCTCGTTAGCTAAAAGCAATTAGGTTAAATAACATTGAGCAGAGGTATTGTGATTGTGACATGGCTAAAAAAATATAAAATTATTTAAAATAGGCAGTGCTCTTCTAGCATGTGGTAGTTGTCCTTGATCTAAGGTATAGTCCAGTTCCTCTGTCCAAAATAGTTTGGTATTGTAAGTGGTTTGCCAGAGTACACAGTAAGACAAGGAAAAGTATTCTTGGAGTCAGTGAAGTGAACCATTTTCACACTCAGTTAAAGGGCTATTCCAACCACCATGACCACTTCAGAGATTCAAAGTGGTTAAGGTGGTAGGAATATATATGTACAGTACTAAGATATGTAACAGGGTTGATGTTCCAGGAGGGATAAGCCAAATGGCAAATGATTTAGGTAAACTAGAAAAATGGTCAGAATTGTGGCAAATTACATTTAATGTGGATAAGTGCAAGATAATGCATCTTGGACGTAAAAACCCAAGGGCAGAGTACAGAATATTTGATAGAGTCCTAACCTCAACATATGAGGAAAGGGATTTAGGGGTGATTATTTCTGATGACTTAAAAGTAGGCAGACAATGTAATAGAGCAGCAGGAAATGCTAGCCGAATGCTTGGTTGTATAGGAGCGGTATTAGCAGTAGAAAGATGGAAGTGCTCATGCCATTGTACAGAACACTGGTGAGACCTCACTTGGAGTATTGTACACAGTACTGGAGACCGTATCTTCATAAGGATATTGATACCTTAGAGAGGGTTCGGAGAAGGGCTACTAAACTGATTCATGGATTGCGGGATAAAACTTACCAGGAAAGGTTAAAGGATCTTAACATGTATAGCTTGGAGGAAAGACGAGACAGGGGGGATATGATAGAAACATTTAAATATATAAAGGGAATCAACACAGTAAAGGAGGAGACTATATTTAAAAGAAGAAAAACTACCACAACAAGAGGACATAGTCTTAAATTGAAGATTATATTAGCTTTAGTGTACTAATAATCTTAATTTTAGTAATGACAGGAGGCGAATATTTGCATATCTTTCTTTACTGAAAACTCCAGCAGCATAGAAACATAACAACCAATCAGAAAAAATTATGATGCCCATAAAAGGCCCTGTCTATGACATCACTTCCTCTTTCTTTGAAGCGAAAAACAATAAATAACAACAAGAGACATAATCATATTACGTCAACAGTTCAACAACATATTAGAATATCCAACTCCATTAGTTCCGCGATGCAGAGGTATGGAAGGTGAATCTTTGTCTCGATGAGAAGAAGTTCATGCTGCAAGAAAAAGAAAAAGGTGAAAGGTATCTGGCGTGATAACTTGTCCGCATACAATAAGCATTAAGCCTCTGATATACCAACGAACATTAGAATGTGAAACATATCAATATATATTTATTCTAACGCAATGATATTTAAGAATCTATAAACACAACATAATGCAAGGTTCATGTCTAATATTCAGCCAATACAAGACCCACAAGATACAGGTCTAAGTAGCAAACATACAAACCATACGTACTTACCTTCCTGAACATAAAGGACATATTCTGTTCAACACGAGAAACATGGGAGAGATCCTATAGGGTGGGAAATATTCGCCTCCTGTCATTACTAAAATTAAGATTATTAGTACACTAAAGCTAATATAATCTTCAATTTTACCACGACAGGAGGCTTCATATTTGCATTTTTAAAGCTTTGAATTGACCAATGTGAAGGAAGCATGAGATGTTTGCCGAAAATAGAACGTTCTAAACGTACTCTCTCGCGCTCAGTCCTTGCAGCGTATAATGTCGGCTAGGGAAGCGTCGGCCGAAAAGGTTTGTGAGGCCGCCGCTCCTCTGACCGAGTGGGCTCTGAAACAAGGTTCGACGCTAAAGACAAAAACCAGCGGACCCATCTGGCCAGTGTTGCGGTAGACACCGGTCCATGAGGGTTCACGTAAGAAGTCAGAAGGTGATCCGTCGAATGAGTTCGAAGGGGGTAGAGATATTGGTGTACCCCATTAGCAAGCCCTAAGGTCCGCCACTGTCTAAATGAGGCGAGGCATAATAAGAGGGCTAGTTTGGCTGAAAGTTGCTTCCGTGACAAACAAGGATTGTCTGGCTATTCCCTAAGGAATCTCAGCACCACATCCACCTGCCAGAGGCGTGAATATTTGGGTGCAGGGATCTCGACAATTCGGCACCCCGCAGTAGTCGACAAACCAGTGTATCTTGACCTACTGGTCTGCCCTGTACCGGAACGTGCGCCGCCGATATGGCGGATCTGATCACGTTGAGGGATCGATATGACCGACCCAACGAGACCAGGTGTGACAGATAGTTGAGGATCAGTGGGACAGGTGCGGTAAAGGGATCGGAATCCCTTTCCACACACCAATCACTCCAGGCCGACCAGGCAGAAATATAGCCTTTCCTGGTGCCGGGAGCCTATGAGTCCCATAGGAGGTCTTAGTTGATGCAATAGGTCGTGAACTGACCAGGAGCCCCTGAAACCGTCCAGGCAACTAGTGCCAGTTGTCCTTCCATGACAAGGGAGTGGGCTCCGCCTCGAGGTCCCGTCAGAAGTAGAGGGAAGGTAGGGAGTAGTAGAGGGTCTTCGCGAGACATCTCCAGGCGATCTGGGAAATCACGGTTGGCTCTGCCCGAGGGGTGTCATGAGCAGGAGCGATATCTTGTGGGTGTGT
The DNA here is from genome assembly GCA_933207985.1 of Pelobates cultripes. Taxonomy (NCBI): domain Eukaryota; kingdom Metazoa; phylum Chordata; class Amphibia; order Anura; family Pelobatidae; genus Pelobates; species Pelobates cultripes. The sequence continues at coordinate 111,395,960 of OW240912.1, read as the reverse complement.
GTGTATCGAAGCACCCTTGCTATTGTGGAGAACGGCTGGGTCACGTTTGCAGGGTTTCATCCATTGCCCCGCATCTGAAGGAAGAGTAAAAGATCGTTTTGCCAATCCAAGTTTGTATGTGAAGTAATCACCATCGAAATTCCATCCTCACTTCCGCTGACAATGGGATCCAGTGGTCGTATGAGTGACCGGTGCGTACGTATCTCACCATCAGTCATAGTGGGCCAGGGAATAATGCTTGTATGGAGGAGGAGAGGAGGAGAGGAGGAGAGGAATCCCACAATCTGACAGCTATCCTTATAGAGGCGCTCTTTGCCGTAGACGGACGCGGAACGTAGTTCTCCAAGCTGATGTCGAAACCGAGGATCTGGCCCGATTCAGATGGAGAAGCGATCTTTGTCCGTGTACAACAAAAAACCCATGGAGTCCCGAAAGTGAACGACAAATTTGTCTGCAAACGTAGCCTGGATTCATAAAGAATCAGCAAGTCTTCCAGGTATACGAGGCATCGCACGCCCAAATTTACGGATGTGTGCCCTTACTGGTTACAGTAGGTCCACGAGCGCCACGGAGTCGTAAACTGCCGTGTTTGTCCTCACCATTGGAATCGGAGGAAAACTTCGGCAGTCCAGGGCAACGGGTACTGACAAGCGTGCGTCCTTGAGGTCCAGATGTGTAAACCAGTCGTTATCGCCTATGAGGTCATGTAGAAGACGAATTCCCTCCATCTTGCAGCATTTGTACAGGAGTTCCATTGATGTAGTCTCCTGGCTTCTTCTTGACCAGGAAAAATTTTGCTGGGGAAGCCTTCCCCTCCGGTGCATGTGGAATTGCGCCACTCCTGAAGAGGGTGGAGATTTTCTTGTCCACGAGGCGTTCCTGTTCCGCCAGCGTGCTTAATGGAGGTGAAGGGGCGACCTGCCCGGCTGTGATAAAACTCTATGACATAGCCTTGTACTGTCTGGAGAACCCAGGTGACTTTGGTAGTCGTCTCCCAATTCTGTAAAACAGAGACAGGTTGCCGGTCATAATATTGGAAACAGTTAGTTATGTAGGTTGACACACTAGTAGATGAAGCGGATGGGTTCCTTTGTGTAGTAGATGGGAGAAATATGAGGACTGTGTATACGATCTGGAACCTGTCGCCCAGAAGCGGCTGGTGGCTCGGTTCAGCTACCGACCAGTCCTCCCAGAAACACCTTTCCCCGTAGGGTTGTGGAAGACTTGTTTTAGCGAGGTCTGGGTTTAATTTAGTGTGGTGAATAAATTCACGTGTTTCTTGAGTACTGCAATAGTAGGCCTTGTGCTTTTGGGCCGAATTCTTGTCGTTCCTAAGTCCAATAGTGTGTTGTCGATGCGGCCCAGTACAGATTTGCGTCTGTCGGCGCATAGTGCGTCATTTACGTTGCCCAGGAGGCATATCGAGCATTGAGACCATTCTTTGGAGGTGGTAGGGTTGAGTTGTGTACCCTGGGGTAACTCGGTCTTGAGGCGTGCGCATCCTTCCATCCCCCGAGGGTTGCGCAGCCAATAGTGTTCGCCCAGGAACGTTCCGTCTTCGGCTACTCTGGTTTAGTGCCACTACAGTTATCTCTGCCTCAGCCGCCGTCACAGAGTAAGGTTTCCCTAACGTACTTCGAGGAAGTGTGGGGAAGGTCTTGCCGTTCCATTTCCTCAGACGGTCCTCAGATGTCCAAAGTACGTGGTGGGTAATAGTCTTCTTTGTCGGAATATTGTGGCGGACGGGGTTTGGATTCTCGGTGCTCCGCCTATTTGGTCTGTTCGATGGGCGTCTTGCCCTTGACCTTAGTGGCAGGGGGGCTGGAGCCCTTCCCTTGCCGTTTTGACTTGAATGCTTGTGGGCCTGAGGTCTCCATCAAGCGGTGTGGGGTAGAGTTCATAACAGAACCTTCTCCACTGAGGCCGTTACTGTGGCGTTTATCATTGCCAAGAAATCTTGGGAACGTTGAGAGTGTCCACCATGACTCGTTCCCGTCCTGTTGGGAGATAGTGTGAGGGTCAGCACGTAGGGGTGTTAGACTCCTGGTAGAACTGGGGATCACCCAGGTAAAACGGTTTGAATTGCCTGCTTTAGTATGTCTGAGAGTATGAATACTCGTGCCAAGTGTAGAGGGGTCACTTCTACTAGTTTAATCTGGCTACTGAGAGCCTGGTAGTGGTGTCGGTCTGGCTAGCCGGGTTCACCACAAATGTACGCCAGAGCTGTATGCACAGTTTTTAACTATACAGGCTTATTATATAGGCGCATGGGGCCTGTCTCCATAAGGTCTGCAGCCGCAGGACCCATGTCTATTAGGCTGGGTTCATCCCAGGTGGTGTGCTATGGTAACCCAGAGGACACCCATATTATAATTATTGGCACCTTACAAGCATCGCATGCATATCTGGGGGTCATCCCAGGTGGTGTGCCATGAAAAATTACCCAGAGGACACCCACGTTCAATATGTACACTAGGCACAGTAAATATACATATATGTATCCCTGTGAAGGGTACACCGCAATACACTCAGTTTTCTTAGTGATCCTGCTGTCAAATCGCATCCGGCATGGTACTGTTGCTTTGATGTAAAACTGACAGGCAGTGTTTAAACATCCATATATGTCTGTAGTAATCAGTGGTAAAGTTGAGGCGTAGGCCTCCGTGCATATGATCGGGGTTCACCCCGGGTGGTGTGCCATGGTAACCCAGAGGACACCCACATCAAAGGTAATGGTCTGTCAGTGACCTTGCATGCATATCTGGGGGGTCACCCCAGGTGGTGTGCCATGAAAAAATACCCAGAGGACACCCACATAAATTTGAACCATCAGGTACAGTAATATAATATGACCCTCTGTAGGGTACAATAATACAATATGCCCTTTGTAGGGTACAGTAACACAATATGCCCTTCGTAGGGTACAGTGATATAGTTGATCTTGTTATAGGTACAGTATATGTTTTGTATAACGACTGTGATATTGTATGGCTTCACAATAATACATAGATTGTGTGCCTGCTCAACATATAATCATCCAGTGTAAGGCACCATGAGAGATATATCCATGAGAATAAAATGAATAATAATTGTATCAATAAATGAATGTGCCCAGAGAGGGGGACCCCTGAAGGGGTTAATCCAGATGCAGGGCGCGGTGATCGGGTGATTCCTGTAGGGTATAGTAATATAGTATGACCCTGTGCAGGGTATAGTAATATGGTATGACCATGTATAGGGTATAGACCCTGAGTAAGGTACAAAGACATAATCTCCTTTAATGCCTGCATGTAAGTATTTGTTTGGCAGACACTGTTGGCAGTCACTGTGGCAAAATACATCGAAAGAATACATGGAGAAAAAACTGAAATCCAGCTTGCACTCTCCCATTGTTCACTTGGGAGAGCATACACTTGTGGAGCCCGGCGGTCGGGTGAGTTCCCGATCCGCCGAGCAAGCAGGGAAGGCGGCCGTCGGGTATCTCGCGAGCCGCGAGATCCAAGATGGCCGCCGCCCACATGTGAAGGAGCGCCACGGATGGCGGTCACGCGGTGCAAAACAAAGGGGATAGATGCAACACAAACGCTGACCCCAGCCTCCCTCCACCCGTCCCCATACAGTCCCCTGCAGTGGCGGCTCTAGACTTTGTGAGGCCTTAGGCGAAACTCAAGCATGAGGCCCCCACTAACACCTAAAGTTAAAAATAGGGGTTGCATTGTTTGTATAAGGTGCTGTAGTTGTATTGAAGGGCAGGCTTGCAGTGCTGGATACAGAGAGCTAGTCTCTGTATTCATCGTTCAGAGGCTTGCAGTGTGGCGGCTCCCTGTGCCGCTGCATTGTGATCTCTCTGACTGTAGTTATGGCATAATATGCAAACTAACTTAATTTGCAATAACCAAATGTAATTAGCAATTATGCCAATTGTTTATACATGACTGAGGGGTATGGTTACCCTTGCAGTCGTATATACATAAGTGGCGGTGTATGTATATAT
>OW240912.1:111321882-111384684 GCA_933207985.1 Pelobates cultripes | reverse complement strand
GAGCAGGGAAGAGAACGGCAGAGCCCTAGAGAAGTCTTGAGGGCAGGCGTCAAAGGTGTGAGTATGAGCAGAGAATATACGCAGATCTTGGTCAGTGTGGGGTTCTGGATGGGACATACCTGTGTTATAGTGAGGATAAGGAGGTAGGAGCAGTGTAGAGATTTGTAATCAAGGACCAGAATTTTAAATTGAGCCCAAAATCTTATGGGAAGTTTAAGGGTTGACAGATAGAGGCATAGGAGGCACAGGCAGACAGAAAGATGAGCCTCACATTCGTGACATACTCCCAAACAAAACCTAGTAAGGTGAGCATACTTTATACCCCTAAGCAAAGGAGACTGTTACTTACGGAAAATACAAAGTAACTTAATACATTAAACCATGAGAACCTGTAATTGTAATTGTTCCTGTAGATGAATGGGGGTGTTTAGTTAGCTATGAACATAGTCCCCATTACCTCTAGCTTCTGACAACTGGTAATCGGTAAACTAAAGTAAACTGCACCCTTGTAGTATTACAAAGTACTGTGTACTGATCAGGTGACATAGAACAATTTAACATACAACTACATACTAATAATACCAATTCAAATTTTAACTCTACATAGACTATGCTGGCCAATATCTTGTCTGACTCTGGAGATTAAAGGGACACTCCAGGCACCCAGACCACTTCTGCCGATTGGAGTGGTCTGGGTGCCAACTCCCACTACCCTTAACCCTGCAAGTGTAATTATTGCAGTTTTTTATAAACAGCAATAATTACCTTGCAGGGTTAACTCCACCTATAGTGGCTGTCTAGTAGACAGCCACTAGAGGGCACTTCCTGGTCCACAGCACAGAAAACCTGTGTGAGGGCGCTGTGTGAGGACCTCCAGCGTCGCTCAATTCCCCATAGGAAAGCATTGAAAAGCATTTTCAATGCTTTTCTATGGAGAGCTCTAATGCGCATGCATGGCATTGCCGCGCATGCGCGTTAGGTCTCAGCGGCCGCGGCGGGTGGGATCAGTCTCACCCACCGGCCAACGTAATGAAGAGGAGGAGCGGCAGCGACCCGAAACCACTGCCGAGGCACATCGGCGGGGGTCTCAGGTAAGTGACTGAAGGGGTTTTCATCCCTTCAGCAACCGGGGATTGGGAGGTGGGAGGGAGAGGGGACCTGCAGTGACAGGAAAATGGATTGTTTTCCTGGCACTGGAGAGTCCCTTTAAGATAAAGTAAGTAAGTATATAAATAAGGCTAGTTTGGGGTTCAAGTGCAAGGTAGCTAGTAAGAACAAGACACATCAGAGTCTGATGCTTGTATGGAAATATATATATATATATATTTTTAACAAAACCATCCAGTACTGTGCAGGAAGCCTCAATGAGCCACTGAGGACCACAGCCACAAAAGACCCTATTGTGCAGATAATACCACAATGAGGCAACCGATAAAATGTGTCCTATGTGTGAGTGTATAAAGGTACTTACAGCCGAACATAACAAATTTTACTGTAGACAGAATGTTGACAAGTAGCCTAGACCCGACCCCATCTACCGAGCTGGAAAAAGGTGTGGTTACCCACCAAACACTTAAAACTGCCCTGTCCTAGCTGGAATTTAGGCCCAAAGTACATAGGACCATAGACAAACTTTCCAATCCTCTGTCCTGTGGCTATATGATTACCCTTACCACCTTGTCCAAGAATTCATCCTGTGTTTCATGTCTCCCTGCTGAAACCCTTTTTTGGGAGATAATTTCTCAGGGCAACATCATCCTTCTCTGGATCTTATCCAAGTCCTATCCAATATGAAGTCACAAAGATCTTGGATTACTGTATCCGTCATAGACGCTTAGAGTATCTCATCCTCTGAAAAGAGGAACAGTTCTGGGAGCCTGCATCCAATGTACACTCCCCTAGTCAAGTCCGTACATTCCATTGTAACCATCCTCATTGGCCTTTTCCCCTATACCTCCAGAGGATGTGTCTTCGAGGTGGGGGCTATTTCACAACTTACCTCTGCTCCATCGCTGCTCTGCTGAGACCTCCAAGCTGCAGCCGCCTGAACTTGGTCAGGCCTCAACCTCCAACCCAATATGTGTCATGTCTCCCATGCCAGGGAGACATGCAAGCTCAGAGTATGCCACAGGACAGCCCACTGGCTAAAGACAGGGCACTCTCCCCAATTTTCCCTGGTACACCCAAGCTCTTTGACAGCCTCCACATTAAAGGGGCCATACGGAGGCATCTCAAAAATGGCGTGTTCTCTGTTAGGCTCCCAATTTAAACAAAGAGCAGCTGAGCTATCATTGCTTAGTTGTTCTGTGTAATTTTAAGTGGACACTTGTCTACTTCCTGTTTATTCACCTAGATACCTTTTTGTACTGCTCTTGAACCTTGATGCCTGGATTTCTAGAATGCCTTGACCTTGCTTTGACTTGCCCTTTATGTATTGTTTGCCCTGGACTTTACTCCATTGTCGATTCACCTTAGTTAGTACTGCATTCTGAGTTTCAGTTAAAAATTTACTGACAGTCACTATGTGTATGTTCAGTAGGTGCACTGAGGCAAAGGCCCAATATAACAGAAACTTATTTTTGCCTTTATTTTGTGCATTTAGGTGTGTACTTGTGTCACAGAATATAAACAATATATATTTTGGTTTTATATGTCAGATGTTGTCAAACAGTCAAAAGTACCACAAGATCAGACCAACTTTTTAAAATTTCCTTTCTCAAGCAAGGATGAGTCAAGGAACATGACTGTGTTGGGTACTGAATTAAATTATGCAAGGTCAAGCACAGATCCTAGAAAAATCAGCAATACATACAAAATCAGCTGATGGTCACATAAAAAAATTACCTCCATGTCAGCACGTGTGATCAATATATTTCCACTTGTTTCATCTTCATCGAAGAGGCTGTGGATTTTTTCCATCATTTCAATAATAAATAAATCATCTGAAGTCTCTTCTGTAGTATGCGTTTGTGTGTCTTCTACCTCGTCTTGTTTTTTCATGATTCTTCTAGAAGAGCCGAGCTTCTTCCCTTTTGATCTCCTCCGTTCTGCCATGGTTTTTGATTAATAATTTACAGACAGCTGAGAAGGTAATGAGGAAAAGAACAGTGTTTTAATCTAGAAACGTGTATTTAATCATATAATCGTATAAGCATATAAATCTCTTTGTATGGAATGTGTACTGTGTCCACTTTATGTACACTATGGGATACAATTACAAAGTAACAGTTGGTTTCAAAGCCAGTTTAAGAATGGGGATATGGGATGGTGATATCATGGAAGGAGGATATGGACATTGAGGGAAGGGATTTAGGCGGAAGTGAGAAGTGTGGAAAGGGGGAATATTGGCAAAGTGTGAGGTATGCATGGGGGGAAGAGGATTATGATCAATGCCCCCCAACCCCTCCAAGATAGTACTCTGGATCAAAAGCATGTGCATGCCCTGGACTCCAATGTGGCATCTTGCCTACGGCCTTGAGCAACCTTAATTTTGATTTACAGCAGGCATTATTATGCTGTTATTTTCCACTGTCACCATTAATCTAGATATCAAGGGAATACTTTGAGTAAATTTACCACTACAGTTCACTGTAGTGGTTATAGTATCAAGAGTGTATTGCTATTAGACCATCCCAGTTTACTTTGTTATACAGTTTTAGAGTGATTTGACAACTTACCCTGACCAGCCGGGCACCAGTAACCACATACCCTGCTTCCATTTTACCCCGTAAAGGTTGATGTGGAGGTTTGCTCCCCAGAGCTGAGAAGGGTCATGCAGAACCACACTCATTGTCTGAGAGTGTCAGTCGAGCTCTCACAGCCAACAAGCTTGAATCTCTATATGCAGTGTTTACTCTGACAAATTACACTGGGACTGCGCCAGAACATTCCTGGCATCATAACCATTACAGCAGACTGTGGTGGTTATGCTGCACAGAATGTTTATTTAATGATACTCACACTGTGTCCCCAGCCCATTTACAGATATATTGCCAGACTCGAATAGATAGTAAGAACCAGGACAACGTTTAATAGGTTTTCCTAAGTGCATATCCAGTCCTATGGTCCCATTAAAAACTATGATAGTAAAGAATGCAGATGGACCCTCACTCCTTTTTGCATATTCAAATTCTGTTGCACAGCAATGTTTTGATTCAGTAATTATGTTTGTGTAAGCACTTTTTTTGTCTATATTTACTTTTTTATTTATATTTTTTTACCTGATCTACAGTATGTAGCAAAATTATATTTGTCCTTTTTGGCTAATATTGTAGAACCTAATACAGATTAATAAACAGCACATTTTAAAATTTTCTAAGGGTACTTAAAATCACCTATCTCCACTAACAAATATAGGGATTCCGTTCCACCATATGACTATATTGTGCAAAGCCCACCACTATTTCACAGTACCCCTATATCAGTGGGTTCTACACTAATTCCACTGTGGGAGAAAAATTAAATAGTACTAGTGGCAAATGAGCTAAATTATATTTTAATAATCTGTTGTAAGAGCATTGTGAATATATATAATGCAACATTATATATATACATACACACACTTCATCCCCTACACCCAATGGATCCCCTACACACAAACAGTACTTTCCACACATTACCCTACAAACACACACTGCATTGCCTACCACAACTCAAGTGTCTGCAAGATTGTGGTGGAAGGTGTGGCGGAACCAGTAGGTGGACTCTTGGCCAGCCTTGGGAGTGAATGCCAGGAGCTTAGGTCTTGAGCTGTGTAATGGGCCCCAAAATGTCTGATGGCAGCCTTGCCTGGGTTCCAGGCACAAGGGGATATAAAGATTTGCATTGACATTCCCACCAACCCCCACCTAATTTTAAGTATATGAAATCTTTATGAACACTTCTAAGTTTCCCATATTTTAGGACTGATTTTGATATTTTATTGTAAAAACTAAATAGTAAAAAGTAGCTATTTTATTTTAGTGAATAGAGCTTGCACGAAGTACATATTGTTGGCTGTAAGATATAAATTCCAGCACATTCAAAAGCAATTAAAAAAACAAAAACAAAAAAACAGAGTTATGCCAGAACATAACTTTATACTTGTAGCACTAAAACAAAGAAAGAAAAAAAAATCCCTCAATGTAGTAATTATAAATGGTTTCAAGTGCAGGAAAATAATGTCAAAATAGTACTGACATTTACTATTCTACTGGCGGCAAGCCCATTTCAAGGGGAAAGACTCAATCATACAAAATAATTTATTTTAATTTAATAAAGCTTGTGATTTTGAAATGAGTCACCTATTTTAAATGGAAGGAGAAACATCCAGCAAGGCAATATAAAATTTCCCCTTTATGGATATGGTCTAAAAACAACTATAGCTGATAGTAGAAAATGTTCCTGAAAGTGTAAGAAATACCAGAATTACAGTCTCTAGGGAACCTAAGATCACATAGTATATATGTCTCAAAGGGTGATTGCTGAATTGCTTGTTTTTTTAACGTAGCACTGTCAATGTCTAGGGACTTTGCAGAATTCGCTGAGATCATCGCTGAGGGTCTAATGGTTGGGGGAGCAGGTAAGTGAATTCTAATAACCTTAACCTGCCCCTCGTGGTTGCAACCATCTTCCTCTAGCGGGTCCACCAGGAGCTGTCGTCACTACTTTCATGCATGGTCGAGAGTACAGCATTGAGGTCTATGGACACAAGACCGCAGTATTGTCCATATTTAAAGCCAATTTCCTGCAGTTGTCATTGGTGACGGCTAATGGGATTGACACTTCTAGACGGCAGTTGCTCCGTCCAGTGTCTAAAAGTTTCAGGTGTAGGAAATAAATCTCTTGATTGGGATGGAATTTCAGTGAATTTACAGTGTGGCCACATTTTGCCAGCCTCTTGTCCTGCGGGGCCCAGGAGGCTGGCAGTGGCTTCAGTTTGCCGGCGTCCTGGCGCGCGCGTGGAAATAAGGTGCAGTCATATTCCGGCTCCGGCATCAGTAAGCAGCTCCCTCCCTCGCGCGCGAGGGACAGGAGGACCCCACTGGACCCCAGGGACAGGAGGACCCCACTGTACCCCAGGGACAGCAGGACCCCACTGGACCACAGGAACAGGAGGACCCCAGGGACAGCAGGACCCCACTGGACCCCAGGGACAGGAGGACCCCACTGTACCCCAAGGACATGAGGACCCCACTGGACCCCAGGGACAGCAGGACCCTAGGAACAGGAGGACCCCACTGTCCCTGGGGTCCAGCAGGACCCCACTGTACCCCAGGGACAGGAGGACCCCACTGTCCCTGGGGTCCAGCAGGACCCCACTGTACCCCAGGGACAGAAGGACCCCATTGTACCCCAGGGACAGGAGGACCCCACTGTACTCCAGGGACAGGAGGACCCCACTGTACCCCAGGGACAGCAGGACCCCACTGTACCCCAGGGACAGGAGGACCCCACTGTACCCCAGGGACAGCAGGACACTACTTTACCCCAGGGACAGCAGGACCCCATTGGACCCCAGGGACAGCAGGAATCCCCACAGCACTCCCAAAGGTAGGGAGGCTGGGGGATTAAATAAAATAAAAAAAATGTGTGTGTATGTGTGTTAGCGTGTGTGTTACTGTGTGTGTGTCTGTTAATGAGTGTGTTACTGTGTGTGTGTCACTGTGTGTGTTTGTGTGTCTGTTATTGAGTGTGTGTCTGCTAGTGAGTGTCAGTGAGTGTGTCTGTTAGTGTGTGTGTGTCTGTTAGTGATTGTGTGTTTGTCAGTGAGAGTGTATGTTTTGTAATTGAGTGTGCATGTGTGTCTGTCATTAAGTCTGTGTCTGTCAGTAAATGTGTGTGTCTGTTAGCTAGTGTGTATGCGTCTGTTCGTGAGAGTTTGTGTGTGTAGTTAAAACCCCTTCAGCACTTACCTTTTTCCAGCGACGGGCTCCCTTGGCACTGGGGATCTCTCCGCCCTGATCCGCCTCTCAGCTCCGATTGCACATGCGCGCATTCAAACCGCTCATAGGAAAGCATTACTCAATGGACGTCCAGCGGAATCGCGGAAGTGCCTCTAGCGGCTGTCAGTGAGACAGCTACTAGAGGCTGGATTAACCCTCAGTGAAACATAGCAGTTTCTCTGAAACTGCTATGTTTTCAGCTGCAGGGTTAAAGGACCACTATAGTGCCAGGAAAACATACTCGTTTTCCTGGCACTATAGTGCCCTGAGGGTGCCCCCACTCTCAGGGTCCCCCTCCCGCCCGGCTCTGGAAAGGGGAAAGGGGTTAAAACTTACCTTTTTCCAGCGCTGGGCAGAGAGCTCTCCTCCTCCGATCCTCCGTCTCTCCTCCTCGTCGGCTGAATGCGCATGCACGGCAAGAGCTGCGCGTGCATTCAGCCGGTCACATAGGAAAGCATTCATAATGCTTTCCTATGGACGCTGGCGTGCCCTGAGACAGCCGCTAGAGGAAATAGGGGAAGGCTTAACCCATTCATAAACATAGCAGTTTCTCTGAAACTGCTATGTTAATGAAAAAATGGGTTAACCCTAGCTGGACCTAGCACCCAGACCACTTCATTAAGCTGAAGTGGTCTGGGTGCCTAGAGTGGTCCTTTAAAACTAGAGGAACCTGGCACCCAGACCACTTCATTGAGCTGAAGTGATCTGAGTGCCTATAGTGGTCCTTTAAGTGTATCTGTATGCACTGGCGGCACACCACGGTCGCCGCCATGTGTAGCAGCACCGTCCCGCTCAGAGTAAGTGCGCGGGGGGGGGGGGGGCCACGGATCAATTTTCACACCGGGGCCCCATGGATCTTGTGTACGCCACTGTATGTAGGGATCTCAAATGAACAGCTGTAAATAATTATTTAATTTCTTCAGCATATGGACAGTCAAATTTATCTTAAGTTTAAGAATCCGGTTATTTATGGGTGTTATCAAACAGTCAATGTCAGTGCAAACCCTGTCATTAGAACATTAAGTAGTGACAATGATTTTAATTCTATATACTTTGGGATTTCCTGAAAGCACTATTAAGATTACCTAAATTGCAGGTCTGTTTCCAGCATGATTTAGAGGACTTTGTACGAAAGCCTTAAATTGCAAATAAATTGCAAAAATTGTACACAACTAGGTAAGAATCATTAAAACCGACCACTTTCTAAAATATATTCAGCTGATAATCCAGTTATTATTACAGAATTTACATGTTCTATCTCTTGGCATTCAATTTGTATTTCTTTCTACACAAATTGTATTTGTGCAATTGTATGTATCTACAAACTGTACTTAAATTGCCCACAATCCATCAAATGAGACAAATTCAATGCTACACGTTGTGATTTAAAGGAACACTTTAGGGTCAGGAACACAAACGTGTACTCCTGACCCTATAGTGCTGAACTCACAATTTCAGTGGCTTGCCCCCTTAAAAGCAATTAAAACGCACCTTATTTCCAGCGCCGCGCAGGTCCGCCGGCACTGGCCTGCCCCCTTGGTGACATCATCAGAATTGCCGAATTTTAGCCAATCCAATGCTTTCCAATGTCGAAAGCATTGGATTGGCTAAAACCGTCAAGGGGCGAGGCCAAACAGCATTTTGGCCAATCAGCACCTCCTCATAGACATCCATTGAATCAATGCATCTCTATGAGGAAAATTCAGTGTCCCCATGCAGAGCCTACTGAGCAGCACCTCCTCTCCTCTTTTCTGAAAAGGCAGTGTTTACATTAAAATGCCTGAAGGCAATGATTATACTCACCAGAACAACTACATTAATCTATAGTTGTTCTTGTGACTATAGTGTCCCTTTAATAAAAACACAACTATAAAATAAACACAAAATAGAGTCCTCAATACCTCAACAGGCATAAACCCAAATTAAATTAATCAAAATAAATAGAAAGAAACTAAAAATTTGTATAAGTCTGGAAGGAGTCAAATCAGCCCACTGTCATAGTGCACTCAAAATATTAATATATACAAATGACACAAGAGGATCCCGGAATGCAGCAATTGGATGCCTCTGCAATAAAGTGTGAGAAAAGGCAGGGTTAAAAAAAAATAGATCAGAAAAAAATTGTATTTAATAACTCAATAAGATGAAAGGGTATTGCTTGCTGCTACTACCTGCGTATATGATCCTATAAGCTAACCCCAAAAAAGAGAATTGGTAGACATCTCCGCTCAACAGCCTACAATACCATAATCACCCAATCACATTAAAGTTTCTACTTTTTTATCATAAACCCATGACCGATGGCAGGAGCAGCTAACCGATTTACTTCCCCAATGGGGGCTCAACTTGCTGACCACAATCAACCCAATGTCAGACAGTGTACACACTCACCTGGCTAGCTATGGCTTAGGAAAACCTACCATATAGTCCTGGATAACTCATAAGAAGACCCTCACAAAAAAACATGAAAAAATTTGGTCTTGTGCTACATCTTTAAAATTCATTTTGAAAAGAAAATTATATTAATTATATATAATAAATATATATCTATATATTTTTTTTTTACCATATTTCCTTTATTCCCTGTATTTGTCACTTCTCGCTTGATATGTAGCTAAAATACATTTTTGGTGGCTATCCTCTAACCATCAACCACCTTTTTTTCCATGAATCATCTCTTTATTTGCACCACGGTAGAAATCTGAATCAGAACTCATACAAACATGCTCATCTACTGTGTAAGTAATTTATTTGTATGGCATTTTGGAGTACAGGACTTTGTCCAATTGCATGATTGGCACAAATGTGGATGAACTGAGGAGACATGCCATTAACCTCTAAAGCACTTAATTTAACTGGACAGCCTTGGGGGAGTGTCAATTTAAAATAAAAATTCAATCATACATTTAAAATAATGGTTAAACATGGGATTTGACTAACTGTCATGGCGCCCGCAGGATCCACTCCTGCCAGAGTACGGTATGGGACCCGACGGGCTCAACTCATTGAGGCGGCATTTCCACATGACAATTGGAATGCCACCGATTGCTTACCTTCTCCTGACGTCACACACACAAGTTCCACTATCACATACTCCTCTACAACCAATCATAGAGCATCTTAGGCTATTTAAACCTTTTTTGACCATTTCTCAGTGCCCTGTCATGGTTTCCGTTGTGGTTATCCAAAAGAGCATATTGATTGCTGTGTATTTTGACATTGGCTTGTTTATTGACATTTCTGATTTCTGTATCCCTTAGACTTCGGCTTGTTTCCTGACTATTCTGACTTCTTTATTCCTTGACCTTTAGCTTGCCTACCGTTTACGTATACTCTGTATTTCTGACCTCAGCCTGTCTTGTACTTTTCTTTTTATACATTAAATGCAGTCGTTCTAAGGTCTGGTAATACACCTTAGGGATTCCTTTAGAATTTTACTTAAGTTCTGCGTGCTGGGCATATTACTGTACCATGACACTAACTAAATCCTCAGCAATATATAAAAGTTATACTGACACTAACCCTAGATTTAACTTTTTTTGTTTTCTTAAAGGAAGAAATGTTTTAAATACTTTGGAGACTGCTCTGTTAACTTGGAATTGTTGAGAAATGCAGTTATTACACATTCTACATAAAATAATCCAGTTTGGAAAAATTACAACCAAGATAATGTTCGAGGTCAAATTTTTTATTTATTTTGCTATTCCTCTATCAATTCTCAATTATTCCTGGTGAAACACTCCAAGCACCCTCTATACCCTCTTCAACACCTCCACTACTTACCCCAAGAGCTGGAATTTCCTAAGCAGAATAGCTGGGCATTGTGAGGCTTGGTTCAGAAGAGTTAGCAGAAGTTCCATTGAAGAACATCAGGATCTTAGGTGTTGGTAATGAAGGTGGGGACAGTGCATGGCAGACCCCAGGTAAAATATCAAACCATTCAAAAACTGTTTCACTCCTTACAATGGGGGGCACCAGGACACTCCAAACATAATAATTACGACTGCAAGCTGCAATGGTTATGCACTTTCTTTTTTAGATAGAAGTAATTTTCAAACTGACCTCCTCACAGCCATGTGACAGTTAATCAGCCTGCAAGTGTGCACTGTCAATCTAATTGTACACTACATCCAATCAGAAACGGTTGATGTTAAGCAAAGACCTTATTTTGATGTGAAGGGAAATACAGGGAAGCCCCCTGTCAATTTTACTGTAAGTCACTCAAAAGTGCAGACAATAATTAATGATGACACCGAAAGCTTTTTGTATCATAAGTTGGTCACTCTGTTTTTAAATATATCTTCTGATTAAGAAGTTAAAGTAACCCTCCAATCACCATAATTACAACAGTGCCCTGACGTGCCCTGACGTGCCCATTAACCCCACACACACACACACACCCACTTTGTTGTCAGGGAGTACGTCAGGAAGTGTTGACGTGTTGAGTTCGCGATAACCCTATATATATATCACGTCTGATGCTTAATTCGTGCAGTACTCTGTCAAATAGACATCCCAATGCACCTCTTGCATGAGTAATGGCATGAGGCTGAAGCCCTCAACTCCTGTATGCCCTATTGTCTACTCTCTACTACCCATCAGAGGGTACAGGAGCTGCATGCACAATCCTCCAAATAAAATGTGATTTATCGTACATTGTCTTTTGTAGCACACATAATGTAATGGGGTGTTAATGATGCAATATTGGTAGTGGCCTATTCCTACGCATGTGCCAGTGCTATAACCTGGAGATGTCAGCAAAATAAATATAGGAATGTCATTTATGCTATGAAAGTTTGAGCAATCTGTCCAGCACAATGTATAGGGGACATTATATTCCATATACATTTTTTGCAGGTGCGCTATATGGAGAGTGACATCTTTCACTATACAGAAATATTTTTAAATATAGGTTCCAATAGAAAGAACATCTGACACCATGCGCAAAGTATTTAACAGCAGGCTGTTCGCCGTAATAAACAGTTATCATTTATTGATGCCACGGTGGGAAGTTAATCATACTTCCTGTTTATGTTCTGCAGAAGTGAGTATGGTGAAATTTTTAGACCTTATCCTATGCTGAAACGACGTCTATCAAGGTTACCTGCATTAAAAATAAACTTGGAATATATAGCAAAATGTAGTGAAAGCTAAACATTTTACGCATTTAAGTAAAGTCGTATTTTTTGTGTTGTTTCGGTGAATCAAAAAACTGAAACTATGTTTGTTTAACATGACCAGATATTGCTCATCTTCAACTTCTTCTTTTGCATTTTATTTGTTGGTTATGGAAGTAGGATAAATACGTTAAAATGTAAATGCTGGTGAAGACAGAGTTATCATGTATCATTTTATCATCATCATGTCACATTAACCTCTTCATGAAAAGTGGCATGTAAACCATTTTATACAGTGAATGTCCTGACACATCATCAAGCATGAAAAGGTTAACAGACAATACAATTGTCCCTAGTAGGAGGAAGAGGAAGTACTCTGTGCTTTTGATGAGGCTGTGTTTCCAGGTATATGATGTTGCCAAACATTATAGAAAAGAAAGGGCAAGGCAGAACATTTAATTGAGAGCATCCAATTATGCAAAGTGCATCACTGTTGATATATACATTTAGGGATGGACTAACATTGATAGGTCCATGGGAAAAATGTAGTCTTGGGCCTCTGGGAAGCTAATATACATGCATTGAGTAAATGTGCATTTATTATTGTGTGAAATTGTATGAGTTTTATTTTTACATATTTTGTATTATTAGTATATGCATTTGAGTGCTTTGTTAGGGGGGTTGCATATGCTTTTTTGTGTATATAGTGGCAGTGTGAATTACTGCATTTTTCGCATTTATCTCGATATTGTAAATGGGTTTGTATTTTGTGGGAAACAAAAATAAGTGTGAATGCAAGGACGCTATACAGCTTTAGTTTATGTGTGTGTGTCTGTATGTCTGTCAGTGTGTGTATCTGTAATACTGTCAGTGTGTATGTGTTTGTGTCTATGTCATTGTCTGTGTATCTGTGTGTTTGTATGTCAGTATCTGTGTATCTGTATATCTGTCAGTATGTGTCTATGTGTATGTCAGTGTGTGTGTGTATATCTGTATGTTGTTATTGTGTGTATATGTGTGTCTGTCTATCTGTATTATTATATATTTATATATCTTTGTCTGTGTATCTGCATGTGTGTCAGTGTGTGTATATGTGAATATGTGTATCAAAGTGTGTGTGGCAGTGTATGTGTATATGTGCATACATCTCAGTAGTCAAACACTACACACAAATACACCCCTGCATTCAAACATCAAGACAACATAGAAAAACACCCCCACATTCACACAAACATGCTCCATACTCCATACAAATACATACTTATATTTAAACACACAAACACTGGCCTGAGATCTGAATATAGTACTTGTGACTGCATGTGTAACTGCCTGCATCTTTATGTCTCTACATGGTTGTGTCTGTATGACTAAATTCTTCTGCATGACTGTGTATGCATATCTCTGTATGCCTGTGGCTGTATGTCTCTGCATGACTCTCTGCATATGTATGTCTCTGTATGACTGTGTATGTATGTCGCTGTATGCCTATTTGTATGTCTCTTTATGGCTGTGTCTGTATGTCTGTGTCTGTATGTCTCTGCATGACTGTCTGCGTATGCATATCTCTGTATGCCTGTGGCTGTATGTCTCTGCATGACTCTCTGCATATGTATGTCTCTGTATCACTGTGTATGTATGTCGCTGTATGCCTATTTGTATGTCTCTTTATGGCTGTGTCTGTATGTCTCTGTATGTCTGTGTATGTATGTCACTGCATGCCTACCTATATGTCTCATTATGCCTGTGTTTGTATGTATGTATCTGTATGCCTGTGTCTGTTTGTATCTGTATGCCTGTGTTTGCATGTCTCTGTATAATTACATGTCTGTGTATACATACCTCTATATGCCTATGTCTGTATATCTCTTTATGTCTATCTGTAGGCCTAGGTGTTCTCTTTGACTCCGACCTCTCCTTCAAGCCTCATGTTAAATCTATCGCCAAATCCTGTCATTTCCATCTCAAAAACATTGCGCGCATCCGCCTCTACTTAACGCCAGATGCGACTAAGGTGTTGGTCCATTCCACTGTCCTTTCTCGCCTTGACTACTGTAATACGTTCTCCCAACTTGCACCGTTACAGTCCATAATGAATGTGGCAGCGAGGCTCATCTTCCTGTCAGCCCGCACCTGGCTCACCCTTCTGTCAGTCCCTACATTGGCTTCATATAAAATATAGAGCTTAATTTAAAATTCTGGTTCTTGCTTTCAAATCTCTACATAATGCTGCTCCCACATATCCCACATATCTATCCTCCCTTATATCCTCCCATCTAGGCCCTTACGATCTGCTGAAGACTTATGTCTATCTTCTGTCCATACTCCCACCTCTTCAAGATTTCTCAAGGGCTGCACCATTCCTGTGGAACTCGCTTCCCTCCTCCGTTAGATACTCACCCAGTCTCCACTCCTTCAAAAAATCATTAAAAACCCACTTCTTCATAAAAGCATATCAATTAAACTGTTAATAGCTCCTGACTGATTGCTCTTCTGCAACTGTCACTAGTCTAATACTATCCTTACCTTTTTGTGTTATTTTACCCCACTCCCTCTAGCATGTAAGCTCAGTGAGCAGGTCCCTCTGTTCGTGCGTGTCTGGTTACAACTACATATCTGTTCGTCCACCCATTGTAAAGCACTGCGGAATTTGATGGCGCTATATAAATATCATAATAATAATAATAACATAAGGATATATCAGTTATGTATTCCAGATTAACTATCTTATATTAGGCACTAATGATTAAATGTCTATTAATTATGAAATTTTAAAATATACTCAGCCGTCAGGCAGCAAAAACACGTACTTGCCTAATAAGCATTAGTTGATATTACATGAAGACATCATATCAACCAGAGTGTATATCCTGTGTATGGCTAAAGTAACTGTGAATCATTCAGTTACTAAAGTTAAAGTGCACGTAAGCAAATTCTTGCGAAATAAGAATATAAATATATATATATATAATGGACGATGTTAGTAATAGAGAAATGATGATACCATTGGGAATTATTAAATAACGCATACTAAATCATAAAATATAGTTAGTTGTGGAGTATCACATTGAAGTATACATTAAGAAATTAAAATATTAATGGGTTAATTGAATACATAAGATATTAGATGATTAAATAGAGTATACTTGGAGCGAAAATAATTAGAAAAAATTATTTATTATTTTATATTTTTATATTGATCAGTTGTTGAATTAATTAGAAATAATGATGAGATAAATAAAACCTCAGATGAACAAAAACACATGACACATTATACCATGTCATGATTTAGTTAACAAAAAGAAAACCAAAATGGAAACACCATGTGTGAAACACTAAGTACTCCCTTAATTATGCTTCCTTAGGAATTAAGAGGCTAAGTAGCAGACATGTTCTGCTAATTAAATGCTCTTGATTCATTGATCATCCACAAGTGTGACCACCTCTGTTAAAGCCAAATTTGTAGCAGTTTGCTAGTCTGGAGCATTTGGGTGTGTGTTGCCGAGGAGGAAAGACATCAGCAATGACCTCAGAGAAGCAATTGTTGCTGCCCATTAAACTGGAAAGGGTTATAAGGTCATTTCCAAACAATTTACATTTTACGTTCTCCAGTGAGAAAGAATATTCAAAAGTGGAAAACAAGTTCATCCCAAAGGTAGACCTTGGAATGCTCAGAGAAACTGCAAAAAAAAAAAACACAAGAGTTACATCTCAGACTCTACAGGCCTGAGTTAGCATGTTAAATATTAAAGTTCATGACAGTACAATTAGAAAAAGACTGAGCAAGTATGGTTTGTTTAGAACTGTTTCCAGGAGATATCCTCTTCTCTCTAAAAAGAATATGGCAGCACAGTTTAGGTTTGCAAAGTTGCACCTGAACAAACACCAATAATTCTGAAACAATGTACTTTGGACAGATAAGACCAAACTGGAAATGTTTGGCCGTCATGCCCAGTACCACATTTGGTACCTCATACCAACTGTCAAGCATGGTATTAGAAGGATGATGATTTGTTTTGCAGCCACAGAACTCCTCTGTATACCAAAGTATTCTAGTGTCAAATGTGAGGCCATCTGTCAAACAGCTTGGTCAAAATTGAGTCATGCAACAGAGCAATGATCCCAAGCACACCATCAAATCTGCAACAGAATGGCTGAAAAAGCCAGGTGTTGCCAGGTGTCGCAATGGCCCAGTCAAATTCCGGACCTCATGCCGATTGAAATGCTGTGGTAGGACCTTAAAATTGCATTAACAAATGCAAGGAAATCCTCAATGAACTAAAGAAAAGAGTGGCTCAAAGTTCCTCCACAATGATGTGAGAGACTGATAAATTCATAGAGAAAACGAGTACGTCAAGTTATTGCTGCTACAGGTGGTTATACATGCTATTGAATCATAAGGTGTACTTGGTTTTTCACACATGGCTTCTCCATTTTGGTTTTATTTTTGTTAAATACACTGCTCAAAAAAATAAAAGGAACACTTAAACAACACAATACAACTCCAAGTCAATCACACTTCTGTGAAATCAAACTGTCCACTTAGGAAGCAACACTGAGTGACAATCAATTTCACATGCTGTTGTGCAAATGGGATAGACAACAGGTGGTAATTATAGGCAATTAGCAAGACACCCCCAATAAAGGTGTGGTTCTGCAGGTGGTGACCACAGACCACTTCTCAGTTCCTATGCTTCCTGGCTGATGTTTTGGTCACTTTTGAATACTGGCGGTGCTTTCACTCTAGTGGTAGTATGAGACGGAGTCTACAACCCACACAAGTGGCTCAGGTAGTACAGCTCATCCAGGATGGCACATCAATGCGAGCTGTGGTAAAAAGGTTTGCTGTGTCTTTCAGCATAGTGTCCAAAGTATGGAGACGCTACCAGGAGACAGGCCAGTACATCAGGAGACGTGGAGGAGGCCGTAGGAGGGCAACAACCCAGCAGCAGGACCGCTACCTCTACCTTTGTGCAAGGAGGAACAGGAGGAGCACTGCTAGAGCCCTGCAAAATGACATCCAGCAGGCCACAAATGTGCATGTGTCTGCTCAAAGGGTCAGAAACAGACTCCACAGGTGGGGGTTGTGCTTACAGCCCAACACCGTGCAGGACATTTGGCATTTGCCAGAGAACACCAAGATTGGCAAATTCGCCACTGGCACCCTGTGCTCTTCACAGATGAAAGCAGGTTCACACTGAGCACATGTGACAGACGTGACAGAGTCTGGAGACAGCGTGGAGAACGTTCTGCTGCCTGCAACATCCTCCAGCATGACTGGTTTGGCAGTGGGTCAGTAATGGTGTGGGGTGGCATTTCTTTGGGGGGCCGCACAGCCCTCCATTTGCTCGCCAGAGGTAGCCTAACTGCCATTAGGTACCGAGATAAGCTCCTCAGACCCCTTGTTAGACCATATGCTGGTGCAGTTGGCCCTGGGTTCCTCCTAATGCAAGACAATGATAGACCTCATGTGGCTGCAGTGTGTCAGCAGTTCCTGCAAGACGAAGGTATTGATGCTATGGCCTGGCCCGTCTGTTCCCCAGACCTGAAATCAATTGAGCACATCATGTCTCGCTTCATCCACCAACGTCACGTTGCACCACAGACTGTCCAGAAGTTGGCAGATGCTTTAGTGCAGGTCTGGGAGGAGATCCCTCAGGAGACCATCTGCCACCTCATCGGGAGCATGCACAGGCGTTGTAGGGAGGTCATACAGGCACGTGGAGGCCACACACACTACTGAGCCTCATTTTGACTTGTTTTAAGGACATTACATCAAAGTTGGATCAGTAGTGTGTTTTTCCACTTTAATTTTGAGTGTGACTCCAAATCCAGACCTCCATTGGTTGAAAAATGTGATTTCCATGTTTTAATTTTTGTGTGATTTTGTTGTCAGCACATTCAACTATGTAAAGAACAAAGTATTTCAGAAGAATATTTAATTCATTCAGATCTAGGATGTGTTATGTTTTGTGTTCCCTTTATTTTTTTGAGCAGTGTAAATCATAACACAGTGTAAGGTGTTATGTGTTGTTCATCTGAGGTTGTATTTACCTAATTCTAAGACCTGCTAAGGAACAGATGATCGTTATTATGTACTTTCTTTTTCCCATTACTGTATCCATGTGCAAGTGGCAGTGTTTCTCTTTCTGTGGCAGTGTGTATTAGTTTGTGTATATGTGTGAAACTATGTATATGTTTGTGTGTGCTATGTATGTGAGTGTGTGTGTGTGTAGTAGTGTGTATCTATGTATATGTGTAGCAGTGTTTCACTGTTTCTGTTTTCTACACATGTATCAGTATGCATCTGCATGTACAAGTGTGTATTTGTGAGTGTGGGAATGTGTGAGTGTGTCTCACCCCATCTCGATTTTCTTGTCCCTACCTATCTCTATTTCTCCTTCTCTGTTTTTCTTTATCATCCCCTTCCTGTTTTATTAATGATTCCCTCCCACTTTTTAATCACTATTTCCTGCTTGTCCAGTCATATTTCTCTTCCCATCATACATCTTGTAGTGCAGCCATGTGGGTGTTATATGCAAACACTCTCAGCCGCACTTTGGAAATTCCAACATATTCAAGTCAAATTAAGTTAGTAAATCTGGTGATTATGATGGCTATAGTAATACAAGTGCAGTCTGAAATTCTCAAACGAACAATTTTTTGAAAGGTGAAATTGTCATCCACACTTCAATGCCTTTGTTGTCAGAACACCAAGAACAGCTAGCTATTTAAACATTTCATTTTCCCGATCATCATAGATTGAAAGATATGAATGCTTGAAGATCACCTCCTCTTCATTCGTGTTTGTGAATTAGTGATGGTGAGGAACTGATCCTCCCAAAATGGCATGAATGGCATGCCACCACTACACTTAGAAGCAGTGCACATCATTATTGTAGAAGTATCCAAAAACAAGACGAGAATATATGTAGGGAAATAGGTAGTCATTTTGGTTTAATATAAATAAATATAAAACTTGCACTTTTAGCAGCATCCCAATATGGAACATAAAGTACCAGGTCAACACACTGCAGACCCAAAGATCTTCTTATCTCCCTTCATCAGCCGATCACGAAACGCATAAGGCAGGCATTCTACAAGAGCTCCTAGGAGACAACCAAGTGAAATACATCCAGAGCCGCAGTGGAACGCACGCTCGGGTATCCAGTGACCTAACATCGCACAGAGATCCACACTCCCTCCGATCCTGCCGGCCAGCGGGAGGGAGATAAGAAGATCTTCAGGTCTGCAGTGTGTTGACCTGGTACTTTATGCTCCATATTGGAATGCTCCTAAGAGTGCAAGTTTTATATATTTTTATTTTTTTATTTGACAGTATCTATCTTTCATAAATTTGAATAGAAAGCACCCATTGCACTATATGACCTATTGGGCTGCACAGATTTTAACTCTGTGGTAACATTGACACAAACTTTTGATCACAATATATCATTGAAGATTTTTGTATCGGTTTTCTTACATAAATAGTATACTATATAACAATCTTCAGCTTTACCAGAGTTTTCCTACTTATTTCATAGTAGGTAAATAGTCTGATTTTAAGCTGACAAAACTCTGCAATTGAATATAATTATCCCATTGATATTCAGTTTGTTTTTTTTATTGCTAAAGGCATTAATTTTTTTTGCATAAGTTATATACTGGTGCAAGAACAGTCTCTGTATATTACATATATTTTTTCTCACTATTAAGATCTCCATCCACTTTAAATATTATTTTTGGCAATCTCTACCAGCCAACCCTATTCTATTTCCACTGTATTCCTGATTTTACTACCGATTTGTTTCATAATCATTAGTCATATATATATATTTTCCCATTGATAGCTCTAGGTGGTAGCTATAATTTTTTCAGTGAGTCTGTGGTTATAGTTGTCTAATTCAGGTCTCTCCACTTAACGTAAGGTATCTCACCAGTTGTTTATGTGTGCTATCCTGTCTATAAGTTTATATTCCTTAGTCATTTTGGTTTGCCCAATGTACAGATGACATTTTAAACCCTACACAGTGGTATTATGTCATATCTAATAAGACTGGTGCACATTAGATTTATCACTGCCATCTGCTTGTGCACTAAGGCTACAGCTAGAACTATAAGCTAGGCCTCATAAAAATTTGAAGGGACAACATTGCATGTTTAAAGTACTGCTTCAATGCAGGGTTGGGACATTCATTGTCAAAAAGTATGTGAGTAATTGCAGACACACTTTTGAATTCTGAAAGTGTTACATCTTGAACATTGAATTATAATTTAAAGGTTGGATGCAGGGGTGACTTGTTAAACAAATTCAGGCCAGGCAAATGTCTAGACCTGAAAATTTGGCGGCTAACAAAGGTGGCCCTCTTAAAAATAATTAAGGTCAAATGACGCACATGAATGTCAGCATCTACTTGCAAACTCACAATCAGATACATAATTCAAGCCAAAAACACAGACACACATACTTCTAGACATTGACATACACACTCCAACACTTTTTATGCATTATATATTGATTTCTGGTATCTAGTGGGAAATAGGCTGTAACACATTGTGGGTTCCCTTACTCTCCTATGCACTTACTCTCTAGACCAGGGATAGGCAACCTTTGGCACTCCAGATGTTGTGAACTACATCCTCCACAATGCTCTTACACACATAATGCTGGCAAAGCATCATGGGATGTGTAGTCCAAAACATTTGGAGTGCCGAAGGTTGCCTATGCCTGCTCTAGACCATCGAGGGGAAATGATCTCTCATCACATTCTCACAGGCAGCCTACCATGTACAATGAAGTCCTAACGTGCTCCAAGGAACTTTTTTATTGTTGTCCACTTAGGAGAATTATTTTTCTCCAAATAGACTTTATACAGTTATAGAGCAGGGATAGGTTATGACCTCGGCCTCTAGGTTGGCAATAATATAAATGGGTATAAATGGGCTGTGTTGTATAAATCATTGGGAGCATATAGCACTTCCTGTACCTAACCACAATTCAAGCATTGCTGGACACATCATGCAACTTTTAAACTATATTAGTGAGTTATGAACGTATTGGATTTCCTACAGGGTTATACACTAAAATGATAATTCAAAGTGAATTCCAAGTGAACTACAAATGACGGCAAAAATAGCTTAATTGGTCAAAATCAACAAGTCAGCTTTTCAGCTATTTTGATCTAAAATCTGAAATTCACCTCGAGTTCACTGTGAATTATTATTTTAGTGAATAAATCTATAAATATTTATATAAAAATAACCTAATTACATATACAAACTGTGTAGACAGGATGGAGCAGTTTTTTCAACACTTGTGTATAACACGTTACAGTTACAAGCAGGTGTCTCGTACAACAGTTTTTGCTTCAAAACCAGCAGAATGTATGTCTTAACCCCTTTATAACAGATACAAATAATAAAATAAGTGGACACCTTTAACCTCTTGTAATCCTTACCCAATAATACTGACAGCATGATGTCTGTTAACTAATTGTGAGTTGTGCTGTGTTGTAAATTGACCGACAATATTATTGCAACAATAGAAAATTAAATTGAGAAATTACTACCAAATGTGAACTGTTCTACGTTCTTTCATTGTAGAATATGAAGCATACATCATAACTAAATGTATATACCTTTAACGGCTGACATATAATTTGAACTCTCTGACCTCCTCCAAACCCCAGATATTAGTCTTTTATCAGAACATAACACAATGCATGTTCAGTCACACATGTATCTTACCTGCTGCGAGAAGAATGAAATTTGCTGCAGTAAGGTTTAAGTCACAGCTCTAGACCCTGGAAACAAACAGTTTTTTTCTTAGATGTGCACATAAACTGCATTGTGTCATTTTCTTACTCAACTAAGCCTTTCCGTTCTTGCCTTGAAATATGTCTTTTAAGAGTTTCCTCTGTAAGAGGAAGTCAGACCTTGTCAATAGCCTGTTTATTAGCACAATGTGTAAATGAATACAAGTCCAACGATTTAGCCAGCCAGTGTAGGCATGCAGGGGGGTCTTTGGGGGCCAAAGCCCTGCATGTTGGGTTCTTTACCCCATGTCTCCAGAAGATAATGGGTTTTTATTTTTACTTTTTAACTGGCAGCTGCTTCATTTCTTTAATATAAAAAGAAAGATCAGTAGTTTAGTGCTCCAGGCCAGGCTACTTAGCTAGTTAGAATGGTAGGATTGTATGAAATATCTGTATGGGCAAAATGTGCTTGTTTTCAGATATGCTATAATTGGAATATGGAGAGCATCTGCAACACGCCACTCATGGGTAGAGAGCAGGGGACATAACAGAGACAGGTGGGTATGTGTCATAACAGATGTCCACCTGTATGGGTTATGGAGTTTTCCTTTGGCCTTAGGCCCTGGCTGTTTCTGGAACTAAACAATGTCCCTGCCACCTAGTAGATAATGTGTTCAAACCCTTTATTGCACAGTGGAATAAAAAAACGTTATGGCACAGTGTAAATTTATATCATATATGGTGGAAGAATCCATTTAAAAAGTGGCTGTGACAATATATAAATGCAAAGACATTGTTGTAGCACCTCTCAGATGTTCCTATTTAGGACTGACTCTTTTTCTGTCCTAATGTACCTCTTTTCCTAGAGCTCCATATTGTAGGCTTGTCAAAGTGTATCCCAGAGCACCACAGTAATAATACTCCCAGTAATATGGCTATAAACTACAATAAATGTGTCAGTCTGTATAAATAATATACATTGTTCTAAATTACATTTTAGATGCATAATTTATTAGTAAGCCATCTACATTTCTGTTACAAGCCCTGTCCCTGGCCACAACCACACTTATACCTCTAAATTTATAATATCCCTCATTGTCCATTTTGAATCTTGGGGTGTTTTGATATAGTATGCTGATGATTACAAATTATGCTTAACTCCAGGGGCTTTACTTGGGGAGGGAGAGGGGGGCGGTGGCTGTTAGTGGCAGGAGCCAGAGCGGTGTATGCAAAAATCATGGGTCTAATTTTGGTACCTTTTCATTAATACCCTGATTTTCCTGAGACCCCTGTAATACTAAGAAAGAAATAGCACCTCCAATAAAAGTTAAAGAAATAGCACATTCCCTTTAAAGCTACATTATTGGAGTTAATGATACAGCACAGTGAGGGGTGTATTGGTGTGGGTGCAGTTTTTGAATGCAGTGGGGTAAAAGGTTAATAGAGCATTGCTTGGGGTTACTACAGCAAGATTTGTGATCATAATAGTGACTAATAGTGATGTCCCGAACGGTTCGCCGGCGAATAGTTCCTGGTGAACATAGCGTCCGCCCCCTATTAATTTACTAATACTAAGTAAAAATTACTTAGTATTAGTAAATTGTGCACCTACTCGTAATACCGTGAGTAGGGACATGTCTATTAAACAGTGAGCAGCCCGTGGCTGCTCACTGTTTAAAAAAAAAAAAGGGTCCCCCCCGGTGGTCCCGGTGGGTGGGGGCCCTAAAAATAACAATAAGGGGGAGACCTATTGTCCCCCCTGGACCCCACCCCTGAGCGGTGGGTGGGGGCCCTAAAATGAACAATAAGGGGGGACCTATTGGACCTATTGTCCCCCCCGGCCCCCACCCCTGAGCGGCGGGTGTGGACAATATTGATAATGAGGGGGGGACCTACTGCCCCCCCAGCCCCTACCCCTGCGTGGCGGGTGGGGGCCATATTGATAATGAGGGGGGGCACCTACTGTCCACCCCCCCTCCGGCCCCCACCCTTGGGCGGTGGGTGGGGGCCATAAAGATAATGAGGGGGGGGGACCTACTGTCCTCCCCCCCAGCCCCCACCCCTGGGCTGCGCGTGGGGGCCCTAAGTAAATCCCCCCCCCAAGGTGACTCGGGGTCCCCAAGCCCCTAGTCACCCACCCCCCCAAATAAAAAGTCCCTACCTACCCCCCTCACGCTAAAAAATAGTGAGGGGGGAATAAAATAACTAACCTGTAAAATAAAATTAAACTTACCATTCGACGTCTTCTTTTTTCTCAAATCTTAATTTTTCAGCCCCAAAAAAGGCCAAATAAAAAACCAACATAACCGCCGAACTAAAAAAAAAATAAAAATCCCGAGCGCCAAAAAAAAAACCAGACGAAAAAGAAAAAACCCAAGCGCAAAAAAATAATCCATCTTCACACATGGATGGCTCCGCGCAGACTGAGCTCCGCAGGGCGGGGGAAGGCTTATAAAGCCTTGCCCTGCCCTGCAATTAGGCTAAGAACACTCTGATTGGTGGGTTTAAGCCAATCAGAGTGCTCTTTGTCATTTTACACAGCGTGGGAAATTTTCAAAGAACTTTCCCACGCTGTGTAAAATGACACAGAGCACTGTGATTGGATGGATTTCAAGCTATCCAATCACAGTGCTCTGTGTCATTTTACACAGCGTGGGAAAGTTCTTTTGAATTTTCCCGCGCTGTGTAAAATGACACAAAGCACTGTGATTGGATGGATTTCAAGCCATCCAATCACAGTGCTCTGTGTCATTTTACACAGCGTGGGAAAGTTCAATTTTCCCACGCTGTGTAAAATGACACAGAGCACTGTGATTGGATGGATTTCAAGCCAGTTCGACGGTTTTTAGTTCGACGGTTATGATGGTTTTTATTTGGCCTTTTTTGGGGCTGAAAAATGAAGATTTGAGAAAAAAGAAGACGTCTAATGGTAAGTTTACTTTTATTTTACAGGTTAGTTATATTATTCCCCCCTCACTATTTTTTAGGGTGAGGGGGGTAGGTATGGACTTTTTATTTGGGGGGGGTTGGTGACTAGGGGCTTGGGGACCCCTAGTCACATTGTGGGGGGGGGAATTTACTTAGGGCCCCCACCCGCAGCCCAGGGGTGGGGGCCGGGGGGGAGGACAGTAGGTCCCCCCCTCATTATCAATATGGCCCCCACCCGCCGCGCAGGGGTGGGGGCCGGGGGGGGGCAGTATTTCCCCCCCTCATTATCAATATGGCCCCCACCCACCGCTCAGGGGTGGGGGCCGGGGGGGGGCAATAGGTCCCCCCCTTATTGTTCATTTTAGGGCCCCCACCCACCGCTCGGGGTGGGGGCCTGGGGGGGACAATAGGTCCCTCCCTTATTGTTATTAGGGCCCCCACCCACCGCTCAGGGGTGGGGGCCAGGGGGGACAATAGGTCCCCCCTTGTTGTTCATTTTAGGGCCCCCACCCACCGCTCAGGGGTGGGGGCCGGGGAGGGACAATAGGTCCCCCCCTTATTGTTATTAGGGCCCCCACCCACCGCTCAGGGGTGGGGGGCCGGGGGGGACAGTAGGTCCCCCCTCATTATTTTTATGGCCCCCACCCGCCGCCCAGGGGTGGGGGGGGGGGAGGAGAGTAGGTCTCCTCCCCCCCCCCTTCAACCAGATAGAGTCCCTGTGTGTTTTAAAATTCGCCTGCCCATTGCGGAAGTTCGCGTTCGCGGTTAGCGAACCGAAAACTTCATGTTCGCTACATCACTAGTGACTAATAGAACACATTTAGGTTTAGATTTAGAAATAGGGCAAATAAAGGGCTTGTTTTAGGAGGCACCTAAGGCAATGTAGCCATAAAATTTACCCCTGGGCTGAAACCCATGGTCGTTTAGCTTCCTACCAATGCACCACACACTGTCACCCCCCCCCCACACACTGCACCACACACACTGCAGCCCTCACACACACACTGTAGCTCTCCTACACACTGCATCACATACACACAGACATTGGACCCCTCACAAACATACTGCACCCCTCAAACAAACACACACACACTGCAGCCCTAACACGCACACACTGCACCATACACACTGAAGCCCTTACACACACATACCATTGTCGCCCCCCACACACACTGTCACTCCTCACAAACAGACATTGCCTCGCTCACACAAACTGCACCCCGCACACACACACTGCACCCGTCACACACACGCACTGCAACCCTCTTACACAAGCAAACACAACCCAAGTATGTTAAAGGAAAAGCTATACTGCCAGAAAAACAAAGTTGACGCATCAGTTAGGCGACCAAAAGTCTCCTAATGACCCTAATGATACCGAGTAGTTATCTTAAACAAAATAATAGTTTACAGTTAACGTTGGTTACATATTTTAACAAAGTTCCCTTTTTTTTTTTTTTTCATTCTTTATTTTTGTAGTGCATTGATAAGTAACAGTCGCTTGTGAGGTACCCCAAAGGCAATCCTCCAGCGTTTCACATTTATAGGTTACATTGGGGTTAAGAGAAACATGCACAATTTTTGTGTTTTTAAGTAACTATTAATACAATTCGTTGCGTATAAGTTTGATTACTCATATCTTGTCGATTAGGTCAGTAAAAATTTTCAACAACAACAGTGAGACTACAGTGCTATCTTGCTGAATTCGTAATGCGTTAGGTCATGTCCAACATGTCCTGTCGATTAGGTCGGCAACTGTGAGGCTGCAGTGTAACTATGCTAGTCTGAGTGATGCGACATACTTAACTAGTATATATGAGGTCATGCTTAAACATATTATGGCATGCTTGAATATTGTATTAACATGCACATTGGACAACAACAATGAGACTGCAATGCTACCTTGCTTAATTAGTAATGTGTTAGACTATGTCTAACATGTCCCGTCGATTAGGTCGGTAACTGTGGAGCTGCAGTGTAACTATGCTAGTCTGAGTAATGTATCATGCTTAACTAGTATATATGAGGTCATGCTGAAACATTATATTGTGTCATGCTTAAATATTGTATTCACTATGAAACACACAGTTAGGTACAAGATGGGGTCTGAAGCAACACGGCTAAGACATAAATTTTAAAAACAGACAGGATGTGTTACTGCATCTCCATCTATGTGGAACTAGGTTCCACTGGGTGGTCAGGCAGATATCTAAATATCGCCAGAGTGGGTGAAATAAAGGTACAGAGTGCCTATGTAATATATTTAGCCTGTGGTCGCAGGGAGGGAGGGCATGTGAACCACAGCGTTGGGCACAGGTTGGGGGCTGTGTATTGCCAGTAAGGAGGCCCTAAGCCTATGCCTGTTTCGGGTATCAGTAGTATGTACTTGCTGTGTCCATGCAGAGCGCTTTGCTCAGTGGAACCTCTGGGTTTAAGTCCCTCTTTGGTGTTTCTGTGGGAAGCGTCCTTTTGTACAGTGTTCGGCCATATTCTCTGGATGTAGAGACGTGCTTCTTTGGTCCGAGGTTCTTTGTTTGGGTAGGTAGTGTGGCTGCAGAGGTTGC
The DNA here is from genome assembly GCA_933207985.1 of Pelobates cultripes. Taxonomy (NCBI): domain Eukaryota; kingdom Metazoa; phylum Chordata; class Amphibia; order Anura; family Pelobatidae; genus Pelobates; species Pelobates cultripes. The sequence continues at coordinate 111,357,400 of OW240912.1, read as the reverse complement.
TCTTTGGTCCAGCTGCTGTGTGTATGGGAACGCGTGGGTGAGCCCCGGTAGCACGTTATTCCGCTGGAATGATTTTTGGCGCCTTTGTGGCCGCATGGCCGTCCTGAACGCTTGTAGTGGGTATCTGTAATGGCGTCTGCTAGTCACTGGGCGGATCCATAAGGCGATCACTCTGGCTGCTCGGTTGCAGGACACTCCACGATGACAAAGTATTGTCCATAGGTTCGTACATAGCCGATCGAAGCCTGCCATGCAGTGAGTGAGTGATGTGTTGTTTGTGCCCGCCGTTTTTGGCCCTTGCTGAGCGGCCATCTTGTGTAAGATCCGGCGTTTCTGCAGGCAGTGTAGCCAAAAGGCTGGTCAGCTTGTCTGGTCCGCCTGTCCGATGGGGACCAGGATATCCCGGGGGGGGGGTTGGAGACCTGCTAAGTCGCTTAGGGGGTCCGGTGTCAGAGAGAGTGGCCGTCTCTCCTCGGCTCTGGTTTCCATAGGCCGCGCTTGGTGTCCCGCTTTCCGAGCTCCGATGGGCTCCAAAAAGGTCTTGTTTTGTTCGGGGGTGCACCCCCGACGTGGGTGATGCACCCTAGTGGGTCTTTGGGCTAATTAGCCCCCAAATATGCCCTTTTTCCTGCCCGTTATACAGGAGCTCGTGTCCCCTGCTTCTGCTCTGTTAGGCAGTCAGGCTCCGCCCCCCCACAAAGTTCCCTTTTAAGGATCTAGTGTACAATTTAATTTAAAAAATATTTTTTTAGGTAAATTCAACATTAACATTGAATATGTTTCAGTTATTGCTAAAACAATAACAGGATTATTTACCAAAGTAAGAATTGCCTGGAATTTAAAGTGAATTCAAACTGAATGTCAAATTTATGGCCAAAGTAGATGATCTGAAACAAGGTTGACTAATTTTGGCCTTAAATTTGACATTCCGTTTGAATTCCTCACAATTCTCACTTTTGTAAATAACCATATAAACCTGCGAAAGGAAGATTATAAATTAGACTTGAAATAGTTGGGCATTGACCAGAGAATGCAAAATTTTAGATCAAAATACTTTTTTTGAAAATATTCTCCATGTCATTATTCCACCTCATTATACCATATCCAAGAATGTATCCTGCATGCTACTTTCTACCTCTTCTAATTTGCATCATGTTCTATTTCTTTAATGGATGTACTATCTATTAAAAACATTTGTAACACGTGACTTGCTAAGAAATCTCAGTGGGACTTTGTAAAAAAAATCTATAAGGATGAGAAATTAATGTACAGGATAGGAAATAAATGTATCCTACATGTATATGTAATCTATGGCTTGTGACTAGGTAATGAAACTTTATATTCACATGCTGGAAAAGCCAACACCATATGTTAATTCTCATTTATAGCGAGCACACAAAATCTATCCAAAGAGTTTTATTCAAATAAAGCTGAATGGAACATAACATAAAGAAATGCTTGTTTAAACAAATCAGAAAGCTGTATTTTGGACCTACAAAGAAAGATAACATGACTAATACCCTGATCTCATAGTCAAGACGGTTACTTCAAAAAACTATGTTCAGGTTCAAAGAACATTTTCTGAATTTAGAAGAAAGTTGTGGAAATTAATATTGTCTGAAAAAAAGAGTCAAATGAAAGTCAAATATAGGCATCTGTAATTAACACATCCCAAGTGACCCTGAGGGAGAGTGCCTATTATGAGGCAAGTCCCTTAGTCCTTGTACCAGAATGTCCTTCTTTTTATTGGGGGGGACCCAATTTATTTAGGGGGTGTATGAATATAAAATAGAGCTTTACACGAGTAGGACTAGAATAAATGTGTTTAGAAATAACTCTGTAAATAAGAAACATTGGTAGATGTAGAAACCATGCTTCATCTCAAGGAAGGAGAAGACTAGTTAATGTATGGGACAATCCATAAGTTCAAGAATCTTATCAGAGGCTGAGTGGAATGATGGCAAGCGGTTTGTCTACTAGAGAAGTAAAGATATTGATCTTGTAAGCTGTGTCTTAGGGGTTTCAGGCCCTTTCCAAAGGATAGGGACTCTCTAACAAATTATTTATTTTATTTATTTATAAAATATTTTACCAGGAAAGATACATTGAGATTTCTCTCGTTTCCAAGTATGTCCTGGGTTGATATGTTGATATGTATAGTATACAGAGTGAAATCAGGAGAGAAGTCAGTGAAGATATATTAGGAATATGAGGATAATGATCCAGAAGGTTTTATGCAGTCTTTGGTCTCAAAGTCTGTTATTTGTATAATAAGAGACACATTAAAACTCCCTGAGGAAAAATCTGACATATTTTTGAGGATTCCCAGTAAAGAGATCTCCATTCCCAAGTAATGGGATTATTGGAATGAAAGAATGAGCCAAAGCGATTCAAGACTTCTCTGTGCTTATCCATTTGAAATTGAAGAATCTCCTTTGGGTAGCACCAATAAAGCTATTCACATCACTGGCCCTTTACTTTTTAACCTGCCCACTGGCATCCCACTTCACAGAATGCCGAAGTTGGAGGATATGGGCACATTATCTCAGAAAATGGGATATATCTCTTGCTAAGTTATGTCTGTCACAGCATGGCCAGTTTCTACAGACACCAAGAGAACACAATATATTCGGTGGCTTTCATTATCAGGAGTTGCATCTTACTTTTACATTATAGAAGAGTAAGATGAATGTCTGAGTTTTCAACCCCCTCCCCTCTCCCCGTGGCTAATAAAGGGTTAAAAACACTTTATTTACATACTCAATCCAAGCTCAAATGTTCCTCTGCGTTTGTTTGCAGCACTGCCTCCTCTGCAAGAGCCACACGTGCGCTAGGCCCTCCCCATGCAGAGCATTAGGACGTCACTTACCAGACCAAAAGTCCGTTAACAGCCAGGAAGCGCCTCCACTGGAGGCAGACTTAGTACCGCAAGATAAATATTACAATTTCTCCTATTGTACTATGTGCAACAGGGCTGAGCTGAAGTGGTCTGGGTGCCTATAGTGTCACTTTAATCCATAATATGACTAATTTAATTTTTATCAGGTATCATGTACTCTAGAATGTGAGTATCAAATATACATTATACAACAGTCACGCATTTTTTCAACCTCAAAACTCATGCTTAATAATATTTAATACCAATAAATCTTACCTTGGTTCTCACTACTAATACCTGCATTGTTCAAAGACAGCTCACTAGAATCTGTTAACAGTATTGAAACCTTTTGTATGAACCCATCAGAATTGGTTATTAGTTTTAGCATTCCAGTTTGCTTTTAGCAGACAAAAGTTGGGCAAAAAAAATGTTCACATCATGTTTTCATCTAATTATATGGGGTCTTCCAGATGCCACTCCCTACTTCCACTACTTCAGACACAGAGACAGAAGTTCTCGTTCTAAGAAAACCCTGGCCTTGCAGCGCTTAGCATCTTCATTAGATTAGAGCAATCAGCTAATGCTCTCGGCCAATGAGCTAGCGCTGCACAGGACTTAGCTCAAGAGAGACAACAGACGCTTCTACTTGGGAGTTTACAGATCTCTGTTGGAACTAGGTATTCCTAAATGGTTTCAGGACCTGGTGTGTGGGGGAGGATGGAATGCCAGCACAATCTTGCATAATGTAAACTCTATATACTGCAGAGCAGCTCCTTTTATGAAATTATGTGTGTAAACAAAAATATCTACAATATATCAAGTATCCAGCCTAGGTTTTCTCCATATTTTCTAGTACTTCCTAATTTCACTACAAAGCTACTTTTGTTATTAAAACATTATTATTTAAAAAAAAAAAAAGATATTTGGAAAGCAAAATAAATGTACTCTTCATATTAACCCATCTAATCATATAGATGTAATATCATTTGCACTACCACAAAATAAAATTTTATTTATATTTAAATACTATATATTTTTTATATGTCTAAAAATAAACCTGTCATCGTGTAATCTTTATTGATGTGACTCTGTCACCTTTACACTCACTGAAGTTAATCGCATGGAATGTGGGTGGAGTTGCTTTTCTCTGGAATTAGGTAACACCCTGTTTTTTCCTCCCCAAACAGGAAATGCTCAATGTATTTCCCCATAATATGGGTCAGACTTAAAGACATGAGCTAGAAACCTTATGCAAATGTCATGCATACTGGAAAGCATTTTATTTAAACTTTACCCCTAGTGGGAGTTAGAGTTAGCAAATAAAGCTAAAACCAGACATGTGTAAACAAGGGATTTGGAAGAACTGTAGCCCATGGAGCAGCACAGCAGAGGAATGGGCCTTGACAAGGCCAGGAGTTAGGCATGGGGAGAGTTAAGTGGAAATGGAGGGGGCAGGGTTTTGGGCCAGTCATATATAACACAGCAATTTTGTGTAGTGGCCATCTTAATCAAATCTGCACTTACCTGTTAGTTTTCTGTCAGGCTTGTGTGAGTTTTCTGCATTGTTTTCCAGATGGATTCAATTGACGAGTTCCTGACTGGAGTGCGTGCTGTCGTGAGAGATTGTGTTTTTGCATGGCTACAGGAGAGGATTGGGGTAGCAGGGCCGTCAACGGCCGCCGCGGAGGTTCCAGGGTGCCGGCCTGTGCGGTGGACTAGGCCTGAGTCCCAGTGAGGTGCCGGCTCGTCTCCGCAGGAGGAGCACATCGAAGGGCGGTGGGGGGGCTGGTGGGCCAGGGAATGAGCCGGAGGGTTTGAGTCCAGCACAGAGGCCTGCAGCGGTGGATCCTCCGCTGCAGGCCAGGAGCAGGAGGTCGCACGGCCGCATGTTGTGGCCAAGAGAGTGATTCACCGTCGGGCGGCTGGCGGGCGCAAGCCTCGGGGAGGACGGCAGGCTCCTTGGTACTCGGGAGAGCCACCAGGAATGAAGACACTGCTGTAGGCGCCCCTCATGGTCTCCGTGAGCCTGCCCCAATTCCAGGTTGGGGCAGGCAGGGGTGGATCCTGGGCTCAGGGGACAGTGGGGGGGGGGGAGCCGCCCCTTTTGCTGGGGGCGTCAGGCTGTCAACTGCGGCTGCTGGTTCAGGACCAGGCAGTCAGGTTATGGAGGAGACTGCGGCTGCTGGCACGGGGACAGGCAGCCAGGCTTGGACTGGGATGGCCAGAGGTGGGCCTAATGTACTCCGGGGGGCTGAGAGTCACGGACACGGCTTAGCTATGGTCAGCAGGGCACTACTCTGAGCGGTAACAGCATGCCAGGCTGTCAGCAGAGAAGGACAGTGGGTATGTGCCTGCATGGGAGGGCCAGAGGGGACACTTAGGTGAAGCGTAGCACATACAGGGATAGAGAAAGAGGAGCGTCACGTCGACAGGCACTGGCACCATGGTGACAGGTGATCAACTACTAGGAGGTGCAGCAAGCAAGGGGGCGAGCAGTGTCTCCAGGCAGAAGGCACAATTCTTGGCGCAGGGCTTCCAGGTATTCTAGCGGAAGGCAGGAGGAGGACCATTCCTAATTGGAAGAGATGTGGCATCGGGGTTCGGGGATTTCAATGGTTGGATGTGGACGTGTTGTCAGACAGGGTGTTGATTCATATTCGGCCGATGTGCTCGGAAAGGGTTGCTTGGTGACTCTCTATTCCTGTTTTCAATGTTTTAAGGTTTACAAAGGTTAGGTTTGGACCCAAAGCTGTTTGTGATCCTCTCATTCAGGATAAGGGCGGCCACGAAGGCTTCTCGTTTAGGGCTCGGGGATGGTTTGGTCAAACGAATTGGTAGGTGGGAATCGGTTCAGTTTAAATCATATGTGAGGCCTAATTGGCTGGCTTAAAGATGGGTATGGTGTTGGAGTGGGGAGAAACTGCTCTGTTGTTAATTTTGTTTTCGTTTTAGGTCTGGTGGGCCACTCTTGCGTTTACTTGGCACAGAAGAGAACCCCAGTTCAGACGTGTGGAATGCAGCTGGTTTTTCCTCTGCAGTAAGTTTTACGAATGTGGTTTGTTTTTTTGGGATTCGGTTGGCAAGGTGTCAGTGGGAAATTCTTTCGGAGGTTGTTGAGGGGAGTGGCCCCAGATATATTGTTAATAATTGATAGGACTGGTCCCTCAGAGAGTTCTGGTACAAGGGAGCTGGTCAAAGGTATGGTGCTAGTGTGGTCCAAAATGGTTCCATGTTTTCACTGGAGGTATGCTAGGAACCCGGCAGCAGTAGGGTGGTGTCGGGGGAAAGTAAATAAGACAATGGCAATTTTTGTATGGAGGATAGAGGGTATAGCGGTGAGACATTGGGATTTGGAAGGAATGCTTCCTGGGTGCTTTGGGAGGGATGGAGTCCATCTATCAGATGTGGGGTATGACCTTCTTAACCTGGGCTTTCAGGAAGGTATTGCCAGGGCCCTGTTCTTGTGTGGTGGGGGCACTCAGGAGCTTTAGGGGGTTAAGTCCTGAGTTATGGTGGGGAAAGGCAAGGTAAATTGGGAGCTACCTGGAGTAGGAAGGGAGGATGGGTAGGCTTAAGGTGATTTAGGCAGGACTTTAACTGGTTGGTAGGTTCTAGCTCTTTGGGGGCTACGAACCTGGTGGTGTAGGGGTGTCTCGGTACACCACTGCAGTTTATTATTGGAAATGGGGTTGTATGGATGGCCATGTTATGTTTATATGTTATTATATATATTGTTATATTATGTTTATGGTTGGGTCATTGCCAGGGAAGACTATGTAATGACCCAATATGTTTTTTATATGCCATGATGGTTGTTGGCAGTGACCCTAATTGCCAGGGGAGACTATGTAACGACCCAATATGGTTTTAATATGCCGTGATGGTTGTTGGCAATGACTCTAATTGTTATATTAATGATTATATATTTAATAAAGCTGTGGACAAATAATTCAAACAGTATAAATTAGTGTCTGTGGTTTATTGGGGTTTGGTTAATGGGTACTAACATGCCGTGATACGACAGTGCGCATGTCAACAGTTTTAGAAATTTAACAATGCTATGCCAACTGTGGATTTACCATTTGCCCATTTTTGCAGAGAGTATTTGTGTGCAGTGTATGTGCATTTGAATGTAGTCTTTTTTTCTATAGAGTAAGTGTGTTTATGTAGGGTGTATTTGTGTGTACTGTTGCCATTGGAATGTAGTGTTTAAATTTGAATGCTGGGGTATGTTTGTATGTATAGTTGGCTTTTATATGCAGGTGTGCTTTTGTGTACAGTGTTGTGTTTTAATGAAGGGGTGTTTGTATATAATTTTAACATTTAATGGAGGGCTGTGTTTGTATGTAATGTTTGTGTTTAATTGAAGGGGTGAGTTTGTATGTAGTTTTGGCTTTTAAATGCAAGCGTACATTTGTGTGTAGTATTGGTGTTTGGATGAAGGGTTGTTTTTCTATATAATTTTGGAGTTTGAATGCAGGTGTGTGTTTGTATTTAATGTTTGTGTTTGATTGCAGGGATTGTTTTTGCTGTTGATCCAAAAAAAGGCCAAAAAAAACAAACATTTTGAAGCACCAATTTTTCAACAAACTAGGACAAAATTACTACTTGATTCCAGAATAGCAATCAGATTTATTCCTGGATCAAGAAGCTATTATCCTACAATTAAAAAAAAGTATATCTTTCAATAGTATGTTTGCATATGTATGCATCTAGTTTCTGTTTAAAGATCAGTACAGACTCTGATAAAACCACTTCATCAGGGAGATAATTCAACATGCTTATTTTTCATACTGTAAAAAAACAAACATTTCCTTTGCCTTAGACTAATTCTCCTTTCTTTCAGTCTAAGCTTGTGACATTGTGTCCTATGTACTATGTCCTAGGCTATGCTCTCCTCTTGCTCCTCTTCTCTCCTGTGCCTCATATGACTCCCATGTGGCTCCCTCTGATTGTTGGAGAAAGTGACCTGCTGTCAATACTACAAGGGCTCAGTTGCACTGTCAAAGGACCAACGCACCAGACAGGGCCATCTTTAATGTGGGGGAAACGGGGCAGCTACCCCGGGTCCAGTGACTTCAGGGTGGCCCAAAGCAGCTGCCCCGTGAGCCCCGCTGCCCTCAAGAATTCCCCCCCCCCGCATTGCTGCCAGCTGGGGGCCCACACACTAAGTAGGGCCACCCGGTGGGCTTTCTTTTTAGCAGGGGCCCAGTCACGTGCTAAAAACAGCACGATGGACCCCTTGCTTTTCAGCAGCCGTCTGGGAGGAAGTGACAGCCGCGAGTCACTTCCTCCCATAGAGAGGAGTCGTGCGGGAGGGGGCAGAAGGAGCCGCGCTGTAGGGAGGAGGAGAAGGAGGCATTGAGGAGGGGGACTCCTCACTCCCATCAGCCTCAGGCACCACACTGGACCCTAGGTATGAAACTGAAAGGTTGAGTTTAAAAATTTACATTTTACATGTATGTCTGTGTGTGTGTCAGTATGTCTGTCTGTGTGTGTCAGTCTGTCTGTCTGTGTGTGTCAGTCTGTCTGTGTGTGTGTGTGTGTCAGTATGTCTGTGTGTGTCAGTATGTATGTCTGTGTGTGTGTGTCAGAATGTCTGTCTGTCTGTGTGTGTGTGTTAGTATTTATGTCAGTATGTCTGTTTGTGTGTCAGAATATCTATCAGTGTATGTGTGTGTGTGTCAGTATGTCTGTGTGTGTGTCAGTCTGTCTGTGTGTGTGTGTGTGTGTGTGTGTGTCAGTATGTCTGTCTGTGTGTGTCAGTATGTATGTCTGTGTGTGTGTCAGAATGTCTGTGTGTGTTAGTATTTATGTCAGTATGTCTGATAGTATGTCTCAGTGTATCTGTGTGTTGTCAGTGTGTATATCTGTATGTAGTCAGTGTGTGTATCTGTGTATCTGCATGTGTGTCAGATACACATACACTGACAGACGGTATGTACAGACGTTATGTCTGTCAGTGTATGTGTGTGTGTCAGTATGTCTGTCAGTGTATGTATTAGTATGTCTTTCAGTGTACGTGTCTGTGTTCGTATGTCTGACAGTATATGTGTCTGTGTATCTGTATGTTTGTGTGCATCTTTATGTGTGTATCTGTATGCTGTCAGTGTGTATACCTGTGTGTCTGAGCATCTGCATGTGTGTCAGGTTGTGTATCTGTTTGTCTGTATCTGCAAGTGTGTCAGTGTTTATATCTGTGTATATGCATGTGTTTCAGTGTGTCAAGTGTGTATCTGTGTGTATGTGTATCACAGTGTGTGTGTGGCAGTGTATGTGCATACATCTCAGCATTGATACACCAACACTACATACAAATAGACCACTGCATTCAAACTTCAACACTACATACAAACACACTCATGCTTTAAAACATCAACACTACATACAAACATGCACATTTGGTGTTAAATACCAATAATATATAAGCACACTCATACATTAAAAAAACAACACTACACATGAATGCATGCTTGCATTCAAACGCCACATCCAAACACACGCCTACATTCACACAAACATACTCCATATAAAAACATGCTTACATTCAAACACACCAATACGGCTCAGTGCTAAATAAAACCCTGCAAGCATAGGAAAATGGTAGAGTCCCAGCTGTCAAAGCACTGTTGGAGTTGGATGACAGATAGTGATCTACCTTCTGGCAACCCTTGCAATTGGGGGGCCCAAAAAAATTCTTGCACCAGAACTATTTCTACTTTAATCCGTCACTGCGTTGGGGTGGAGGGCTTGATTGCATGCCAGGGAGTGAGGTGGGAGATGGGTCCAGGGGGCCCAAGCAAATGCTTGCCCAGGGTCCATTCAATATTAAAGACGTCCCTGGCGCCTGACCGGGCTCCTGTTCAGCAATTCCAATTGGGTGGCGCTAAGTGCATGGGGCACCCAATGAGTGTGCCATTTCCCACCGGCAGAAGTCCTGCCACTGATGTGTCACCAAAGCACACCAAAGTGGAATTGACTTTTTTGGTGGTATGAATCTCATCCTCTAAGTTATTGACTTCTCTGATGCTGAGGTAGAAAATAAAACATTTTTATTACAAAAAATACAAAAATAAATTTCTAAGGACCATGAGACCACAAGTTGTAGCAAGATAGAAATAAATAAATTATCTCTCAAATTTTCTCTCGAAATAAAAAAAAAAAAAAATGGGGAATGATATCTAGTGAATGTTCCAAACCCATGCCACCACCCCCTTTTTTGACGGTCTTTTTTTATTATATTGGATTTTTATAATTTTTCCAGTTGATATTCCGATATAGATATTAGGACCATGGGACTAGGCATCCCCTGTAATAGTTATTATTGAGTTATGGAACTTCTGGACCCTTTAACCACGATAAATCTATTACCCTCCACCACACAACTTTGCCAAATGCCCCTCTCTTGCTCTCACAGACCCCAGACATGTTTTATTTTCACATTGCTTTATGATCACATGCAGAAAAGATGTTTCACTGTTTGCAGTTATAATCTGCCACATAGCCATGTTTTATCTGTGCTCGACTTGCACAGGGAGAACAAAAAGTGGTGATATACATCTGAATATCAGCCTAGAATCTGTGCTAGGAAATAACATGGATTTCTTTTCTCTAACATGTATAACTGCATATATTTGTTTTTCAAAATATTGCAGAACACAACCTTCGGAGTACTTGTTGCATGCATTATTTTTGCTATAGAAATATATTTTCTGTGTTATTCACAAGCGTGACATCACCTGCCATTGTGAAAGACAAGAAAAATATTCATTGTTTATGCTGGATTTCTGTTTGCTGAAACTGTTTGAGAGACTTTGTGGTTTTCTCATAGGAAAACAAAAAATATGCAAATGAGGTTTCATTTGTCTCATAGGACTCTGTGTTGGTTAGCCATAAGTGAGTTGAAAGTTTGTGTATTTTATTTGTGCATGAAAGCTAGCTTTGGATCTTGCATGTAACAATCAAATATAATGTATGTAGATATCTAAACAAAGAAAAATGCCCATGAAAATATATAAAAGTGTCAAAATGAGTTTCTACTATTTCTATAACCTTGTTTTCCATGGACATCTTAAAAAGAAAAGTTTGTGGTATAATTCTCTAAAGGTCGATAAGAGAATGTGTATTCATACTTACAGATATTTTATTTTCACAGTTATGGGCCATGGCACCATTACTCCTGGATTAGCTCCACCCACCACTTCCATTGGACAGAAATAATTAACATTTTTTTTTAAATAATCCCACATTAGGCCTCTTACTCTTACATGGTGCCATGGTCCATTACCGGGAAAACAAAATATCGGTAAGTATAAATATATTATCTTTTTTTCTGGCCGTGGCTATGGCACCACTACTTCTGGGAGATGCCAAAGCTAAACCAACTAGGGAGGGAAAGAAATAAGTCATCAAACATATATTGATACAAACAGAGTTTCTTTATTTATACAAATTATGAAGCTGAAAGGACAGCTGTGGCAAATTCTGTTCCTTGAGATGATCTGACATCCAATTGATATTGACTGATAAAAGTATGCTGAGAGGACCATGTGACTGCCCTACAGATCTGGTCAGAAGAAATATGTGCTACAGCTGCCCAGAAAGTAGAGAGGGCCCTGGTGGAAGGTGCCTTCAATCCCTTAGGGATGAATTACTATTAATCTCATGAACTTTGGAAACAATTGTTAGAACTTAGAATCCACCAGTAGATAGAATAAAGGCAAGAGGATATCCATTAAAACTGACCTCCTGGAACAACAAAGAGCATTTGCGATTTCTTCCAATCATGAGTTCTGTTAAATTAAGATTAAGGCAAATTTAAGACTGACAGTCTCCATAACTTGCATGTGGTTAGATGCCTATTTCCTGGTTCAAATTAAAATACAACATCAGTTTTAGTCTAATTTCCAGAACTCTCCTTTAGAACAACCTTATCCTTTAAAAAAGACGTGTACCTATTGTCCAAAGAAAGGCTTCCCAATTCTGATACTCTTCTTACAGAGGTAAGGGCTTTTAGAAGCACAGGTTTGAATGTCAATAACATCACAGGAATGTCCTCCAGAGGTTCAAACTGGCCTTACTGAAGACAAATACAAAAAGATAAGTCCTGCGCTCACTCCCATCACTCCTGAGCAGCAGCAATGACTACAGTACACATCAGCCCTAATATATAGTTAAAAAACAAAGAAAAAAGTTACCTGCGCTCTCTCCTTAACCCCTATGTATATTTAGACAAATGGAGGTCATTTAGTTACTACAATGGCCACTGGAGGGAATGCCCGCCTGCCAATGTCAAGGCAGACCCCCCTAAGCAGGTCCTACACTGACCCTTCACATGGCTTCCTTGAGCTTCTGGCAAAGATATCTCCACTGAGACAGAGAGGGGTATTTTTTATATACACCCCCTATATACTTATTAACCCTTAATAGGGAACACATGGGATGGGCGGCTGCATTGTAACAAAGCTGTGTGATACAAAAAAGTGAATACAAATACAAAAAGATAAGAAGAAGAAGAAGATTTGGGCTTACTGAAGAGCTGACTGGACCAACAGAAGATACATAGGAGCGTTTAGAGATATCAAAGTAAGTCTTATCTGGAGGACTGCTCTCAAAAATCTTGCCACATCTGGATGTATTGCCCATCTGAAGTCCAAGAGTGCCAATAGGGCAGAAACGTGTACCTTAAGGGTACTAAGGATAAGTCCTTTGTATAATCATCCTATCTGGTGTCTGCTGAGAAGCCTAAAAGGTGAACTGCTGAGAGGCCTTGAAGAGGTCTCTGACTCCAATTCATGAGAGTGAACATGACTCTCATCATCTTTACACTGCGAGTTCCCCCTTGGTGGTTTATGCAAGTTAAAACTGAGGTGTTTTCCACCTGAAGTGTCACCTAATGAGCTTGCTTTTGTAGGCTTTGAAGGGTTTTAAATACTACCATAAACAGTACATTGGACAAACTTTCTTTCAGGACTTCTGACCATGTCCCCTGTGCAAAGGATTGACCAGAATCCCATCCTGAGATACAGGCATCTTTTGTTTTTACCTTCCATTCTCTTTCTTCTTAGGGAAATCCAAGAAACAAGTTCACATCCTTTCTTCACCATGATAAAACTTTCTTGACTCTGGCTTAGAGGAGGATCTCTTATTCAAGGCATTGGTGTCTGAATTGTGATAGAAAAGTACTTTGAGGGATCCTCAGATGCCACTGAACCTACGTTGTCAAACCTATCATGGACGCAGTGGTGTAACTACCACGGTTGCAGACCTTTAGGCTAACCGGCAGGAGGGGAGATATGTGCTGTGCTGATCCCCTCCTGCCGCTGTGTGTAGCGAAGTCGACTGGTTTGACAAGAAGTGCTCGCTGAGAGAGCACTTCTTTCAGACTCAGACGGGTACCTTGATCATGGCAAACAGGTAAGGGGAGAATAGAGAAATAGAGGGTCTGTAGGGGAAGGGGGGTTGAAATGGAGGGTCTGCAGGGGAAGAAGGGGGTTGAAATGGAGGGTCTGTAGGGAAAGGGGGGTTGAAATGGAGGGTGTGCAGGGGAAGGGGGGGAAATAGAGGGTGTGCAAGTTGGGTCTGTAGGGGAAGGGGGTAATGGATAAATGGAGGATCTGCAGGGGAAGGGGGGAATGGAGGGTCTGCAGGGGAAAGGGGGAAAGAGAAATGGAGTGTCTGCAGGTGAAGGGGGAATGGAGAAAAAGAGGGTGTGCAGGGGAAGGGGAAGAAATGGAGGGTGTGTAGGGGTCTGTGGGGGGGAGAGAAATGGAGGGTCTGCAGGGGAAGGGGAGAAATGGAAGGTGTGCAGGGGAAGGGGGGATGAAAAAATGGAGGGTCTGAAGGGGAAGGGGGGGAAATAGAGGGTGTGCAGGTGTAGAAAGAAAAGGGGAAATGGAGGGTCTGTGGGGGGGGAGAGAAATGGATGATCTGCAGGGGAAGGGGGAGAAATGGAGGGTGTGCAGGGGCAGTGGGAATGGAGAAATGGAGGGTCTGCAGGGGGAAGAGGGAATAAATGGAGGGTCTGCAAGGGAAGGGGGAGAAATAGAGGGTCTGCAGGGGAAGGGAGGGATACATTAAGGGTCTGGAAGGGGGAGAAATGGAGGGGTTTCAGGGAAAGGGTGGGGGAGAGAGAAATTGATGAGCTGCAAGGGAGAAGAGGACGGAGAGAAAGGGAGTGACTGCAGGAGAAGAGAGGGGGTAGAGAGAAATGGAGGGGCTGCAGGTAGGGAGAGAGACACGGAGCGGCAAAAGTGTAGGGGGAGAAAGACACATGGAGTGGCTTGTGAGTGAAATGAGACACCTGGAAGATCTGGGGGAGCAAATGAGACACTTGAGGGGAGGGAATGTTACACATGGATGGGCTGTGGGGGAGGAAATGATTGAAACAAGCAACCTAGGTATACCATTTGCTTCTCCACATTCAAGATCCATCCATGTTGTTCTAAAATGTTCTTTGACCTGTCTTGATGGTTCAACAATGTAGCATGACTTTTCTCTACTAGAAGAATGTCATCCAGATAGTGATAAATATGAATACCTAGTAGACAGATCTCTGCAATCAGCAATAGCAACACATTGGTAAAGACCATTGGTGACATGCTGAGGCTTAAGGGGAGACAAGTTAACTGTAGATGAATGTTGTTGAGGCAGAATCGTAGATACCTCTGATGTTCTTTTGTGATAGGTATGTGGAGATAAGCATCCTTTAGGTTGATTCAATTGCTTTTGACTGGATTGATACCACCTTGATAACAGTAGCCAAAGATTACATTTAGAACTTGCTCCCATGGAGTAAAGCACTCAATATTGAGAGGTCTAGTATCAGTCTCCGGTTGTCTAGAACTTTGGGCAGGGGCGTACCTAGAGCATTTGGGACCTGGGGCGGACCCTGTATTTGGCATTTTCCCCAACTTTAAAATGTATGTTTGAAAGAGACCCCTCAAGAATCTATTAGAGACTACAAAAGAGTCTAATGAGCCCTGGAGAGGGGTCTCTCTAATACTCTGGCCCGATTCACTACATAGTAAAATAACATATGTCTCTTATACCCATCTCAAGTGGGGTTTTCTCACCTTAATTACTGTTTCTGGCTGCTGTGGCTGGCAGCGGCTGGCTGCTGCGGCTGGATAGCAGGCAGGCTGGCTGCTGTGGCTAGTTGGCAGGTTGGCTGACAGACTGGTGTGGTTGGCTGGCAGGCCTCTTACTCTCCACAGACTATTTGTGTGTCTATTTCTCCCCCAAACCCTTGCGTGTGTGTCTCTTTTCCCCAACCTCTTGTTGTGTGTCTCTTCCCCATCAGCCATTATGTGCCTGTTTGCCCCCAGTCCATCTGTGTGCCTCTTTGTCACCCCAGCCCTTCAGTGTGTCTCTTTGTGCCCTCCAGACCTTTTGTGTGTGGCTGTTTGTCAGCCCAGCCCCTCTGTGAATCTATTTCTTCCCACTAGCCCTTCTGTGTGTTTCTCTTTGTCCCCCGGGGTCTTCTGTGTGTCTCTTTGTGCCCCCAGCCCCTCTGTGTGTCGCTCAGTCCCTCCCATGTATACCATTCCCCCCAACCCCTTAATGTGTCTCAGTCACCCCTCCAGCCGCTCCATGTGTCTTATTCACCCCTCCATGTTTCTCATTCCACCCCAGCCTCTCCATGTGTCTCATGTGCCCCCTATCTCCTCCATGCAGGCCCGGACTGGCCATCGGGCACACTGGGCAAATGCCCGGTGGGCCACGGTGGCCGTGGGGCCGAGGCCGGCAGGGGAGGTTACAGGATCTCCCCTGCCGGTCTATGCAGGGCCGGCACTATCCTAGCGCCGGCCCCGCTGTTTGCCATGGAGGGCCGGTGAGGGAGATCAAAGATCTCCCTCACCGGCCCATTTAAATAGACCTGCGGCTGGGGAGGGAGGGAGAGGACCCGGCGGAGCTCTATCTTGCAGCTCCGCCGGGTTCCTCTCGCGAGATCCGGCGCGTTGCCATGGCAACGACCGGATCTCGCGAGAGTGAACTCTAGCCAGCACTCTCATACACAGCACTCTCACACTCATCACACTCTGCACTCTCACACACATCATACACAGCACTCTCATACACAGCACTCTCACACTCATCACACTCTGCACTCTCACACACTCTGCACTCTCACACACATCATACACAGCACTCTCACACTCTGCACTCTCACACACATCATACACAGCACTCTCACACTCTGCACTCTCACACACATCATACACAGCACTCTCACACTTAGCACTCTCACACACATCACACTCTGCACTCTCACACACATCCTACACAGCACCCACACACACAGCACCCTCACACAAATCAATCACATACAGCACCCACACATACAGCACCCTCACACACACAGCACCCTCACACACCACCCACACCTCACACACAGGATCCATCACACACACATACTGCACCCCTCACATACACACACAACCCCCGATACACTGCATCACACACATACACAATACTTCCAAACATATTTATATAATATATATACACATATAAATATACACACAGCACCCCTCTCACACACACACACACACACACACACACAGCACCCCTAAACACATTTCATTCCAGACACACACTAGATCCTCTACCCAACTCTGGATCATCTACACACATACACACACTAGATCCCTATATACACTCTGAATCCATTATATACGCACGCTCACTAGATCTCCTATACATATTCTGGGTCCTTCAAACACACACACACTCTGGATCCCCTATACACACACTAGATTCCTTGTAAGCAAACACATACTACATTCCCTGAACACACACTCTCTACAAACACTACATCACCTACACACACACACTATAGCCTGTATACACACACTTGCTACATCCCCTAAACACATATTCTCTAAAGCCCCTAGCCACATATGCATTACATTACACCACAAACACAACACGACTAAAACCGACCTTATTACACAATACCACACCACGACCAGCTCACTCTGCACACACGCAATACCCCAAGCAGGCTCCAAACACATGCACAATACTCTTTCCTGGCCCTTTTGTCTCCTGGTATCCATTTATAGAGACACCAGAGACAAGTTGCAAGGAAACACAGTGCAAGCATGTTATTAAATTTGCATGCATTGCACAGAACAAATACAGGGCTTTTTTCTCATGCTAGAGCTCTTCAGCAGAGCTCTGTGCATGGTCTGCCCTGGAAGAACATTGAACCAACATGCTCACTTTGAGAGGGGGCGTGTTTGTCATGAGTGATGACAAAACACACCTCCTCTGCCCCGCCCCCTTCTTAGTGGGCCGCTGTGATAAAAAAATGCCCGGGCCAAATTTTTTTCCCAGTCCGGCCCTGCCTCCATGTGTCTCATTCACCACCACCCCAACCTCTCCATATGTCCCATTGCCCCCTAGGCCGTTCCACATGTCTCATCCCCCAAACCCTCATTCATCCGCCACTCCAAGTGTCCCAATAGCCTCTCCAAGTGTCCCATTTCCCCCTGGCCCTTCATGTCCCCCCCTACCTCTCCATGTGTCCCATACCTTTCTCCAGCCTCTCCAAGTGTCCCATTCCACCCCTTCCCAGCCTATCCATGTGCCAACCCCCAGCCTCTCCATGTTTCCCACTTCCCCTCCCTCCCCAGCCTTTCCATGCATCCCATTCCTCCACAAGACTCTCCATGTTTCCTATTCACCCCTATCCTTTCCATGTGTCACATTCCCCCCTCACTCCCCAGTCTCTCCAAGTGTCCCACTCCCTCTCCCCAGCCTCTTCATGTATCCCATTCCCCCCCTCGTCAGCCTTTCCATGTGTCCAATTCCCTCTCCCCAGCCCCTCCTGGACCTCCTGGCTGAGTCGCAGTAGAGTAGGTACTGCCCACTGTACCCGATCTGACATGTAGTAATTTTGTGCTTTCTGAGACCACTTCCTGTCAGACCGGTTAGAGGAAAAGAAGCTCCTCTACTGTGGTCTGAGAAATTATGTGGGAGAAGGAAGAGCTGTGAATTTGAGAAAATAACCTTTAGTGATTAGGTATTTTACCCAGGCATCTTGTATTGAATGATTCCAGACTTTGGAGAAATGAGCCAGTATGGCCCCTACTGCTGAAAACTGTGTTCTCCTGGCATTAAAATCCTCTTCTTTGACATTAAGAATCTACTCTTCCTCTTCCGCCTCTGTTGAAAGATTGGTTACTCTTCCAGTGTTGACAAAAGGGCTGTTTCCAGGTCTGTACTGCCATGACTCTCTGAAAGACCCCCTTAAGGACCAAACTCCTGGAATAAAAGGGAATCATGACATGATCTATGCCCTGAGACATTGGCCACTATAGAACTGGCCAGGTCACCTGAGGAATTTGAGCAGAAGTCCAATGCCAACTTGAAATCCTCAACAGTTCTTATTAGGCCAGAATGGCTTACCCCCAACTTGATATCTATCTCGAAAACCTCTGTCCATAGCTCTATGGCCCTGGAGCCGCTGCTGGTTGAAGGCTGGCTCCGGCAGCCATATAGGAAATCTGATTTCTTAAATGGGTAAAGTTTGGCCCATTTTCCTTGAATGGTTACTCCTTTTAATGCCCTATTCCATTCATCCTAAATGAGGCTCTTGATAATATCATGTAGGGGGAGAGCAGTCTCTTTTTTTTCTCAGACTGGCAAAATGCTTGCTACATAAAGGTTCCTGTACAGAGGACTGAGGATTCTTCCAGACTAAGGGTTTTACATATCGCATCAAAGAGAGTATCTGTTTTTGTCTCAGCAAAACCTCCTGAATGAGAAATATCTTCACCATCTGAGGAGAAATAGTCCTCTCCAAATTCTCTTTTACATTCACCTTCCTCAGAAGTATCATATTAAGACATGTCTGATGCTGTATCTAGTCCATTTGGAACCTCGGGTAGCTTTTTTAACTCCCTCTGCCACAGCCTGTTTCGTATAGGCAATAACATCCAAAGGGTTAGACCCTGAGGAATGGCTTGTAGGGGTATCTGCTGCCATACGCATACAGGACAGCAAAGCTTTTCCCATTCTACTGCCAAGTTGTTGCAAGCATCAAGTTACAAGCATCTTGGTCTCTTATTGGCAGAGGGAACAGGAGGGACCTGTAAGATTCAGAAATAAGTAAGTTTCATGGAATATTGCAAATGACTTACCCGTGATTCTCCTATTTTACGTATGTACTGGAGAAGCCATAATAGACAATCCAAGAGCATCTGTAAAAAAAAAAAAAGAGGGGGGGGGGATCAACTACCACTTAGATGTTTAAACATAGGTAGGATAAAAAGTTTCTCTTAACAGTGAAAAAATATATAGCTGCAATCAAAATTATTCAACTCTCATTGGAAATCAGATTTATTGTCAAAATCTACAGACTTTCAGCTGTTTGCAATGCACAAATGTAACAAAAGCAATTGGAGTAGCTAAACACAATGAATGCTTCAAGTGGTTTCTCCAAATTCAACTAAAATTGAATTTTTTAATAACTTTTCCAGTCTCAAAAGTTCTTCATAGCAGTAGAAGGGGAAAAGCATCTTTGGTACTTAGTAAAGTGACATTTTGCTGTTATGACCTACTGCAAACAAGATGCATAGCTAGACAGCAGCTTCTAGCAGCATTCCTGAAGAATCTTAGCCCATTGCTCATGAGTAATGGCCTCCAGTTCAGTATTATTCTTATGCTTGCGTGCTGCAACCGCCTTCTTCAAATTCCACCAGAGATTTTCTATGGGGGTTCAAGACAGGTGATGGCAACTATAGACTTTTCCAGGACTTCTTCTGCACCAAGCCCTGGTGGAATTTGAGGAATGCTTGGGATCATTGTCTTGTTGGAATGTCCAATGATAGCCACGCTTCAGCTTCCTCACAGATTGCCTGAAGTTTTCTCCTAGGATTTCCGGATACTTCATCTTACCTTTTACATGCTGCAGGTTTCTAGTGCCAGAGGATGCAAAGCAGCTCCAGAACATCACCAACACACCACCATTCTTAACTGTAATCAGAGTGTTCTTTTCAGCATTTGCTTCATTCTTCTTTCTCCAGATATACGGCTGATCCATTGGGCCGAAAAGTTTCCGTTTTGTTTCATCACTCCACAGAACAGAATCACAAAATGTCTGTGGCTTATTTATATGATTTGTGGGCATATTGGAGCTAACCTTTCTTGTTCTTTTGGGTCAGCAGTGGTGTACATCTTGGAGTTCTGCCATTGAAACCCTCTGCATTTAGTACAAGCCAGCGTTTGTGCGGCCACATACCAGGACCCTGATGCAGCTTCAGTGGATCCCAGGAACTAGGAGCTTGGAAATAAGCAGACCTCCAGGGAGTTGAATAGGGAGGTTCTGCAGCAGGAATGTATCCAGTACAGAAACAAGACAAGACTACAATAGACACCAAACAAGACAGAACTAGTAGAACCCAGAACCGGAGAAGAATAGGAAGCTAAACCCAGAACATGTACACAAGACATGAGGGAAACATGAACAGGGCAGGGTAGGACAGGACAGGACTGTACATGGACTGGGAATACAAAATAAAACAAGACAAGATATAATAGACAAAACAAGAGGAGACATAACTAAGTACTATATGTGAAAAACTATGGGGATTTAGTTACATTATATGATCATACATTGCATAAGCCTGCCACACAATCAATGTACCCCTATCTGGCAGGTCCTACTCTTACTGCCTAATGTCTGCTAAATTAACCATAATAAAACACACACAGCACTTACCTGTAAGAAAAGGCAGAGAAATTGAGCAACTGCCTGCAGGGAGCAACTGAAACAAAAGGAATTATGGAAAAGCAATGGGTGTGGCAACATAAAACAAAAAAGGAATCCAAGAGACTGGGAATTCCAGGAACGGAATACAGGAATGAACACTGAAAACCCAGCATAAAGAAAACCAGAAAAACCAGGAAAAACTAATCAAGAATTGTAAAACGAGTACTGGATACCAGAGGCCATAGCCAGAATGATCCGCAGCCAGGAACAGGATGTGACATAACGATCCGTAGCCAGGAACCGGATGTGACACCTTGAGCTCCAAGCTTCTATGCAGGAGTTAAAGGGGCATGCACCTTCGGTCACTTAAAGGGGATTCTGTAGGGGGCCTCCTTTGGTGAGGTTCCATATACTGCAACTTCTTGAGGAAGAGATGCTACATACTATAGAGAATTTCTTGTAGACTGCCATATCCAGATACTTGTGAACGGAAAACATATCAAAACTATTTACCCTTTTTGTTGTACCTTTTTGGTTTGTCTGAAAGTTCTCCCGAATATTTTGCACGGGTGATATTAAGCCAAACTGAACTTTTCTGCCTGGCACATGTCTAATCAGCATTCTGAATTCAACCTGCATTAGCTGCTACTGATTTAATAGTACACATATATATATGAAACCAGGAAGACTGCAATCACATGCGTACATTATTAAAGGGATGCTTTCTAACTGAACAATAGAAAATAAAATATTTTCTACACTTAGTGTATACAAATGCAATGCGTTTAGTGTGTTGATCCCAAACTTCTATTTTTTAGTATTTTATCCACTCCAATAAGAGAAAGGACATGATCAATTTGATGAGATAAATTAAATGCTCTGTGGTGGATAATTAACTTTTCAGTCTTCACAGTGGATTTCTGCTTATCCTTATTGTCTTATCTACATATATTAGGCCACAGGTACACTTGCACATAACTGGTAAAGTCTTGCTTACACAAATCTTGTCTAATGACCTACTGGATGTCCATATAGGCCACCATTATACCACCAGGGCAGAAAACATGTAGTATAGAGATATATACAGTGAGGGAAAAAAGTATTTGATCCCCTGCTGATTTTGAACGTTTGTCCACTGACAAAGAAATGGTCAGTCTATAATTGAAATGGTAAGTGTATTTTAACAGTGAGAGACAGAATAACAAAAAAAAAATCCAGAAAAACACATGTCAAAAAAGTTATAAATTGATTTGCATGTCAATTTAAGTATTTGACCCCTTCGACTTAGTACTTAGTGGCAAAACCCTTGTTGGCAATCACAGAGGTCAGACATTTCTTGTAGTTGGCCACCAGGCTTGCACACATCTCAGGAGGGATTTCGTTCCACTCCTCTTTGCAGATCCTCTCCAAGTCATTAAGGTTTCGAGGCTGACACTTGGCAACTCGAACCTTTAGCTCTCTCCACAGATTTTCTAAGGGATTAAGGTCTGGAAACTGGCTAGGCCACTTCAGGACCCTAATGTGCTTCTTCTTGATCCACTCCTTTGTTGCCTTGGCTGTGTGTTTTGGGTCATTGTCATGCTGGAATATCCATCCACTACCCATTTACAATTCTCACTCAAGATTTGATGGTACATGGCCCCGTCCATAATCCCTTTGATGCAGTGCAGTTGTCCTGTCCCCCTAGCAGAAAAGCACCCCCAAAGCATAATGTTAACACCTCCTTGTTTGACGGTGGGTATGGTGTTCTTGGGGTCATAGGCAGCATTCCTCCTCCTCCAAACACGACGAGTTGATGCCAAAGAACTCGATTTTGGTCTCATCTGACCACAACTCAGATGCTGATTGGCAAACTTCAGACGGACCTGAACATGTGCTTTCTTGAGCATGGGGATCTTGCGGGCGCTGCAGGATTTCAGTCCTTCACGGCGTAGTGTCAACTCTCTTTCACTTATCTTTTTGGTCTGCCAATCTGCCAACGCCGGGATCAGGTGGACCACCTCTCCCACGCAGAATGAGGCACCACTCAGCCTCAGGGACGCCGGCTGCTGTGAGCCCACTCCTTTTTATGACGCGCGCACGAGTGCCAGCGTCATGTCGTCAGGAGAGTTCTATGCCACAGAACTCAACACACGTACCTTTTGGGGATGTAGTTATGCTATCCAAAAACCCATCATATGCATGTAAGAAAAGTCCTACGTAAATTGTTGAACAATGGCTTGTACAGCAAATTAGAGAAGTGTTTATTCAATCAGGAAAAGGTGCATTTTCTGGGTTATATAATTTCTGAGTCCGGTTTTGAAATGGACCCTACAAAACTAGATGCCATCCACAAATGGCCCATATCCACAGTGTTAAAAGCCATCAAACTTTTCATAGGGTTTTCTAACTACTATAGGAGGTTTATTAAAGGGTTTTCCTTCATAATGCCGCCTATCTCTAACATGACTAAGAAGGGGAAGACTAATCAGGTGTGGACTCTGGGAGCATTTGCCACTTTTGACATCCCAAAGGCTGCGTTTGCTTCAGCACCTATCTTCCCTTTTCTTTTGGAGGTAGATGCATCCGATACAGACGTAGGGGCTATTCTCTCCCAATCATTATCTCCTGATCAACCCCTACATTCATGTGGATTCTTCTCTAAAAAATGTTCAAAAACTGAGGAGAATTTTTAAATAGGGAACTCTTAGTTATTGTACTGGCCCTAATGGAATGGAGCCACTTGCTAGAAGGTACGTCCATCCCTGTTACGATCCCGATGAATCATGAAAACCTATCCTACATGAGTGAGGCCAAAAGACTAACAGCTAGACAGGCACGTTGGTCTTTGTTTTTCTCATGTTTTAACTTTGTGCTTACTTGTAGATCAGGTAACAACAATACCAAAGCAGACACATTATCCCGTCAATTTGAACCAACCTTTCCAACAGTTGATGAAGTAGCACCTATTATCCCTAAAGCCAAGATAATAGCCGTTACACAACTTAACATTGGTTCAGACCTCATAAAGTCTTTAAATGAAGTACAAACTGAAGCACCTAGTCAGACTCCACAGGATAGATTGTTTGTTCCTTTAGCATTCTGTAAAGAGGTCCTAGTTTTATGCCAAGATAACAAAACCACTGGCCATCCTGGAACAAAGAAGACCAGTGATCGCCTTGCTGCTCAGTTTTGGTGGCCTTCTTTTAGGCAGGCTGTAAAGGAGTACATACAAACATGTTATGTATGCGCTCAATATAAAACTCTGCATGTTTTACATTGTGGTTTCTTGCAACCTTTGGGCATACCTAAAAAACCCTGGTGGCCTTCTTTTAGGCAGGTTGTAAAGGAGTATATACAAACATGTCACATATATGCTCAATCTAAAACTCTGCATGTTTTACCTTGTGGTTTCGTGCAACCTTTGGACATACCTAAAAAGCCCTGGTCCAGCATATCCATTGATTTTATAGTGGATTTACCTAAATCGGAAAGTCATACCGTTATCTTAACTGTTACTGATAGATTTTCAAAGATGGTCCATTTCCCTAACCTACCTTCATCTATAAAATTAACGGATATATTTGCAAGAGAGGTGTTCCGCTTACATGGCATACCTGAAGAGATAGTGTCCAATAGGGGTCCATAATTTGTATCTAGATTATGGAAGGCATTCACTAACCAACTAGGTATCAAGTTATGTCATTCAGCAGCCTATCATCCTCAATCTAATGGCGCTGCTGAGAGAACAAACCAATCCTTGGAACAATATCTACGGTGTTTTATCTTGAACAACCAGGATAACTGGGCGAAACTGCTTCCCTGGGCTAAATATGCTCACAATTGTGCTCAACGAGAATCCACAAGCCACAGTCCTTTTTACCTCAATTATGGTTTCCATTCTTCTATTCTTCCAGCTGTCTTTCCTTCATTGGAGATGCCGGCTATAGAGCAATATTTTATTAACCTGAGAACTTCATGGGAGCAGGTTCAGCACATCCTAACTCATAAAGCTGCCTTGCAGAAGAAATACGCGGACAGACACCAACAAGCAGCTCCTACTTATAAGTGGGTAATAGGGTTTGGCTCAGTACCAAGAATATCAACCTGAAAGTGCCTTCCAAAAAGTTTGCTCCTCATTTCATAGGCCCCTATTGGATACTAAGATGTGTGAACCCCGTTTCCTACAGGTTGGAATTGCCTTCCACTTTGCTCATCCTTAATACCGTTCACGTTTAGCTATAGAAGCTCCTCACTTGTAACAAGTTCACAAGACCCTTTATTGCTCCTGCTCCTGTTGTGGTGGAAGGGCAGGATGAATATAAGGTCCAGTCTATTGTGGATTCCCGTCTCTCCAAGGGAGAGTTCCAGCGGAGGTTCGTGTTCATAGTCTACTCCGGGCTTTCCATTCTCCCATCCCTGATCGTCCTGGTGACTCCTGCAGAGTGGGCAGTTCTAAGTGGGGGGTAATGTCAGCCCTCTTTCACTTACCTTGTCAGTCCGCCACTCCCACGCAGAATGAGGCTCCACTCAGCCTCATGGTCGCCGGCCTTTGTGCGTTCGCCCCTTTTTAGGAATGCAGCGCTCACTTGCTGGTGTCATGATGTCAGGAGAGCTCTATCCAACAGACCTCGGCACACACGTACCTTTTGGGGGTGTGGCTATGCTAACCATGCCCCAACCATATAAAAGCCCAGCCTGCCCAAAGCACAGTGCCATGTTGTAATTCCTAGTGTGCCTTGTGTCACTAGTGTCCCTTTAGCATGTTCCTGTGTCCTTTTGTGATAGTTCTTTGGTTATGACCTGGCTTCCTCTCTACTATTCTGTTTTCTGGCTCCCTTGACTTGGCTTTGCTTTTTGGTTATTGTGTATTTCGGGCTACCCTTGACCTTGGCTTGTCTTGACGTTCCTATAGTTTATTCTTTACTCCGGCCATTCTAAGGACCGGTTCAGGGAGATTCTTACTGTCTCTATTTTCTTCTGGTGGGTTTACCCTCTGCATGTACGTTACACGTAGTTTGTTACCAATTTTTTTTGCTGACTTTGGTCCCAGCTACCTTGAGATCATTAACAATATTGTCCCATGCAGTTCTGGGCTGATTCCTCACTGTTCTCATGATCATTGAAACTCCACAAGGTGAGATCCTGCATGTAGCACCAGACCGAGGGAGACTGTCAGTTATGTTGTGTTTCTTCCATTTGCGAATAATCGCACCAACTGTTGTCACCTTCTCACGAAGCTGCTTGGCGATGGTCTTCTAGCCCATTCCAGCCTTGTGTAGGTCTACAACTTTGTCCCTGACATCCTTGGACAGCTCTTTGGTCTTGGCCATGGTGAAGAGTTTGGAATCTGATTGATTGCATCTGTGGACAGTTGTCTTTTATACAGGTAATGAGCTGAGATTAGGAGCACTCCTTTTAAGAGAATGCTCCTAATCTGAACGAAAATATCTGGGAGCCAGAAATCTTCCTGATTGATAGGGGATTAAATATTTATATCACTCATTTAAATGCAAATCAATTTATAACTTTTTGACACCCTCCAAGATAAATAAAATTAAAGTATAACATTATAAACATGTGTTAATATATTTGTAATATTATGAATATTTATGAGCTGTAAAAGACCCGTAACTGCTCTTTAATTGAGACATTCAGAAGCAGTTTCAGTTTACCTGATCAGCAAACCTATACATATTGTAGTCTCCAGTTTATTTACTTTATTATTTTGATGTTCCTCCTTTGTTGCTTTGCTTCACAACAACAAGCTATATATAGAAAATACAAAAAGATTTATACTCAAGTATATTGAATGCTGCAGTGCAGGTCAATGTTAATGTTTCAGTGGAAAAATGTGAGTTTCAAAACAAAATATTGGTTACCTGCCAAGAACACCTTGTGTGAGTCAGAGCCCTGAGGAGGGGTGAAAGATAATGTCGTTTTTATTTTATTGACTTGTTCCATCATTTAATTGCAGACAGATAGTGAACTCAATTACTTAGTACACAAACATTATATTAATCTGTTCCATGTGACATGTTGTTTATGACATTTGTAAGGTTTTGTGACCTTAAATTTCCATAACTCTATTTTACAACCATAGAAGGGAAATCCCCCCAAAATATTGTATTGTACTTGTGTTGTTGCCACACAATGCCATGACTTGACCACTAGTAAGTGCTGCCATCCTCTTTTTTTTACTATTCGCAGTAAGTAGAAGGACTTGGGGGTCTTGTCACTGATGTCCACAAAGTGAATTGAGGTAAATTGTCCAATTTTAAAAATTACCCAAGAACTGTACCAGGAGATGATTTTTTGGAAGTTAATCATTACACAAAACAAAGCATGAGCGTGTCTGGAACTGTGGTCAGATGACAAAAGAGTCCAAAGTGTCTTGGCTGTTAGGACACTGTATGGTAATGCTCAGTGAGATATACTCTATAGGTTTGGGCAGGCAAAAAAGAACCATAGTTTGATAAGCAAGCCATGGGTCTGATATTCAGCAAACAGTTAAAAGATCAGAAAGGGAGGGAGTATGGAACAGGGTTTTGAAAGGCTGGCCTTCAGGTACAGAGGCTCCATAAAGTCTTATTCAGAGCTCAATATGTGGATTTATAGGGTGTATCTGAGCTAAGATGCTACCACCATAGGTAAACACTACCTTTTCTAGGTTATACTTGTTACTGTGAAATCATCATCAGACACTGAGAGGAAAGGCACCATATTGATGCAAAAAGACACAAGATGGCATTTATGTTGATGAAACACGTTGATGCACCCAGAGATTGCATCAAACATCCGAAGAAGACCCTGGGAAAGAATTTGCTTGAACTATACCTGCACCATGCCACCATTGCAGTTCATGCAGTTCTCAACAAACATTGCAAGTCGAAAAAATGCATAAGTTTCTGCTGAGCACAGGCCTACCTGAACTAAAAAAGCACCAAAAAAAGTCATCAAAGAATCAGAGGAGATTGAAGAACCCATAAAACAGGCTCCTAGCACAGACGGCTTCACAAGCGTTTATTATTATTATGATATTTATAGAGCGCCGTCAAATTCCTCAGCGCTTTACAATGGGTGGACGAACAGACATGTAGTTGTAACCAGACAAGTTGGACACACAGGAACAGAGGGGTTGAGGGCCCTGCTCAATGAGCTTACATGCTAGAGGGAGTGGGGTAAAATGACACAAAAAGGTAAGGATAGTATTAGACTAGTGACAGTTGCAGAAGAGGAATCAGTCAGGAGCTATTAACAGTTTAATTGATACGCTTTTATGAAGAAGTGGGTATTTAACGATTTTTTGAAGGAGTGGAGACTGGGTGAGCATCTAACGGAGGAGGGAAGCGAGTTCCACAGGAACAGTGCAGCCCTCGAGAAATCTTGAAGGCGAGCATCAGAGGTGAGAGTATGGACATAAGATAGACGTAAGTCTTCAGCAGATCGTAAGGGCCTAGATGGGACATACTTGTGTATAAGGGAGGATAGATAGGTGGGAGCAGAATTATGTAGCGATTTGAAAGCAAGAACCAGAATTTTAAATTGAGCTCTATATTTTATAGGAAGTCAATGTAGGGACTGACAGAAGGGTGAGGCATGGGAGGTACGGGCAGACAGGAAGATGAGCCTCGCTGCCGCATTCATTATGGACTGTAACAGCGCAAGTTGGGAGCACGTAAGACCACTGAGAAGCGGATTACAGTAGTCAAGGCTAGAAAGGACAGTGGAATGGACCAACACCTTAGTCGCATCTGGTGTTAAGTAGGGGCGGATGCGCGCAATGTTTTTGAGATGGAAATGGCAGGATTTGGCGATAGATTGAACATGAGGCTTGAAGGAGAGGTAGGAGTCAAAGAGAACACCTAGGCAGCGAGCCTGCGTGGTGGAGCTGATGGTAGCACCATTGACTTGGAGGGAGACAGACACAGGAGTAATAACACTTGAGGGAGGAAAGACCAGAATTTTAGTTTTGGTCAAGTTTAGTTTAAGGAAGTGGGCAGCCATCCAGTCAGAAACAGCAGAGAGGCAATCAGAGACACTAGTCAAGAGGGACGGGAAGAGATCAGGAGAGGACAGATAGATTTGCGTGTCATCTGCATAGAAATGATATTGGAAGCCAAAGGAGCGAATGAGTTTACCAAGGGAGGCAGTATAGATGGAGAACAGTAGGGAACCAAGGACTGAACCTTGGGGGACACCAACAGAGAGGAGTTGGGGAGAAGAAGCAGAGCCAGAGAAAGAAACACTGAAAGAACACTGGGAGAGGTAGGAGGAGCACCAGGAGAGAGCAATATCTTGTAGACCAATATTGCGGAGGATGAGAAGAAGCTGTTGGTGATCAACAGTGTCAAAAGCCGCAGACAGGTCAAGGAGAATTAGGATAGAGTAGTGACCACGAGATTTTGCAGCGAGTAGATCATTGGATACTTTGGTCAGTGCCGTTTCCACAGAGTGCTTAGCGCGGAAACCAGACTGAAGTGGGTCTAGCAGAGAGTTGGACTCTGTTAATCTCGCATACACAATTTTTTCAAGGATCTTGGATGCAAAAGGCAGTAGCGAGATAGGACGATAGTTAGATGGGGAGTTAGGGTCAAGATTGGGCTTCTTTAGAATTGGGGTTACAGTTGCATGTTTGAAGGGCAATGGAAATATACCAGAGGAGAGAGAGAGATTGAGAATTTAGTGAGAGGCAGAGAAAGAGAAGAAGACAGAGTACGGATGAGATGCGAGTGAATTGGAGCAGGTGGTGGGGCGGGAGGACTGGAGCAGAGCAGAAACCTCTTCCAATGTAGCGGGTGCGAATGAACATAGAACAGCAGAGGGAGTGAAGTTAGGGGAAGTATTGTAAGGGGAAGAAGAAAGATAACAGATCTCTTCTCTGATTGTAGAGATCTTGTCAGTGAAGTGAGTTGCAAAGTCTGAGGCGGTCAAGTTAGTAGGTGGATGAGGAACAGCAGGGCGAAGAAGAGAGTTAAATGTGTGAATAGTCGTTTGGGTTCGCGGGAGAGTGTGGTTATGAGGGTATTGAAGTAATTAACTTTTGCAGATGAAAGAGCCAAGCTGTATGAGCTCAGTATAAATTTATAGTGGAGAAAGTCAGATGCACAGTGAGACTTTCTCCAACAGCGTTCAGCAGTTCTGGAGCATTTTTGGAGGTATCGAGTGAGCTTGGTGTGCCAGGGTTGTTGTTGGAGGGGCCTGAGGTGCTTAAATGTACAAGGTGCCATGATGTTTAGTTGAGAGGAGAGGGTGGAATTGTAGAAGGAGGTTGCAGAATTAGGACAGGTGAGGTTTGAGATAGGTAAAAGGAGAGTTTGGAGATTAGTGGAGAAATGCTCTAGGTCAAGAGATTGGAGGTTTCTGTGAGAGTGATGTTCAGACGGTGGTGTCAATTGGGTCTTAGGTATGCCAATGTCAAAAGTCAGCAGATGGTGGTCAGATAGAGGAAAATAAATATTGGAGAGATTAGAGGCAGTACAGAGGTTGGTGAAGGCAAGATCAAGGGTGTTTCCCGCTGTATGGGTTGCTAAATTGGACCATTGCGTAAGGCCAAAGGAGGAAGTTACAGTGAGCAGACGAGAGGCATCAGTGCAATTAGGGTTATTGATAGGGATATTGAAATCCCCAAGTATAAGGGAAGGAGTGCTAGATGAGAGGAAGTGGGGAAGCCAGGAAGAAAAGTGCTCAATGAATAGTCTAGGATAACCGGGGGGGTGGTAGATGATAGCAATTCTTAAAGGGGTGGGTTTAAATAGGCGGACAGTGTGAACTTCAAAAGAAGAAAAGGATAGGGCAGGGGGCGTTATGATTGGTTGAAAGGTACATTGAGGGGAGAGAAGGATGCCTACGCCGCCTCCTTTACAGTTGAGTCTGGGAGTGTGAGAGAATTGTAGCCCACCAAAACATAAAGAGGCAGGAGTAGCGCTATCAGAAGGGGACAGCCAGGTCTCTGTAAGTGCAAGCAGTGTGAGTGAGTTTGAGATGAAAAAGTTGTGTATGGTTGTTGATTTTAAATTACTGCAGATGGAGCGGGCATTCCAGAGCACAATTAATTTTGGTAAGTGAGGGTAAAGGGCAGGGTATTGTGATGAGGTTTGTGGGGTTTCTGGATGTCTTAGTGTGTGTAGAGAAGGTGAATGGCCCTGGATTAGGAGAGACATCACCAGCTGCTAGAAGTAGGAGGAGAGAAAGTGACAGGAGGTGTGAATGGGTTTTGTATGCATGGGGTCTAGGATGAGATCGATTGTGGGTTGGAGTGAGAGAGAAGAAAAATGAGTGTAAGGCATGAGATGAGAGAAGGAGGGAGTGTAGCAGAGAAGGGCATATGTAAATGTGGATGGGGGGATGAGTGAAGTGGGTGTAAGGAGAGATTTTTATACTGAGGGAGACTGAGGAAATAAAGAGGAGGAGAAAACAGATCATTGCTAAACTGTGAAAAATAAAAATTGGATATAATTGGAATATCAAGAGCAGGTGAAGGTGTTTTATGGGTTAAGAAAGTGCAGGAGTGTACTAATAAGAGGCAGGTTTTTTTTAACCTAACTAAAATGTAGGTGTGACAGACAATCTATAAATGTAATAATGAGCATGGGGTGGGATGGTGTGGGGAGGGGAGGGTGGGCATCAGGCTTGCTCACTGAAGGAATGGGCTTGCGAAGTTGGGGAATCAGGCTTTGCAGATGATCAGGCTTGCTCACTGAAGGAATGGGCTTGCAAAATTATAAATTCTTCTCCGACACTCTCACATCAAAACTGCTTAATCCTTTTCAGGCCCTCATGAATCGTTGCAGACTAATGGAGGACATGCAATCAATTTGGATCTCTGTCATCCAAAAACTTGGGAAACCTCAGTATGACCCCCTCAGCTATAGACCCTTTCTAAGATATTTACCAAAATCCTGGCCATTGGGTATAATTACCTATTGCCACACCTCATCCATCCTGAACAAGTAAGCTTTATACCCAACAGACAGGCACGAGATAATACTAGAAGATACTTTGATTTATTATGGGTTGTACAAACCTAAAAAATACCATCCTTATTTTTATCTCATGATGTCAAAAAGGACTTCGATTGACTGACCTGGCCCTTTAGCCAGCTAATCCTAGAACAAATTAAATTCTCCCTGACATTTAATAATGCCCTCTTTGCTCTTTATGAAAAGTCGACTGATCAAATTCACAATCCAGCCCCACCCCCTCCACATTTCCTATATACAATGGCACTTGTTGTCAAGGATGCCCACTTTTCCCACTATTATTTGTTCTGTTTATAGAACCACTATTAGCCATTATATGCCACCACCCAAATCTATGGCAACTAGGTCCAATCTAATGAATAAAAAGTGTCAGTCTATGCCCATGATGTTTTCTTAATAGTTAGTCAACCCACAACCTCTTTACCTCGCCAGTTTAATGTTCTAGAAAAATACCTTTAGTCTCAAGATATAGGCTGAATGTCTCCAAATCTGCAGCCATCCCAATTTGCATGCCGCAACACTCTATCAAATTGTTAGAATTACATTTTTATACTCCTGTCTCAGAAAAGTTCTCGCCTATCTGGGAGAGAAGATTCTACCTCACTGGAATTATACATACACTAAACTACATTACTCTTCTAAAAACTATTAAACAAGACCTACGAGACTGGGTCACCTTATCGAACGTTTAACTACCATCAAGATTAAGGTCCGGGACACAGCGTCCTCCACTAACCTGAGGAGTGAGGCAGGGACCCAGTGGTGGAATTTTTTTTTTCTCTCCTCTTCTTTTTTACTCCCCCTTATGGACTAGTTCATCTCTCACAAAAATACAGTTTGCATGTAAAGTTTAGCTAATTTCAGAAATGGTAAATGCTAAAGGTGTCAAAATTTCATACAAACAAATTTTGCAACCATGTAAATAATAAATATAACAGTGAACACAACACTGGTACAAGAAAAAGCATTTGTGCTTTTATTGTATATTGTTTTACACTTTATTACTTAAATGGTTTTGAACATGACACCAGTACAGGAGAAAGCATCAGCATTTGTTTCGTATACTGTTTTATAGCAGAAACTTTTTAAACTTTTGAAAAATTTTAGAATAAAGCATATTTTAAAATGTTTTATTTTATTTAGACATCTTCCTTTATGGCTACCATTTTACAGTTGGAGGTTTGCTTCCCCATGGTCCAACAGGGAGAGGACAAGTAGAGGACAGTTGCTGTGAGCTGGTACACGACTGTGGGTTGCTCTCCTTTCCATCCACACCTCTGATATCACTTGCTCCCAAAACTACCTCACAGGAGTGATGATTGTGCTTTCAGTGCATGTGATAAGGGGCCCGGTCTATTGATCCAATCGCTAAACAGAGTACAGGCTGTCTCCCCAGATGGCGATGCTGTGCCAGCATAATACAGTGACACTGGATAGCAGCCATACAAATGGATTGTTTGTTAGATTACACAAGATGGTTAGCCAGGCAGAGCAAATATTTATATAACACTAAATACATTTTCTGCAAACGGAGAGAGTAAACATGTTAGAAACGTCTTGTTCCAGGAGAGTGAAGCATTGGGCTTTTGTGACTTTCCCTGCAGACTATGCTCTTTCTCTCTCCCCCTAATCTACATGTTCCCTGTGCAGTTTCTCCTGTATTGCATAGAGCTGTGTCCACTAGGAGGAAGAATATCACGAAAACCCCAGGTTGGCTGGTACAAATCATCTGATCAGTTGAAGGGGGTGGGGTGAGACACAGACTACAACAATCTTGGTCACTGCACCTTGATTACATAATGTTTAAACACCTGTGTAGTTCAAACAAAGACAATTAATTATGGTAAAAGTTCCCCAAGAAACACATCTATATTTTAAGCAACACTCACTTATCTGTCTATTACGCATAACATACATAGACCTAAGTAGCTGCATAATATATTAGGTTATTCCTATATAGGCGTTAAAGGAAATTATCAACTTCATTAGACGGTATGCAACATATGTGTAAATGGAAAGCAATACATGTCGCAGCATGTTAAAACAGTATCTGTTTGATAGGTTATTACAGCATAATGTCGGCTCAAGAAGATATATTTCTCAAAGACAAGGGAATTAGAAACAAATCTGTGTACCGCAGGAACGCGAACATCATGACATCACATTGATCACACATTCTTCTAAGCCTGCACAGGCGGTATAGCTTGACATAACAGTGTTATATATATGTTAATGCTGCTTAGGGCTAACTCATGTAATAACAGAAAAAATGAATCATGAAATTAAAGTTCTAATAATAAAGTGACACATAGTATAAGAAACCATATTGGTAAAACTTTTATGTAAACTTTTATGTAATAAGAAGATAGGATCGCAATGTGCATTATGGAACATGCAAATATATATGTTATACGTCACATGTAGTTATCGCTGTGAATAACCTTTCTCCATTAACTTAATGAACCATAACAATGTATAGCGTAAAAGTGAGTGAGGACGACCATATTGTGCTCTTCATGATACTGTATTACAACTCAGTTATATTAGAGTTTATAAAGGCCTAAAAAAAGGGGGGAGATTTAAAAGGAGCGAGAGAACCTCTCTCCCCCTCCACCCCAAGAAATCAGGATAATGTGGCAACACATAGCAAACTAAAGAATGTCTGTATCACTTTAGCGTTGTGCCCTCCAGGGCGCAGAGCCCCTGTCCGTCCTTTCTGGGTCAGTCATAGCCCGCCACGTGAGCCAAATCGGTCGCCTGGACCCGCCACCAAAAGTCCACAGACCACCCATCCCTTGCACCTCCCCAACATCTCCATAACCCCATTGTAGTGTCCTCCTTATGTCTTACTCGGCACTGGCCACACACTTGGGCTCACAGCGCCAGGGTCAATTCCTTCTTAGTCCTCCCATCAGACCCAGAGGTCAGGGCATTAACCTCTCCAGTGGGCAGGTAGCCCATGGCAACCATCGCCAGGTCCGCAACCCCAGGGGCACCGGAGCAATACAATTCAGGCCCCGACAGTCAACAGATATTCTCTGATGTGGGACTGCTATGAGGCTATCAGTGGCACATGCTGGCATCCCAGGGATAGGGAAAGGGGCATCCAATGGGTCTACATGGTCATCCTCAGTGGCCGCCCTCACTTCAGTCGAAGTTCTGACTCATGGGCCGGGTTAACCCCACTTGGCCGAGGGCCATAATATATTTTTTTAATCACTCTCTCATACTCATAATTAGCCACATATTCTAGCCCTACACTGACAAACTCACAAACATATATATGACAGACATCCTTTCTGGCCCACAGCTATCCAGGTCATGCAGAAAGTGATGCTAAAGCACGGAGTGCCACCAGGCGGGGGAAGGCTGATTGGCTGAGAACAGTTAGCTGACACTCTCAGCCAGTCAGTGACCCACAATTCACAAAACTGGCTTGGAAAAAAGTAGTGAAATTTCAGAAGCCAGATACCATCTTGGGGGGAGTGGAGATCACCGCTGGAGGCAAATTTGGGGTTAAATTATTCGAGAATGTTTTAACTCCTTGAGGTAAGAGTGCCTATGGGGGCCTCCTGACACCATAACAACTTAATTAAGATTAAGTTGTTTTGGTGCCATGAGTGTCCCTTTAAAGCACTCATTGGATGCTCCAATAAATATACCATCCTTACTATTGGAGTGTTGCCTGTGTTTGTTCATTTTGAAGACTTTACTGGTGGATCCAGCGATGTCCGCCTGACACGGAGCATCCACCACTGTTGATGGCCGGAGCATTTACACGGTATCAGTGTGCAGGGTTCTTTGTTTGTCTGTGTATGTATGTCTCTGTATGCCTATCTCTATGTTTCTTTATGTCTGTGTCTGTATTTCTGTGAGTGCCTGTGTCTGTATGAATGTATGTCTGTGTTTGTATGACAATGTACCTGTATGTGTAGATTGTATTTGTTTGTGTGCCTTTTATGA
>OW240912.1:111297761-111312212 GCA_933207985.1 Pelobates cultripes | reverse complement strand
TTTTTTTTTTTAAGGGGGTGGAGGCGGGAATCTTGGGTGAGTTCCCACACCTTTTTCCCCAGGACTTGACCCCTGATTACAGCCTAGGGACACCTCTAGTAGAAGTCACTCAGACGGCCACTAGAAGTGCTTTCTGACACTATAGTGTTCCTTTGAACAATTTGATGACAAAGAGAAGAAAATTATGAGAAACATAAAATAAATTACTAAATGAATCAATCAATAGAAAAAAAAATCCCAAAAATGGAAAAAAGTAACATCTTCTCTATTTGTCCCTAAGATGATCTACTATTAATTTTCTACGTGCAATGCTATTTAGGAGGTTGAATCACTGAATAGTTTTTATATGATTAATTAAGAGACAAGAGTACCAATGATAATGACACTCATAGGGTTTCTTCTAAGAAGAATGTGAAATAAATATTTTCTTATCCAAGCGGCGAGTGTTCAATTTGCGCTTGCAATGATACAATCGTTGCAACCATGTCTAACATTGAATGTATTATTAACAAATACTTCATCGTAAAACATTTTAAAATGTATAAATCGTTTAACAGGGTTTTAGAAAGCCTGATTTCCAAATTTAGGTGTGAATTGCAAACTCAAAATGCATCTGTCAGGATACCTCTGCCAATGTTGGGTGTTCTCTGACCCAGATGATCTAGTAACTGTTTTTATTTCACTATGACATTATAAATATTGTAATCGGTGTTGTGAGGTCAAAAAATAAATGTTTTACTAAGAATATCTTCTTCTTTAATATAACTCAACAACTGTGAATTGTAGAGATTTTACATGGAATTTTCAATAATCATGACAAAAAAAACAAACTGGGAAAAAAAATATCTTGGTGTTAACTGTTCTAAATCAGTTATTTTGCTAAACTATGCAACATCCCTTCAATTCTCCACCAATGCACGTTTAGTAAATAAATAGTTTTTAGAAAAGTTTAATCCGGACATTCGATTTGTCTTTTTTCAAGGTAGTTTAATATGTTTTAAATTGTAATAAAAATAATAAATATGAAATAATAATATGTTTTATATTCCATAAATTATAGTTACTATACATTATAGTTAATTTTAACTTTTGCATTCAATATTAAAATAACTACAAGATAAAACAATGTTATATATTTTTTATGTTGTTTTAGAGTAGAACAGCATAAAAACAAATCAGTGTAGTCACGAGGGATGATGAAGCTGATCAGTTGTGTTTGCCTGAAACACTGTAAGAGAACAGAGTACTAATCTTATGGTTAAGGCAACCCACACTAAAATGAGGCTCTGCACTGTGATTCTGTTACGCATAATGAAAGAACTAGAGTAGCAAGTAAAATAAAATGGTACTTTTAAATTTGCAAGCTATCACATGCTCTTTCTGCCTTTTGTCTTATGTATTTGAAATTCAGTGTGAGGTTGTTTCTCAAAGGAACACTCGAGGCACCGTAATCACTGTAGCACACTATAATGGGTATGGTGCCAGGTGTGTCCTGATGTTGCTCTGTGAGGCTTTTCTCAGGCAGATCGTGTTTGTCTCTCTGGGAGGCAGGGAGTTGGGCCTGATGGACCCAATGTAAGTAATTAAACCATTAATAAATAGTTTTAATACTTACATTTGGAAATGTCAGGTCACTCCTAGCACCTTAATCACTGCACTGTGCTATATTAGTGATTATGGCCCTTGGCCTGTGCCTTTAATGTACCCCTCCTTTAATGAGAGGGAAGTTGTCATTTCTCAATAGTGGAAAGTATCACCCTTTCTAGATATCAGTAATATCACCATTAAAGGATCACTATAGTGTCAGGAAAACAAACCCGTTTTCCTGGCACCATGTCATCATTGGGGGACCTTCACCCTCAGGGTCCCCCTTTCGTGGCGCTGAAGGGGTTAAAACCCCTTCAGCAGCTTACCTTAATCCAGCGCCGGGCTCCTTTGGCGCTGGTGACCTCTCCTCCCCCGCCGAATTCAGCACCCGAGTGGAGCGGAATGTGCATGCGCAGCAAGAGCCGCGCACGCATTCTAACAATCTATAGGAAAGTATTTCTCAATGTTCAGGAAGACAGCCATTAGAGGTTGGATTAACCCTGCTATGTAAACCTAGCAGTTTCTCTGAAACTGCTAGGTTTACATGTGAAGGGTTAAAACCTGAGGGACCTGGCATCCAGATCACTTCATTGAGCTGAAGTGGTCTGGGTGACTATAGTGTCCCTTTAAGAAAACTTTAGATGTGTTAATCAATGCACTGTGTTCACAGCACCCAACAGGCTTAACTCCCCTCTGTATGCACCACGGTGACAGCCATCTGACAAATAATTTGCATTGCCATCCCTCACACATTACACGCAAACTTCAAATGCACAAGCACTCCACATAAACAACACATACAGACTCTCCACATGCACTCGCACATGCAACCTCCCCACACATCACATGCAGCATCCCCATACTGAAGCACCACAAGCAGCCTTCCCATGCAAACATACAATACAGGGCCTGTCTATACACAGAACACCTTCATCACATAACTTGCAATTATAACTGCTGAAAAGGTCAGCCTCACTCAGAACTGTTATATATAAGCAACAATATTTATGTATCAAGAAATGCATTTGTATTGTATTTTAATGCTGCAAACCTTGACGCTATCCAATGGATGTGTTATACTTTTATTATTATTATTATTATGATATTTATAGAGCGCCATCAAATTCCGCAGCGCTTTACAATGGGTGGACGAACAGACATGTAGTTGTAACCAGACAAGTTGGACACACAGGAACAGAGGGGTTAAAGGCCCTGCTCAATGAGCTTGCATGCTAGAGGGAGTGGGGTAAAATAACACAAAAGGTAAGGATAGTATTAGACTAGTGACAGTTGCAGAAGAGGAGTCAGTCGGGAGCTATTAACAGTTTAATTGATATGCTTTTATGAAGAAGTGGGTTTTTAATGATTTTTGAAGGAGTGGAGACTGGGTGAGCATCTAACGGAGGAGGGAAGCGAGTTCCACAGGAACGGTGCAGTCCTCGAGAAATCTTGAAGGCGAGCATCAGAGGTGGGAGTACAAACTGAAGATAAAATGTAATTCTTCAGCAGATCGTAAGGGCCTAGACGGGACATACTTGTGTATAAGGGAGGATAGATAGGTGGGAGCAGCAGCATTATGTAGAGATTTGAAAGCAAGAACCAGAATTTTAAATTGAGCTCTATATTTTATAGGAAGCCAATGTAGGGACTGACAGAGGGATGAGGCATTGGGAGGTGCGGGCGGACAGGAAGATGAGCCTCGCCGCCGCATTCATTATGGACTGTAACGGCGCTAGTTGGGAGCACGTAAGACCACTGAGAAGCGGATTACAGTAGTCAAGGCGAGAAAGGACAGTGGAATGGACCAACACCTTAGTCGCATCAGGCATTAAGTAGGGGCGGATGCGCGCAATGTTTTTGAGATGGAAATGAGAGGATTTGGCGATAGATTGAACATGAGGCTTGAAGGAGAGGTCGGAGTCAAAGAGAACACTTAGGCAGCGAGCCTGCGTGGTGGAGCTGATGGTAGCACCGTTGACTTGGAGGGAGACAGACACAGGAGTAACAACACTTGAGGGAGGAAAGACCAGAATTTCAGTTTTGGTCAAGTTTAGTTTAAGGAAGTGGGCAGCCATCCAGTCAGAAACAGCAGAGAGGCAGTCAGAGACACTAGTCAAGAGGGACGGGGAGAGATCAGGAGAGGACAGGTAGATTTGCATGTCATCCGCATAGAAATGATATTGGAAGCCAAAGGAGCTAATGAGTTTACCAAGGGAGGCAGTATAGATGGAGAACTGAACCTTGGGGGACACCAACAGAGAGGAGTTGGGGAGAAGAAGCAGAGCCAGAGAAAGAAACACTGTAAGAGCGCTGGGAGAGGTAGGAGGAGCACCAGGAGAGAGCAGTATCTTGTAGACCGATATTGCGGAGGATGAGAAGAAGCTGTTGATGATCAACAGTGTCAAAAGCTACAGGCAGGTCAAGGAGAATTAGGATAGAGTAGTGACCACGAGATTTTGAAGCGAGTAGATCATTACATACTTTGGTCAGTGCCGTTTCCACAGAGTGCTTAGCGCGGAAACCAGATTGAAGCAGGTCTAGCAGAGAGTTGGACTCGATGAAGTCTGTCAATCTCGCATACACAATTTTTTCAAGGATCTTGGATGCAAAAGGCAGTAGCGAGATAGGACGATAGTTGGATGGGGAGTTAGGGTCAAGATTGGGCTTCTTTAGAATTGGGGTTACAGTTGCATGTTTGAAGGGCAATGGAAATATACCAGAGGAGAGAGAGAGATTGAGAATTTTAGTGAGAGGTGAAGAAAGAGAAGAAGACAGAGTACGGATGAGATGCGAGGGAATTGGATCTAGGGAGCAGGTGGTGGGGCGGGAGGACTGGAGCAGAGCAGAAACCTCTTCCAATGTAGCGGGTGCGAATGAACATAGAACAGCAGAGGGAGTGAAGTTAGGGGAAGTATTGTAAGGGGAAGAAGAAGGATGAGATATCTCTTCTCTGATTGTAGAGATCTTGTCAGTGAAGTGAGTTGCAAAGTCTGTGGCGGTCAAGTTAGTAGGTGGAGGAGGAACAGCAGGGCGAAGAAGAGAGATAAATGTGCGAAATAGTCGTTTGGGTTCGCAGGCTTGCTCACTGAAGGAATGGGCTTGCAAAAGTTGGGGAATCAGGCTGTTGAATAAAGAGATGTGAGGGTCAGAGAGCTTGCAATAAAGGTAAGGGAGGGGGAAATGTATCTAGGTACAGAGATGAAGAGATGGATATTCAAATAAAAACAAACATATCAATAAGAAAAGGGAGAGGTCAGAGGTCAGTCACAAATCAGAGGGGAAATAGAGGAATGCATATAGGTGAATAAGACAATTACATACAGGGCTAGCAAAACTACACTTTAGCATAAAATACAAGATATAAATACAAGAAAACAAGAAAATATACAATGTACACAGGATATATTAAATAAAAATAAAATAAATGTACAGGGTGGTTAAGTTAAAAATAAATGAAGGTGTGCAGGATAGAGTCTTAGTGTGGTCTTCCAGAAGGCTACCTTTGCAGACGATCAGGCTTGCTCACTGAAGGAATGGGCTTGCAAAAGTTGGGGAATCAGGCTTTACAGACAATCAGGCTTGCTCACTGAAGGAATGGGCTTGCAAAGTTGGAGAATCAGGCTTTACAGACGATCAGGCTTGCTCACTAAAGGAATGGGCTTGCAAAAGTTGGGGAATCAGGCTTTTAAAACCTTTCTTCCTACCTCTATGAGTGTAGTAGAGCCATTTTTTAATCTGTAGTATAACAGTGGCCACATATATGTGCTGGATGCTGGTCCACCTTCATCTGCAGCGAAATGACCTGTGAACCTCGTTTATGGTTCCCTGTGGAACTATTCTACTCTACCGCTTAGTTTTTTCAGTACTGGAAAAGCAGTCACTGGAAGTCCAGATAAGAGCACAAAGAGCAAAGACTAAATTGTCAAACAATGTTAGCCCGATAGTCAAAGAATAGACTAAATGGGTAAGAAAGGGGCATAACCCCATATATAATTCAAAGAGACAAAGGAGAGGAACAAGTACTGAGTTACTGTGTGATATGAAAAGAACACCAAGATACACTCCTGGTATTCAGAATAATACCACACAGACTCAGGTCTTACCCAAGTACAATATCTAGCTCAAAAAAACAGACAAATAATAAAAAAAAATAAAACAAATCAAATAAACTTAACCTTTATTGAAATAAATAGAAGAAAAAAACGTGAAAAGAAAAAAATCGTTTTTTTTTCTTTTCACATTTTTTCTTCTATTTATTTCAATAAAGGTTAAGTTTATTTGATTTATTTTTTATTATTTGTCCGTTTTTTTGAGCTAGATATTGTACTTGGGGAAGTCCAGATAAACTGTTTCATTCTGCTTACTGTAGTGTTGTACCAACAATGAGTGAGCGATACCTCATGCATGCTACACATTTGTGTAATGGAGGTAAGTATATGACATGCTTACACTGGCAACACTTCTAAGCACTGGTGCAGCCGTGCAGGTATGATTCTACAGTGAACAAAGAGAAAGAAAAGTCAACCTAAACCATGTAGAACCCAACAGAGTTAGCACTACTGGTACAGGGAGACTTGTCCAGTACCTAATGGAGACTCCAGCAGGCTCCAGGGGCTTAATCCCAAGTTATATATAAAAAGAAAAAATGGAAAACACAGAATGATACAGCCGCACAAAGACGGGTGTATCTAACTGTATTAGTCTGGAAAAAATAATAAAGTAGTCACACAAACATAGACTGATAAAGTGTATCTCCTTGTAGTCAAGAAAAGATAAATAGATAGACAACGTCTATCCCACAACCCCAATATGAAATATAGGTATATAAAAATAGGACACCAAAAATGAGCTTTAATAAGTAATGCTCAAAGGTGTTCTCTATTGAGGCATTGGTTATGCTAGAGAACACCTTTGAGCATTACTTATTAAAGCTCATTTTTGGTGTCCTATTTTTATATACCTATATTTCATATTGGGGTTGTGGGATAGACGTTGTCTATCTATTTATCTTTTCTTGACTACAAGGAGATACACTTTATCAGTCTATGTTTGTGTGACTACTTTATTATTTTTTCCAGACTAATACAGTTAGATACACTCGTCTTTGTGCGGCTGTATCATTCTGTGTTTTCCATTTTTTCTTTTTATGATTCTACAGTGTACTGCATACACATATCAACTAGGGAAACATCTCACATTGACACCTGCCTAAATCTGTGCCTGACACTCCCCCCATGATGTTGCAGGTATATTCTTAAAATAACAAGATTTCAGTGATTTAGCATGATTGGCTCTAAATTTACAATCTCAGATATGATGTCAAACAATGTCTTTCAAAATGGAGACTCTCATTTACATGGATTATTCAGGAGGAATATCCTCTTTTAATATGAAAATTAAATAGAAATGAATAAGGATGAATTCCTAATTTGTTCCCAACATTTGCCATGTTCATGATGCAGGAAAAAGATTTCCTGGGTTTCAAATTCAGTAAGATTTTTTCCAAAGGGCTACATACTTTACATAACATTTATTGCTATCCATCAAAATAAATGTCGACAGAATAGTTAATGAAATAATGACACACATTTCTCTTTCTATCTCTCTCTCTCTCTTTTTTAAGTATAAAATAATCGTTTTTCACATTCACAAGTTACCATGGCAACACAAGATCTGTTGAGAAGTTACAATATTGGCACAAATGAATTTGTAGGATTATAAAAGACAATCCCCAAGAGACTGCAGTTCAGAATACCAGATGTAATGATTATATGCCATATCCAGGAGCATATTGCACACAAAAATCAAATGCTAATATGCTGCGCTGGAAGGATATTATTGAAAATGTGAATTAAATGTGTGGCTATAAACCAAATGCAAAACATATATAAGTTATAAAAATGAAGTGTGCTCTGACGATGATTAATTTTTAATGTGTATGTAAAGTAGATAGCATAAGGCTGAGAGCTTCCATGGAGAATATAGACAAGATGCATACTGAACAGTGACCTATTAATTCAGTCAGATTTGGTGTGTGCAAAAATGTCTAATCCTATAATGTCCATAGAGATTCCATTATTGGTTTGGTAGATCAACTTCAGAAGCATGGTCAACAACAGCTGAAGTGCCATCATTGAGCTGTGATGTAAACTTCTGTTTATAGTTTAATTAGTGAGGTAAAAGCATGCATAACAAAGGTTATTGGCTCACATTTTGAAAGTCTGAATTTACCTCTTTATTAGTCAACAGGTAGACCCCACTAAAAAAGGCTATTTTGGTATTTTGGACACTAGTTCTTAAACACACAAAAGGACATCGGAGGTAAATGATTTGGACCAAAACATGATGGGAATATGAAATATTTATTATAGGGACAAACTAGAAACTTGTGTTTGTTTAAATTATATGCAGTGTATTTTGAGAAATCAAGAAAGCAATATTTAAAGGAACACTCTAAGGAGCATAACCACTGAAGCCCACATGTACCATAACAATTACAGCAAGTTGTAACAGTTATGGTGCTTTATGTTGTTGTTTTTTAAGGGCTACTGCAGGCACCATGACAACTTCAGTGATATGAAGTGGTTATTGTGTTTGGAGTCTGTATGTGCAAAGTTCTACTTGAAACACTGACTTTAACCCCTTTGCTGCCAGAGATGCAACTCCACCTTTGGCTCATTGGTGATTCCAGGGGGGGCAATGGGGCAATTCTTCTCCCTCCCCCCCCACCCCCCCGAGAAAATAGTGCTGCCCAAGGCTCTCCTCTGCCAGCTATCCAAGCACCAGCCCTGCTGTTTGCCTTCACGGACCGGAGGGGAGATTAGTGATCTCCCTCCCCGGCCCACAGAGACACATTACTGGCAGTCGGCAGGGGAGGGAGAGAGAGAACCCTGGGGCGCTCTTACCTGCAGCTTTGCCAGGTTCTCTTCTGGCAATCATGGAGCGTTGCCGCGGTTACCATGGCAACGCTCCGTTCTCGCGAGAGTGAACTCTTGCCTGA
Organism: Pelobates cultripes; assembly: GCA_933207985.1. Classification (NCBI taxonomy): domain Eukaryota; kingdom Metazoa; phylum Chordata; class Amphibia; order Anura; family Pelobatidae; genus Pelobates; species Pelobates cultripes. Next base: position 111,303,625 of record OW240912.1, on the reverse strand, counting down.
GCTGCAGGTTAGAGTTCACTCCCCCACTAGAACCGCCAGGGACTGGAAGAAAGCAATGTCTCCCCCTCCCTCAGCAAAGGTAAGACGGGAGGGGGGACATTAACTAGATTTATTTAATTATTTAATAACTAAATATATATATATATATATATATCTTTAATCTGCCTCCCTATCCCCTCACACACTGCACCACACACAGCCCCCCTGTTCCCTCACACAAACTATAACCCCCTACACACTGCACCACACACAAATATACAGCCCCCCTTACACACACAGCTTGACTATGAACTGATGTAACTTTCATTTGACATTAACTTTTCACGTTGATGCAGCAAATCTGACGAAACTGCACATATAGTTCAGTGAATGCATTATTGCACAAAAAACATGACAGATTCTGCAGTGTATAATCTCCTTTGACTGAATGTTGCAAGTTCCTTCTGAATTATGCAGCTGCCAGATGACATGACATTAAATGTGGTTGGTCCCCATCTGCTTAGGCATTATTACAGAGTTCGTATAAGGATTTGTAGCTAAGTATATTTGATCAGTATCAAAATTATGTTTTTTGAAAATTAAATAAATTGTCTCTTCCTGAAATGCAGCTGTGGAACTACACTGGTGCAGCTGTTGCGGCTGCACCCGTGCCCGCACACTAAGGGGGCCCATTGGGTGGCCCATTTGCTTAGGGCCACCCAATGACAAAGCGTTTCCTTGGATCCAGTTGTGTTCTGCAGCCTTTTAACAGAGCAATTGAGCCCCTGTAATCTCGGCAGCACTATAAGATGTGAAAGCCAGTCTCTTCCCGGATGCGTATCAGTGTGTGTCTGTGTATGTGTATCAGTGTCTGTAGCAGTGTATATGTGCATACATCTCAGCATTCAAACTCCAACACTACACACAAATGCATACCTGCATTCAAACATCAACACTACAGACAAGTAAAGCACTGCTTTCAAATGGCAACAATACATAAAAACACACAACACTAAACACAAATACACCCCTACATTCACACACACATACGTAACAAAAACATGCTTATATTCAAATACACAAACACTGCTCAATAAAGTCCTGCAAAGACCTTGTCAAATGGTAGATCCCCAGCTGTTAAAATATTTCTTACAGGTTTCTGCCAGCCCCCAGGTACATACAGGGAGTGCAGAATTATTAGGTAAATGAGTATTTTGACCACATCATCCTCTTTATGCATGTTGTCTTACTCCAAGCTGTATAGGCTCGAAAGCCTACTACCAATTAAGCATATTAGGTGATGTGCATCTCTGTAATGAGAAGGGGTGTGGTCTAATGACATCAACACCCTATATCAGGTGTGCATAATTATTAGGCAACTTCCTTTCCTTTGGCAAAATGGGTCAAAAGAAGGACTTGACAGGCTCAGAAAAGTAAAAAATAGTGAGATATCTTGCAGAGGGATGCAGCACTCTTAAAATTGCAAAGCTTCTGAAGCGTGATCATCGAACAATCAAGCGTTTCATTCAAAATAGTCAACAGGGTCGCAAGAAGCGTGTGGAAAAACCAAGGCGCAAAATAACTGCCCATGAACTGAGAAAAGTCAAGCGTGCAGCTGCCACGATGCCACTTGCCACCAGTTTGGCCATATTTCAGAGCTGCAACATCACTGGAGTGCCCAAAAGCACAAGGTGTGCAATACTCAGAGACATGGCCAAGGTAAGAAAGGCTGAAAGACGACCACCACTGAACAAGACACACAAGCTGAAACGTCAAGACTGGGCCAAGAAATATCTCAAGACTGATTTTTCTAAGGTTTTATAGACTGATGAAATGAGAGTGAGTCTTGATGGGCCAGATGGATGGGCCCGTGGCTGGATTGGTAAAGGGCAGAGAGCTCCAGTCCGACTCAGACGCCAGCAAGGTGGAGGTGGAGTACTGGTTTGGGCTGGTATCATCAAAGATGAGCTTGTGGGGCCTTTTCGGGTTGAGGATGGAGTCAAGCTCAACTCCCAGTCCTACTGCCAGTTCCTGGAAGACACCTTCTTCAAGCAGTGGTACAGGAAGAAGTCTGCATCCTTCAAGAAAAACATGATTTTCATGCAGGACAATGCTCCATCACACGCGTCCAAGTACTCCACAGCGTGGCTGGCAAGAAAGGGTATAAAAGAAGAAAATCTAATGACATGGCCTCCTTGTTCACCTGATCTGAACCCCATTGAGAACCTGTGGTCCATCATCAAATGTGAGATTTACAAGGAGGGAAAACAGTACACCTCTCTGAACAGTGTCTGGGAGGCTGTGGTTGCTGCTGCACGCAATGTTGATGGTGAACAGATCAAAACACTGACAGAATCCATGGATGGCAGGCTTTTGAGTGTCCTTGCAAAGAAAGGTGGCTATATTGGTCACTGATTTGTTTTTGTTTTGTTTTTGAATGTCAGAAATGTATATTTGTGAATGTTGAGATGTTATATTGGTTTCACTGGTAATAATAAATAATTGAAATGGGTATATATTTGTTTTTTGTTAAGTTGCCTAATAATTATGCACAGTAATAGTCACCTGCACACACAGATATCCCCCTAACATAGCTAAAACTAAAAACAAACTAAAAACTACTTCCAAAAATATTCAGCTTTGATATTAATGAGTTTTTTGGGTTCATTGAGAACATGGTTGTTGTTCAATAATAAAATTAATCCTCAAAAATACAACTTGCCTAATAATTCTGCACTCCCTGTACATACGTGTAGAGCCGTGCAAAGATTTTTGGCTATGCATTTTACTGCCTACTCCCAAAAAATGCATCTTCACCTTTGTATCCATTACCTCCCCCCCTCCCCTTTTGAATTTCTTACCCTTTTGTATGTTTCTCATCCCCTCTTTTGAATGTCTTACCCCTTTAGTATACTTTATCTCCTTTGTGTCTTACACCACCCTTTAGTGTATCTTATCCGCCATTCATCCTCTTTGTGTGTCTTATACCCCCCTTACACCCTCCTTTTGTGATTCTTACTCCCCTCTTTTGTGTGTCTTTTCTGCTCCATGTATGTGTTTTCTTCCATTTTCCAGTCTCTCTGTCACTTTTTTCCTTTCTTTTGTGTGTGTCTTTTCACCGTCCCCTTTGATTGTCTCTTTCGCCTCTTCCCCATCCCCTCTGCGTGTCTCTTCCTGCAAGCACAATGTCTCTTTCCACCCAACCCCTCTGTTTCTCTTTTTCCCCTTCCCCGCTATGTGTCTTTCTCCCCCCCCAAACCCTTTTGTGGGTCTCCCCAAGCCCCTTTGCGTGTCTCCCGCCCAGTCCCTTTGCATGGCTCTTTCTCTTTCCACAGCCCCTCTGTGTTTCTCTTTCTCCCTTATACCCTCTGTGTGTCTATTTTCACCATAGCCCCTATGTGTGTCTCTTTTTTCCCACAGCCCCTCTGTGTGTCTCTTTCTCCCCAGCATCTTTTATATTTCCAGCCCCAGCACTTTGACTCTTTCACTCAGCCACTTTTGTGTGTCTCATCCACACTCCAGTCTGTTTGTGGTCTCTTCCTCTCCCCTTGTGTCTTTGTGGTCTCTTCTTCTCACCCAGTCCTTTGTGGTATCTTTCCCCCCAAATTACTTCTATGTAGCATTGCTGTGCGGACCATGGAAAAGAATCTGTATCCTCTACCTGGTCTGACAGGAAGTTGCTGCTTCCTGTCAGAAAGGGTAGAGGATACAGAAGGTCTGTTACTGCAGTCCACGCAGTCACGATACATGGAGTGACTGGCAAGAGGGGGAGCACAATACTATGCGCTCCCCTCCTTCCAGGTACCCAGAGAATGCGCCCATGGACCGGTTCCCCCTAAGGCGGTCAGCTCTACTGACATGGTTCTGTTGGCCCTACTTATGTATGTGTGCGAGCATCATCTTCTCTGAATAAATTGTGTGTATTTGTGTCCACTGACTTGATTTTTATGTTTGTATACTGAGGAGAAGACTTAAGCAACACTGTTACTCCCTCTTCTTCCAAAAAGTTAGAATCTTTATGAAATACCTAACTAAGCTATAAATTTACTGAAATCCCAACCCAGTCAAAAGATATACTTGTAGGGAGGGACTACTTTGTCTCAATATTTTTTCTCTACCTGATAAAGCTTGACACAAGAAGGAGGAGCTACTCATATCAAGTTTGTCATTTCCCCCAGTGGTCACCAGTGACGACTGTAGGGAAATTAACTCTTTCTGTGGAGGCCCCCTGGTGTCATGGGATCCTCTATAGACCTCAATGCTATACTCTAGCACATGCGAAAGTGCCAGGAGCAGAAGATGAGCAGACAAAAGATGATGGAAGTGGCTTTGAGGGACAAGTTCACCTTTGCCTGCATCCTTCTGGCCACTGGAATCCCCAGCGGTGATGTTATTGTCAGGGGTCTTAGAAAATTATGAAAACTCCCCAGACAGTGACAGATCTGATTTAAAGGAACACAATAGGGTCAGAAACACAAACATGTATCCCTGACCCTATAGTGTTAAAACCACTATCTAGCCCCCCTAGTCCCCACTTGCCCCCCTAAATATTGTAAATTCCAGTCTGCTACTGCTGGCTCTGCAATTGATCTGCCTGCTTGGCTGACAACATCAGGAGTGATTCTCTCAGCCAATCACATAGGAAAGCACTGGATTTGCTGAGACTGTCAAGGATGCAAATCAGGGGCAGAGCCAGTACAAGCCAAACTCAGCCCTGGTCAATCAGCAGCTCCTCATAGCGATGCATTGAATCTATGCATCTCTATGAAGAAAGTTCAGTGTCTCCCTACAGAGGGTGGAGACACTAAATGTGTGCAGCACTCCTCAGGAAGCACCTCTAGTAGCTATATAAGGAGTGGCCAGTGGTGTTATCCCTAGGCTGTAATGTAAACAATAAAAATGAAAATCCAGCGCACTCCCTTATCTTCTAAACCGCTACTTTGGTGCTTACTGATTTTGTTAGTTTTATTAAAAACACCTAATCTAGGCAAAAAATAATGGGGGTTTAGTTACATTATATGATCATACATTACATAAGCCTGCCACAACGTCAATGTACCCCATATTTGGCAGGTCCTATTCTGTCTGTTAAATGAGCTACTCACTTGGGCAAATCCTTCCATCTCGAGTTCTCTGCAGTACAAGGCTAAACAGGGTTCTGAGATGAGGCACCTGTGACAGGGAGGGGTGCAAAACCAAGGAGCTGGCTATACTCCTAAACATATATATATATATATATATATATATATATATGAGAAAACAAGGGGTTGGCTGCACTCACCTGAACATGCTTAAACGGGGTGCTGCTGGGGGCCAATAAGTACAGTAAAAATGAAAATCCAGCGCACTCCCGTATCTACTAAACAGGTACTTTGGTGTTGACCGATTTTGTTAGTTTTATTAATTTACTGGTAGATAAAGCCTGTGTCTACTTAGACAAGCTAATCTTTTAAGATACTGCTTGACTCCAAGCACCTAAAGCATGCTAGTTTGATGAATTACATTATGTGTGAAGAGTGTGTGCTCTTTTATTTCTATTTTACAAAGTGTAAATTTCAATAGAAATGTAATTATAAGTTAACATTGTTACACCCCACACACTCAACCAGACAATCTATCCTGTTACTTCCTGATTCTTTAGCTCAATGAAGCTAAACTCTAGAGGCAGCACCTGCCTTGCAAAGACTTCTCATTGAACTGCATTGGGAATTCTGTGATTGGACAGCCACAGAAAGTCTGGGCAGGGCAAAGGAGGAGGGCTCGGAAAGGCAACAGACAACAGAAATGTATCTTTTGCAAGCAGTTTGTAGATATATCCCCAATAAAAAAAAAATTGCATTGTAGGTATAACTACTAAATGTTGATATTTTAATTTATTTATTTAC
>OW240912.1:111278724-111295008 GCA_933207985.1 Pelobates cultripes | reverse complement strand
CACACACACACACACACACTGCACCCCTGACACACACACACACACACACACTGCACCCCTGACACACACACACACACACTGACACCACACACACACACACACTGACCCTGACACTCACACACACACACACACTGCACCTGACACACACACACACACACACACTGCACCCCTGACACACTCACACACACACACTGCACCCACACACACACTGCACCCCTGACACTCACAGCACCACACACACACACACTGCACGTCACCCTCACAGCACACACACACTGCACCCCTGACACCTCACAGCACCCTCACACAGTGGTATCCAGTTTGTGCTGCCTAGGCAGGACAAAACTCAGGCCCCCCTCCCACGCCACCCCCACCCAACCCTCCCCCACCCAAATACACACACACAGTCAGACACACACACACACACACACAGTCAGACACACACACAGAAACAAACACACACACACACAGTCAGAGACACACACAGTCAGACACAAACACACACACAGTCAGACACAAACACACACACACAGTCAGACACATGTGCACACACACTCACAAACACACAAACACAGACACAAACACAGACAGTCAGACACACACACAGTCAGACACAAACACACACACAAACACACACACACAGTCAGACACATACACACACACACAGTCAGACACATACACATACACAAACACACACACAGTCAGACACAAACACAGACAGACACAAACACAGTCAGACACACACACACACACAGACAAACACCACACAGTCACACACACAGACACAAACACACTCACAAACACAGTCAGACACATACACACACACACAGTCAGACACATACACAGACACAAACAGTCAGACACAAACACACACACAGTCACACACAAAGTCAGACACAAACACACACACACACACACACACACACTCACAAACACAGTCAGACACAAACACACACATTAACTTTTTTTAAAATTTAAATCCCCCCCCAGCACTCCCAAAGGTAAGGGGGGTCTCTATCCCTGGTGGTCCGGTGGCTGCAGGTCAGGCGGGCGGCTGGCGAGGGAGCACTTCCTATGAGCTGACTGCTCAGCTCCCTCGCGCGCCGGCTGCAGAGTGAGGCTGGGAGCCGGAAGATGACGTCATATCCCGGCTCCCAGCCTCACTCTGCGGCGCGCGAGGGAGCTGAGCAGAGAGCTCATAGGAAGTGCTCCCTCGCCAGCCGCCCGCCTGCCAGCGCCGCCCGCCCGCTCGGGATGTCTGTTAGCCGCGAGGCTAACTAGGCATTTGCCCTGGGCATTTGGGGGGCGGCGTTTTTTGCCGCCCCCTGAAAAATGCCGCCCAAGGCAAATGCCTTGTTTGCCTCGCGGCTAATACGCCCCTGCCCTCACACACACACACTCTGCACCCCTGACACTCACAGCACCCTCACACACTGCACCCCTGACACGCACATCACACACACTGCACCCCTGACACTCACAGCTTCCTCACATGCATACACTGCACCCTCACACACAGCTTCGTCACATGCACATAGCACCCTCATGCAAACACAGCACCCACACACTGCACCCATCACACACACAGCACCCTTACCCACATAGCACCCTCACGCAAACGCAGCACCCATCACTCACACACACACTGCACCCCTCTCTCACACACACTACACCCCTTACACACACACACACAGAGCACCCTCACACACACTGCGTAATATGCTTTCCTGGCATTTTTGTCTCCTGGTATCCCAACTATGGAGACACCAGAGACAAATTTCAAGCAAACACAGTGCAAGCATGTTATTAAATTTGCTTGCGCTGTGCAGAACAAATACAGGGTATTTTTCTCATGCCAGAGCTCTTCAGCAGAGCTCTGCGCATGGTCTACCCTGGAAGAGCATTGAACCAACATGCTCACCCGCATGGTCTACCCTGGAAGAGCATTGAACCAACACACCCTATCTGGCCCCGCCCCCTTTTTAGTGGGCCGCTGTAATTAAAAAATGCCTGGGCCGAATTTTCTTCCCAGTCCGGCCCTGTTTACACGTGAGACTTTGCTGAATACAAATATGTGTATTTTATTGCAGTAAAAGCAAACAGTATTATGACATTCGCAGTTAAAATGTCATGCAGAATTAAAAAAAATCATTAAAATCTTATTTTCTCCCATTTTTTTTATATTTTATATTTTATTCATATTAAATTATGTTTAATATGTGATTGCTAAATATTTACTACTAGAAATCTAAAAAAAACTGTGCATCACGTGAAAGAAGTATTATTTGTATTATTTAATGATGGAATTTCCAGAAAAATGTTGCTTCTCCTTAAAAGGAAAAGATCACAATCATCTCTTTCTCATATTTAAACATGAAGGACAATAATGAATATTAAAACTAATGGACACCATGCATGTTTCCTGTTAGCAGAGGTGTAACAAAATCATGATGTACTACGGGGCAAGTCCTTTATTTCCCCTAAAAAAAATCTCAGTTTTCCCATATTGGTTATTTTGAGTTAGATTTATTCTTACTGGATTAATTTATTTATTTTGCAACATTAACTGGGGAACGCTGGACATGTCTGTTTCTGTGTTTTGTTGGCTACAAAACTGACACTGTCTAAATTGCTCTGATTTAATACAGAGGTGGCTTATTATCAAACACAAGTTAAATGAACTTAAGGAATTGCATAAGCTCAATTTGTAAACTATTACTAATTTAATGAGCCAAGAAAGTTGCTTGTGCTGTTGCACAGGGTATTAGGGAAATGTTCATGAAAATGCAGGATTTAACCCTTGGTGTGGCTGCTACATAATAAAAAACACAAAATACAGTAAAAAAAAAATTCAGTCTTTTTGTAAATGTTTCCTATAGGCCTATATGTACTATTATTTTTAAAGCAAGTTATTTTTAAAGTCAGTGCATTAAAATGGCCATATTCCCGTATAAAATAATATTAAAATACTTACTGTAAGAAGCAGGCATTTGTTCTCTTTAATTGCACCCATGCAGCCGATGAATCCAAAAACCATAATGATGCATCCAGTTACAATCAATATATTGCCGACAGTTAACGAGGATGTTTCTGGGACTAGGGTTCCATATATATCATTTACCAAATAGTAGATGCCCATAGCGATGATAGAACATCCAGCTACCTAAAAAATAAGAACACATTGTGTTTAAACATTCTGTTACAGTTGGGGTAAATATCTACAACCACAAGTACTTTTGGACATTTTCCACACAGACCTGTCAGACTTATATAGTATACATCTCAGACATGTAGAAACTTCTTACAGATGTCTATGCAGAGCCGTGAAGCATTTATTAATTATACATAAAAAAAATTTCAAATGGCTAAGATGAACAATTTGTACTAAAGGTGTGCTTCAGGGGGATTTGGGGAATTATTAGTTGAATTTATGATTTGTTGATAGTGATTTGTACAATAGATTAACTCCTTAAGGACATAGGCAATTGTCCACATTATGAACTTAAACAAATCCTTGCATTTGAGCTATAGGCTTGTTCCTTTGCAATTTAAAGGGACACTGTAGGCACCCAGACCACTGCAGCTCATTGAAATGGTCTAGGTGCAGTGTCCCAGTCCCACTTAGTCCTGCAATGTGTGTCATTGGAGTGTTTGAGAAACTGCAATAATTACATTGCGGGACTAAGTCTGCCTCTAGTGACTTCAATCAGACAGCCACTAGAGGCACTTCATGTTTGCCAGGGGATGCTAGATGTCCTCACGTTCTGCATGGGGACATCCAGCATCAGTTGAATCCCCAATTGGGTGAGTACAGAAAGAGTTTTTTTTATCCCTTTCAATGCTGGAGGGTACATGAAGTGGGTGCAGAGGGAACTATAGTGTAAGGAATATAGATTTGTATTCCTTACACTATATTAACCCTTTAAGGATTTCTCTTCAGTTGCCCCCATATATATATACACACACACATATACACACACACATACACATACATATATATACACACATATATATATTATATCATTCTTGAAATGGCTTTCATTTAATATCCTATGTATGCCCAACATAACAGTATATGTGCATAAAATGTTACAAATGGGAAAACATTTAGAAAAAAACACATTGTTTACATTTTTGCTAATATAATGTATATATATATATATATATATATATATATTACTTTTTATCTATATATGTATCTATATTGGTTCTTGATTGGATCAAAATGCAATAGCAAACTGAATTATATATGTTTTTAAACTAACTTACCCAAAATATTAAATTAAAAACAAACATCATATACTTCAGCACTCGGATGCATTCCTGAGACATGGTGATTTTTCTCCTGTAAGGTAACACAAATAATGATTAATATATATTCTACCATAAATTACTTGTATTAAAAAAATGGGACATTCTCGTATCTGTGAGTTGTTTTACATTCAGATCTGGATTTGCCTCTCTCATGCCCAGTTTTAACCCTAGTCCTTTATAAATTGTTTGTTTTATCTGACTGGATGGGTAAGGAGTGCCTAGCCATGTTCTAAGAGTAGGAGGATTTGTTTCATTTCAGAGTATGTGGCTGGGTTGGTGGGCATAAGTTGGATGTCATGTGTGGCCTAATTGCAAATGTACAGATCTCTCTCTCTCTCTTTTTTTTTTTTTTTTTTTAAATCGGCAACTCACAAGGATTTATTTCACAGGGGGCATTTCAACATTTTCAAGCTGCTGTTTTCCACAAATTCTTTCTACGGTTTGTGGTGAATGTATTTGCACATACATACATTACATTGTGGCTGTGTATTTTGAGTAGAGTGTACATGGACCAATTCCAGGTCACTATATGTCCTGTGTATAGTAACTCCACACAAATAAAGGCTTTTCTTATTTTATGGGACATGTACAAAACAGTTTGTAAACTTTACTGTGTCCTGCCTAACTGTTGCTGAATGTTTTCTTTTCACTAAAAGTCTTAAACTAAAGGACTTCTCTATTAACTTCCTTGGTAGATCATTAATTGCAAAGGAGTTAAGTTCATTTTCTCATGCACATCATACACATAACCTTTATTTTAGAAAGTAGCGGTTTCACCACTTCCTGTGTTACAGCTACTGCTACTGCCCAGTGACATTCTCTGCCTGGACTAGAATCTGTTTTCTTTCAAAGTCACAGAGCACTTCTCTTTTTATCTGGGTGTTGTGCTTCCACAATAGACAATGAGTGTATATTTTGAGCTATTAGACTTTGCATCCATAAGTTTGCTATTTTTCATTTAGTGCACTCATGTATATTGCTTGCTTAAAGTCAGACCGGAGACATACTCTAAGTAGTAACTCTGCTAGGTACACCTGCACACCTGCTCATCAAAGCAAACATCTACTCAGCATATCATCTAAAAGATAATTCACTGTGTAAATTCATGAAGACATAGGCCCAAGTTCTCTACAAGTAGGTTCAGAGATTTCTCTGAAACACTCCTGACTATCAGACACTGCACTACTCTCTGGGAAGGGTAAAAGGCAGGAAAATGCAGACTCTGAATTTAAAGCGTCCACGAGAAACATGCATGTAATGGCCATAATATGCAAATTCAGATGGTTAAACATACAGTCATATGTATGTTTTCACAAGCCAATATGAAGTTCTTCAGTCATGGTGACATTGCCAGATGGAGCATCTGTTAAACCAGTTTTAAAATGTTATAAAGAATGGTCTGGAACGAATAAGCAACATCCAAACATCTATGCAGAAAACTGCAGAATGTTGGATCTTTAGTGATTATGAAAGGTGGTGTAAAGGAATACCCCATCACTTGATTCGGTAACTTTAGTTTCTTTTCTGTTCATTTGCTGGTTCGAACCCACATAGTTCGGTTCCCCAATGAGGACCACCTCTGTACCTCATTAGAACATGAAACACTAAGTATCCAGTATGAAACTACAACGGAAGCTATTACTAAAAGGCTCCCCTGGGTGGCCACCATTTCATGTAACCGAACACACGTGGTCGACTGAATGGATGGTGGCCATCTTGTCTCCCGAACGCAGGCATCGGTACCTGGTCGATGAGTGTCTGGAACTTATTTCGGCTAGCCACTCCCGCGAACACTGCTGAATTTGGAACTGCTGTCCGTTCAAGTTCCCAATCACCTAAACGAACGGCGTTCAAGAGATTTAAACTACCGAATGGGGGGAGCATTCGACACTTAAAAGCATTCAGATATTGCATATGGTTTTCCTATAAAACCCCTCGAACTGAGACCGTTCGTTGCCACGATTTCTCTGGAACTATTTTGGGCTTCTACCTCATGGCCGGCCGGTCAAAACTGTACCTCGATGGAAATTCCAAACCATCAAACCGATCAGAGTGCTTTTTGGATATGTTAAGCACTCAGATCAGGGCTATCTGGGTATGTGAGGGGTTTCCATGTATTTTGGGGGTACCTTTGGGGTGTTAAAATGTTTTATGTTTTGGGAGGGAGATAATTAAGTTGTAAGTTTCCTGACTCAATTATCTTTCAGGCACAGGGAGGAGTTTACTGTATGTATAAATTGAGAGTGCTTGTCTGCTTTAAACAGATCTACTCCCAGCATTCAGTCTTGACTAATGTGTGGAGGAAAGGCGATACCAGTGATATATACTTTCATGAGTGCTAGAGCTATGTTATTTTGGGAAAGGGAGTCCGTGGCGATGATATACTGGCAGTCCGCCACAGGTGGAGTTTGGGAGGGACCAAAAATTGTTATGGGCTCAATCACCAAGTATTTTTTCTTTTTTTATTTACATTATATATTTGTGAGTGCAGAAATAGACAAACAGGCTTGGGGTGCCCCAACGGCGGACCACAAGCATAACATAAGACAAAACATTTGGGACAATTCGAGAAAACATGCACATTTTATTATGATATAATAGTTAGTTCTAGTTAGACTGCTATGTCTAGTGTATGGTTGAGTATTATACAACTGAACTATGGTGTCAAAGCATCAAAACAGTAATTGGAAGGCGAGTCAGCAAGCTAGGCTAATAAAACTACTTGTCAAGTGTAGCTAAGACCCATTTAGGTGAGTAATTATAGACATAGGGAGTGCTAGCACTTTAAAAGTAGATAGGAAATTTAGCTGAATACTGTAGGACAGAACCCTGGCACAATAAAGGAAAGTCAAATTCATTCTCATCATGGGGTAAGGATAGTTCCCAGGTATTTTTGTATAGCAATTCCCCTAAAGAAGGAGAGGTGGAAATATAGCATTGGTGCACAGATTGTGTATGCTTACCATTCTCACAAGTGAGCAAAAACTATTTTGAGACCAGAGTAGGGATTTACCGAAGGGCAAGTTACTGAGTTTCTCTAATCTTTTGTTCATTCTCATAGTTCTCATATTCTTTGTTTTTCTTGCAATGCATTAACTTGGCTCTCTTTAAGTTAAAAGGGTATGGACCCCGTGCTCACTGTGCCTAGTGGGGTAACAGCTACACCTCACCGACGAGGCCTAAAGATGGCCGAAACGATCATCTCGGACTGCTGTATCTCTTGTGCAGAGTGAACATGCTGGCATTTTGGTTTTGGAATGCCCTTAATAGGGATCAAACTTATATGCTTCAGAAAAGTTCTCTCTGAAATAGCACAAGTAAGCAAAACATATTTTGAGACCTGAGCGGGGATTTACCAAAGGACATGCTAATGTGTTTCCCTAAGCTTTTGTCTGTTCTCAGAGTTCTCTTGTTCTTTGATTTTAAAGGACCACTCTAGGCACCCAGACCACTTCAGCTTAATGAAGTGGTCTGGGTGCTAGGTCCCTCTAGGATTAACCCTTTTTTTTAATAAACATAGCAGTTTCAGAGAAACTGCTATGTTTATGTTAGGGTTAATCCAGCCTCCAAATCCTCTAGTGGCTGTCTCATTGACAGCCGCTAGAGGCGCTTGCGTGCTTCTCACTGTGAAAATCACAGTGAGAAGACGCAAGCGTCCATAGGAAAGCATTGTAAAAGCTTTCCTATGAGACCGGTTGAATGCGGGCGCAGCTCCTGCCGCGAGTGCGCATTCGGCCGAAGAGGAGGGTCGGAGGCGGAGAGGAGGAGGAGAGCTTCCCGCCCGGCTCTGGAAAAAAGGTAAGTTTAACTCTTCTCCTCTCCCCAGAGCCCGGCGAGAGGGGGTCCCTGAGGGTGGGGGCACCCTCAGGGCACTATAGTGCCAGGAAAACGAGTATGTTTTCCTGGCACTATAGTGGTCCTATAAGTAGAAAAACCCAACTCTGTAATAGTGTATTTAAATATACATATAATAACCTATTATAAATTACAATTCTCCTTTCAGGAAGACAATTTTACGAATTCCTTGTTTTATGTTCTATGCTCTTATGTTTGTTCTAATACTTTTTGTTTTTTTGTCGTTTTATTTCACACTTATTGCAGAGAACAGAATTCTGCCTCTGTTCTAATCTAGGCTTGATAATTCCTAAGGATCAATTGCGTCAGACTTTCCCGTACAATGTAATAAAGCAATTAGCAGAATTCTTAATCATGCTATTGTATTAGAGCACCTTGAAGTGGTCATTGCTGGTAATTTGGAATACATATTTTTTTATAGGTGACATCATTATATTATACCTGATGTCCATTATTTGGGCATGTGGTTATTAGTACTGGCACAAATCAACTCATAGAAGATAAGGACATCATTCTTGTTATAAAAGAATGAACATATAAGAAAATGGAAAGAACGAAAAACTAAATATACTTTTTAAAATTATTTTCATTGGCATTTTGCCAAAAGCACCAAAATAGATACATTCATTACCTATTGAATAACACTTACCAATTTTTCTATATTCTCATTTCCCTGTTTAATTCCTTTTCATTTCTGCTACTACTTGTTGCTAGTGTCATGCAACACGATTTCATATCTAACTAGAAAAGCTACAATTTCTGGGGAAATTGTGTGAAGTGTTCTTGCCTCCACCAGTAGTCTACAACTGGAGTGGGCGGAGTAACTGTTTTCATTTATATAGCACATTTAATTGCAATGTTGTTGCACAGTTACATTAAACCATACATTTATAAAAACATTAGCAGGTGTTCAAAAGGCCCTGTCTATGACATCACTTGCTGCTGCAGCTTGGCACAGGTCAGAGAATTTTGGCGGTTGCCATCTTCAGATGGTCGTATTTTAAAAACTATAAAATCTACAGCGACGAGCTTTATATTATGAGAATCACAAGACCCAGACCTACATTTTGATGCATAGTATGTCTCTGAAGTATTAAAAATGAAGGCACAGTCGCAGTTTAGAAATTGCACTTCAAATTTGAGCTTTATAGAGTAAAGTTTCAATGAATGTCAATGGACGGCATTAGTTGCAAACAAATGATTATATTGTGAAAACTATCAGGACTATGGCTTAGCCGTTGACATGTTTAGTGGCAGCAGGGATATCTGAACGTTTTGATATAAGATTTGTGTAGGTGGGCCTGAAAATAAAGGAGTGGTGGCAGTTTAGAAATCATGTCCTGATTTTTCAGCTTTTGCCAGCTCCCACTCTAGCTTTGCCATTCATTCCTATGGGACAAATTTCGCCACAAGAACGACGATATTCCGTGAACCATTCGGCGAAACGCTCCACAAAGTAATAGCAATCCGATCGGGAACAATCTGCACGTTTTGGTAAATTTTTGTCTATGTAGTGTAAAAACTGTGGGAGGAGTTAGGGTGGCAAATTTGGCTATAATAAGAATAATAATATATATGTGAGATAACAATAAGTGGTCTTGCTATGCAAGAACACTTAATAACATGCACTGATAATTGTCATACTCCCTCCAAAGGAATAGAGACACCATATTGTCTAAAACAGCAACTCAACGACCGAGTAAGCTCCTATTCTCAAAGGATATTTATAGTTTTACATGTATTATTCCTGATGTTATGTTAGTGTGATCTAGGCTGATCAGCCTAGGGTTGTAGTTGAAACAGGGTATTAGCCCTGTAGGTCATTGCTCCCATAATTTGGTCTCCAGAAGTTAGCACAGGAGATCAGATACAGCAATATGCTGTTGATTATGTGATTCTAACTGATTGTCCAAAGGTTGCAGTAAAATAGATCAAATTTAATTTTATAAACAAAATTTATATATATAACTTCCATTATCATCTAAAAATAATAAATTATTTATTTGTCCACATACTTAATAAATTATTTTTTCTATTTTATTTAAGAGCTGAAGCAGGTAAACAGCCACTGTGGGCAGACTTAGAGCTGCAATTTAAACATTGCAGTTCTCTGGAATTGTAATGTTTAACATTGCAGCTCTAAGTGCAAAAGTAACAGTGCACCCAGACCACTTCAATGAGCTGAAGTGGTCTGGATGCCTACAGTGTCCCTTTAAGCAAAGTGCTTAGGGTGGATTCATAGAATTTTAGTTCACATATCATTAAAAAAAATTATTGATTGATTGTGTTTCCTTAGATTATTAAGTGGTTAAATAGATGGTGCACAATTTTTATATAATTAATATTATAATTACTGTTATAATATATAATTACTGTAATTACTGTATATATTCGTGTATAGATATATAAAAATAAAACTAATATACAAAACACGTAATAAGATTAATGATTAAAGATAATAAAAAGAGTTGATAGAATAATTAAAATTAATTATAAGTCTAATTAAAAATAATAAAAAATATAAAATAGGGGGAGGAGCCTAACCACCGGGCTGGAAGGACGTGCTGAGAATCAGCTCCTGACAAAACGCGACATATTTAGGGGAGAATACCCCAAAAATTGGCGCGTTCACCTGCCAAAGGAGACGGGTCGGTGAAACCCAGGGGCATCAGTTGATACTAAAATCAAGACACACACTTCCCGGGAACCCACAAGATGCATATGAGGCCTACCACTGCCTCCTCGGTGCACTCGCCTCCTTCTCCCCCCCCCCCATTGGACCGGCGGGGTTTTTCCCGGTCCTCACTGGACACCAGGAGCAACAAGCCGAGACAGTACTACAAGCCTGAACCTGAAACACAGTTGTGTAGCCCCCCACATAGCGCACATAAGATGGCGACTTACAGCACAGTGCACATGAAGAGCTTGCAGCCAACGCAAAAGCAACAGTATGGTTGCAGAGTCTAGAGGCGATTTTTAACCTCTTCTGGGACAAACTCCTGGAACGGCAGCGAGCAGCCGAACCGAGATGCCTGAACCACAAACGGCAGGTGAGCGGAACCGGAGGCAGCAGGGAGTCAGGCAAAAACCCTTGGGCCCAACGCTATCACATCCACTCACCCACATCCTACCTGGCCCACCCGGGCTGCGAGCCACAGGGCAGAAAGCCCGGAAGCATCGCCCACTGCTACAGAGGCACAAGTGTCGCAAGTGACAGAAGACCACCTGCCCCTCTATCACTCCGGCACATGGAAAAAACCCGGGCTCCAGAGGTAGCCAAGTTTGTGGCCAAGAGATGCAGGCCTGCACACCAGCCTGGGGCTGGAGGGACACCCTCACTAGCATCTGCACAGCGGCGGACCGCTGAGGGCCCCTGACGGGCACCAACCGTTTCCATAAAGAGGGCATTGGATGAAAGAGACTTTTCCAGCGGCCTCCTGATCACGTTGCAAGAAGACCATGCAATGATACTAGCCCTACCAGGTCACCTAAACAAGACTGAAGTTTATTGGACGGCTTACCTTAAGCTTAACATTAACCTGTACTTAGCTCAGCATGTTTATTTTACATTATTTCATGTAGCTTGTATCCGAGCCACATAACCCACCTTGCACGCAGCCTGTACATTCACTAGTTACAGTAGACTGGGGGCACCTCTATTATGGTAATTCGTGTTTATCTTACTTTATCAAACACATTTTTGCAAGCAGCTACTACTTGGTAGCACTTATGCACTGAATTAGCGAAGGTTTATTTCATTTTATTTACAGTTCAGGAAGGGAGAGAGATTCAGGTAGGCATCTGTGGTCAATCCACAGTGCCGAGGTAGTTAGGAGAGACCTACTCTAAGAAGTCTTAGGTTTTGGGGCTGCAATGGAATCTTTTCTTTTTGAGTAATTAACTCCTTCCTCTTTAGTCCAAGATCCCATATTTAACCTCTAGTTATACCTGATTTTTCTGTCCGATAGCTGGGACAATTTAGAACAGTTTAGACTTAGACCTGACTAGTGGATAAGCTGATTCTAGATTCTATAATAATTGGTGCAATAGATTTAGTTCTGAAAATTGTGCATTAATTTCCTAAAGTTGACAATTTGTGTCTTTAATTTATGGTTTTAAGTAATGGTTTGATTTTTGTTTCTTTCTTTATATATATATATATAGTATTAACTTGATATGAATACATTTTGCTTTTGTTTGTTGGAAATTGATTGTGATTATTATCCACACGGTAATACTTGTTTATCAGTACTTGTTCAAACTCAATACATGTCTCAGATGTATTTTCTGATCCAACAATTGATACAATCACGGGTTCCTCTATAGAACTCAATGCTGTATTGCTGTATGTGTCTGGAAGATGTAGGTGCCCACAAGGGACAGGTTCAGGTAAATTAAGCCCACCCCGGCCACAAGACTCCCAGTGGCAATGTCACCATTTGGTGTTGTGCAAATTATGCAAAGTGGTGCTTTAACAAGTGATTTGGGGTCCACCATTTGCCTGGTTTAATTTTGTCTAAATATCCCCTGCTTTTTGTACACTTGTGGACCAATTTTTGATCCTTCTCTGTTACTTACAGTGTAACAATGCATTCAGCTTATGTCAGTATTTTTTTTCGGTGCTGTAGGTAAAAGAAGAGCTTTGACTCTGTCAGCTGTAGCACTGGAGAGGTCAAGCCCACATCAAGGTGGGCCTTCAACCATCTTTATATGGCTTTTGTGTTTTGGAGCTGTGCTCAAAAAAGTAAAACAAACTCAGACCCTGTTCTGCAAAGTCTGTTGAAATTTAAGATGAGGAATGATGCTGTAACATTGACTATTTAAATGAAGTCTACTTGGAATCTGTATTCCCACAGAGGCTTCTAAAATCCTCCTCTTTGGAAAGTAAGAGAAAGTAAATGTTAAATGCAGATAAACTGTGGTATAAATTGTGCTATGATTAGTGACTGTCAGTAACCCATTCTCACTGACCAGCAGTAAGCTATTTTATCAGAGTTTGTTAGGAAACTTTACTATGCGTAAAGATTTTCATGTATATTTAAAATATTTCTGTGTATGCTGCTGTGATTATATATATTTGCGGACAACTGCAGGGAATGGTGGTCTGCTGACTTTCACCAAATATTTCTATAAATTAGTCTGCATCTTTACTTGTGTGCACCCTCAAACTAGTAGACGTTTTTCAATGACCTCAATAGTTTGAGAGAAAAAAAAAACCTTTGCAAAACCAAACTTCCTGTTACATTCTAAAAATGAAACACACCCGAAAATAAAGAAGAACTTGTGCTACTTGGTCAAAAGGAAACTAGACAAAATGACTGTCTTTTCACAGTGCATAATCTACCAGTTCTACCAATTAAAATGTATAAGTATTTTTATACTTTTATGTCTTTTTAAATGTACTTTGTGATCTTCTTACACTGTAATAATATCATCCTAATGTGATAACCTCACAGTTAAGGAATGTACACATCATCTAATCATATGATATACAGGTTAATGAAATAAGCACACATCAATTCATATAAGACAGCAGATATAATGAGTTCCTCATTTGGAAAGGTCTTTTTAAAGGATTATTCCAAGCACCAAAACAATTACACTACACTGCAGTGAAAGTGGTCCCAGGAGTACCCTGCTAATGTTTTGACACCTTACCTGCTCGCCTCCATGAGAGCCAGAAGCTCACTGCTTTGAGATAAGCATGGTAGTGTTAGAGCAAAATTAACCATAGGGATGACCTCAGGCAGTTGCATAGGGCACAGAAATTAGACAGTGGCCCTGGAACCATATATGTACCTGGCCCTATATGAAGAGTGAAGATGGACCCCCAAACTGTTAACTTGCCCAGAGTCCTGTGCGATCTTACTCTTTTTCTGGGTGGTGCAGGGCTTAGCACGTTGGCTGAGAGATATCACCTGATGCTTTCAGTCAATGAGCTGGCACCGAAGGGCATGATTTTTCTTAGGACAGCGATGTAGTCATGGCTGTAATCAGAGGAGCCTCGTGGATGCCTGGGGGAGTATGAACAAACACGTGGCCTTAGTTTAGCAAGGTTTTGGGCCTGTTCTTTGTACCAATAAACCACTCCCACCTAACACTGATTACTGCAGAATAGGCCACACACCCAGCCAATGATATTGACATAGGTGTTGGGTAGTTAGCAATTCTATCGGCCTTGTTCCCTTGTTCCTGCAGTGACAGAGTGGTACTAGCATCCAGTGGTGGCTGAGTATCTTTTTACTTACCCTGGTGTTTATGGGATATCTTCTGTGGGGTGTAATACATAGTTAGTGGGTTGATTAGAAATGTTGAATTTCCAGTGCTGGTTATTTTATTATAGGAATTAGGTTGTAGCCCTGCCGTAACCAGGACTATGTGTTTCGTATAATTGTTATGTTATTTTGGGGTTTCATATAAAGGTGGATTGTTTATTATTAGACATATGCAATTCGTTTCATTCCGAATGTAAATTCGGATTAATTTTGGCAATTCGGACAGTCGGATGCTTTGGAGGTTCAATTTCGGAAATGCCGAACCAAACTGAATTGCCGAAATGCCAAATTGTGGAATTGCCAAAGTGCCGAATTTCACAAGTGCCAAACCGAACCGAAGTGCCAAAGTGACAAATTTCCCCCTAACCTTACCCCTAACCCTCCCCCTAGCCCTAACACTACCCCTAACCATAGGTTAGGGTAGGGGCAGGGGTTAGGGTTAGGGAATTACCAAAGTCCCGAATTGTCGAAGTCTCGAATTTCGGAAGTGCCGAACCAAACCTAATTTTTTGTGGTGTGCCCACAATTCCCCTTTATTTCTCTGTCCCAGGCTGCATACCAAGAGCAAGCTTCTGTTTGTTAGTAAGAGAGGAATGAGAAGAGAGTGTACAAATGAGTCCTGAAAAGAGAATATTCAGAATTTATGATTTTTGAGAGAGAAGATATTAGAGCTCTGGTGTTTGTAAGATGGACAGGTAGACTGATTTGAAGAAAGATAGAGATTGTGTAGTCTTAAAACTGTATCCTGCAATTGTTCATCCATTACCACCTCCATCAGATACAAGACCATAGGAATGTATGATTTTTGCATTGCTTTCTTTTAGAAAGATTCATTTTTTTTTATTCCCATCATAATCATGATCACCAGTCTCAATAGCATCCAGCACTGCAAAGCTGGGGTATAAAAAACAACTAAGAACGTAAACTAAAATGTGTGATTTTATAATTACTTTACAAGTAAGCTGTATAAAACACAGCAAAACCAAGCTACAGTTCTTTTACACACACATTCTCTCTGAATCTACAACAAACAATTGAGAATTGACTAAATTCTATATAAATAGCAGTAGCATAATGTAGCATAAGCATAGCAGGGAAGTACCTTAAATGTACCGTATTTTTCGCTCCATAAGACGCACCTCACCATAAGACGCACCTAGTTTTTAGAGGAGGAAACCCAGAAAAAAAAAATATTCTGAACAAACTGTTCCATAGTGTTTCTTACTATGGGACAGTTTGTTCAGAATATTTTTTTTTCTCCCCTGTCCCATAATGATCTTTAACCCCCCTTTCCTCTGTCCCGTAGTGATTGTTAACCCCTCCTCCCCTGTCCCATAGTGTTCTTTAACCCCTCCTACCCTGTCCCATAGTGTTCTTTAACCCCTCCTCCCCTTGTCCATTAGTGTTCTGATCCCATAGTGTCCCCCCCTCCCATTGTCCCATAGTGCACTTTCCCTCCCATAGTGTCCCTCCATGCCATTGTCCCATAGTGTCCCCCCCTCCCATTGTCCCATAGTGCACTTTCCCTCCCATAGTGTCCCCCCATGCCATTGTCCCATAGTGTCCCCCCTCCCATTGTCCTATAGTGCACTTTCCCTCCCATAGTGTCCCCCCATGCCATTGTCCCATAGTGTCTCCCCCTGCCCTTGTCCCATAGTGTCTCCCCCTCCCCTTGTCCCATAGTGTCTCCCCCTCCCCTTGTCCCATAGTGTCTCCCCCTCCCCTTGTCCCATAGTGTCTCCCCCTCCCCTTGTCCCATAGTGTCTCCCCCTCCCCTTGTCCCATAGTGTCTCCCCTCCCCTTGTCCCATAGTGTCTCCCCTGCCCTTGTCCCATAGTGT
>OW240912.1:111264004-111278624 GCA_933207985.1 Pelobates cultripes | reverse complement strand
ACAGACATTTCCCCTCACTTTTGAGGGGAAAAAAAGTGCGTCTTATGGAGCGAAAAATACGGTAGTTTCACATATGATAACAGAATATTCATAAAATAATAATAGTATAAACATGTATATTTAGAACCACTATAGCATTAGGAACATGCTTTTTGACCTGAAATCCTTCATCACTTCCACAATCATCATCCAATCCAATGCTCCTCACAGAGGAGCTTTGTGGATAAGATGTACGTGCATATTGAGCGTCCAAACAAATTGTCCTCATAGAGGAACATCGAATCCAATGCTTCCTTATTAGTGTCATTTAATCACATTCGACATGTTCATGGACGTCGAACATCACATAACCAAGTGAAACTGTTAAATTGCTGTGGTCTAGATGCCTTTAGTGGTTAATCACTAGCTGTGTTGCTTAATCTATAACATTCACAGAAAGTAATTGTTACTCACATCTCTTACAGGGTTATTTAAAGGGACACTATAGTCACCTGAACAACTTTAGCTTAATGAAGCAGTTTTGGTGTATAGAACATGCCCCTGCAGCCTCACTGCTCAATCCTCTGCCATTTAGGAGTTAAATCCCTTTGTTTATGAACCTTAGTTACACCTCCCTGCATGTGACTTGCACAGCCTTCCATAAACACTTCCTATAAAGAAAGCACTATTTAGGCTTTCTTTATTGCAAGTTCTGTTCAATTAAGATTTTCTTATCCCCTGCTATGTTAATAGCTGCAAGAGCCTCCTGTATGTGATTAAAGTTCAATTTAGAGATTGAGATACAATTATTTAAGGTAAATTACATCAGTTTGAAAGTGAAACCAGTTCTTTTTTCATGCCGGCTCTGTCAATCATAGCCAGGGGAGGTGTGGCTAGGGCTGCATAAACAGAAACAAAGTGATTTAACTCCTAAATGACAGTAAATTGAGCAGTGAAATTGCAGGGAATGATCTATACACTAAAACTACTTTATTTAGCTAAAGTAATTTAGGTGACTATAGTGTTCCTTTAAAGAGTCAATTTAAAGTAACATTTTAAACTGAAAACACGGTTTGTCTATTCTGACCTGAAATTCAAAAATTGCTTTACATTTCTAACAATTTTCACTATAGTGAATAGCCCTGTTAATGTCACATTTGACTGTTGGGAGAAACATGGTTAGCACAGTATAATGTAAAGTAATGTAGAAAGACAATCCAAATATATAAATAAATTGTAAATGGTTTAAAGAATGATTAAAATGTGTAGCTAGATCTACTTAGCATATCCAGAATTTGACTATTGCTCTTTTTAAATAGTAAAATGTACATTTTAGGTTCCGGTCATCGAAGAAATGTAAGTTAATGGTTGCATATCAATACTACAAGGAACACACAAAGGGACTTGAGGGAAAAAGACACACAGAGGAGCTGGGGAGGCAAAGAGTTACACAGAGGGACTGGGGGGGGCATACACCGAGGAGCTGGGGAACAAAGAACAAAGAGACACACAGGGGCTAAGGGGACAAGGAGATAGACAGAAGGGCTGGGGGACAAAGAAACACACAGGAGGCTAGGGACAAGGAGACACAGAGGGCATGAGGGAGACAAAGAGACACACATATGGAGTGGGGGGACAATGAAATACACAGAGGGATTTTTTTCTACAAATCTGTTTTTAAAAATCAATGTTTGCAATTTTTGTGGCTTTTTTTTTTTTCGTCGGGTACTAAGTATCTGGTCTTGCCTAGAGATCAAAATAACCTAGCACCTCCCTTGCCCAGGTGTGCTGGTGAATGAAGCCACAGTTGCATATCATATTACCCCAATTATACCTTTAGATACTCTATGCACAGCCCCCTGCTCCCTGAATCTACACAGCCAGAAACAAGAAAGATTTGAATCTGGAAAGCCTAACAGGCCACTCTGTAACCTTTGTAATTAGGCTACACCTTTCAATGTCAGCAACTAACGGTTTGTATCTCCATCCTCTTCTAAAAGTACAGTTTGGAGGTTCAAACTTGAATGTTTAATTACTTGGTTCTCGGTTTTTGGAAAGCATTAATAACCTTTTAGGCTACAAATTGATATAACTGATAATAAAACTCTACTGATATATCTTGCTTTTTTAATATTTTACTATTGTAATATTAATGTATACAGGGTTACTCACTAAAGTGAATTTAAGGTCAAAAGAAACATTCTCTAAGCCAGCTATACTTTCCATTCACCTACTCTGGTCTTCAATTTGAAATTCACTTTGAATTCATCTTTACTTCTAACTTTAGTAAACAACTGTGCTAATCTTACCCTTAATCTTACTAGATTCTTGTAAGTCTGCTGGTCCTCTTCGGTTTTTGTTTAGTCGTACAGCGTTGTGTTTTTATCGTCTTCTTTATAGCTGGTTAAAAGAATGTGAGCAGTTTTCGGTCTAAAGAGGAAGTGTGTTCACGGAATCTTTACTCAGTCAATGTGTGTGTTTTTAGTGTGATCTGCAGTTACTCAATTTTTGGGTATTACAGAAAATTAGCATACTTATCATCACATCCTCACTTTGTAATAACCGCTAAAGCATTAGATATCAATCACACATTAGTAGCATGATACAGACATTATCCAAATGGTTGAATATATCCTTTTGCTCATATTATTACCTACTAATCTAGCCTTTAGTGCATATATATTTTTCATTTTACATACATAGTTACATAGTTATATAAGTTCCAGAATAAAATGAAAATGCAAAATGAACTAGTCATTAATACTTATACATTTTCATGTATGTGATGACATAGTTACATAGATACACTATGAGTGTAAAGATTCTATATACAGCCCCAAGTTTTCTGGTTGCTTCAGTCTGATGCAGTACTTCACAGGACCACTACCTTGCCGTGGTGCTGTTGCAGGATGCTGCACGCTGACTGAAGAGATCTGACTTTGACCACGTCTGGCTCTACCATGTCTAATCTTATGCATTTTTTGGGTGCCAGTTGATTGGATTTTTTTCAGGTTTGGTTCTGGTATCTTGTCGCCGGCTCCCGGAGGCCTTGCTCTATGTATCCTGCAGGCTCTGCTCTCTGCATTCAGAAGGCCTGAGTCCCAGAGTAGTGCCCACTTCTATTGAGTTTCCCTGTATCTGCATTTGTGTTATACATTTGTATTCTTCCAACTATTATACTAGTTTTCCATTTTACATTGTTATGTATTGTGGTTTCTTTGCATATGGCGGTTACTGCTAGTGTCGCTGATACTTGTCCTTGTTGAATGTCAATCGAATGATAAGACTGTATATAGCACTGATATTTATGGTGCTCAGTATTTAGCCTCACTGGACTTTTCTGAAAATACAGAATCCAAAGTCGTCTGCAGTATGGTGTAAAGTGACCCAGAACTCAAATAAGAAACCAGTGAAAAAGATCTGCAATAAACCGTTTTTTTAGACTTACTCTCAGTTTTAAGGAGAATCACTCCATGCTTCACAGTCACAAATTTCAGCTGAAGCTCAGTTTGCATCATGTTGTTTATACTGTATACTGTTGTTTATACTGGCTTCCAGAACAACAATCTATTATTTTAAAACCTTTTCTCCAATGCATTCCAGAAAAAAACATCTTCAAAGTCTCAGTCTGCTTCCACTCTCCCAAGAACCTAATACCAGAAATGATCTCAGACTTTTTGCCTTTGGAAGAGACTTTACAAAAAGTAACCCGGGTGCCAGAGTCAAAAGTGACTCCTTTCTCTAAATCCTTCCTCTGGGAAGTGGCTGGGTTCATGTGCATCATTTATCTGGGGAAGAGATGGCAGTAAGATGCACTATGGGAAGGAGAAAGGTGTTATGCTCTGAAGAATGTTCTGCTGAGAAACCTTGGATCCTGGCATTGATGTGGATCTTACTTTGACATGTACCACCTACTTGGAGATTGTTGCAGACCACGTATACTCCTTCATGGCAACAGCGTTCTATGATGGCATCTTTCAGAAGGATAATGCACCCTGCCACATGGCAAATATTGTTCAGAAATGATTTGAAGAACACGATAAAGAGTTCAAGTTGTTGCCTGGTCCTCTGAATTTCCCAGATCTCATTCCAATAGAGCATCTGTGGGATGTGCTGGAACAACAAATCCAATACATGAAGGCCCCACCTCATTACTTCAAGGCTTAAAGGATATGCTGCTAATGTCTTGGTTTGTTCAATTCCGTTTGCAAAAATTCACAAGTAAAACAGTATGGTTTCGGGCTAATAAGGTTTTTTCCATGTGGCAGTTCTAAATACACACACATACATTCATTTAGTTGTTAAATTATCCATACATTTATAATGCAGTTAAAAATGTAACTAATAAATAATTAATTGCCCATAAGGTAACAATGTAATTAATGCTGTTATTGTTTAGAAAACTCCCAAGACACTGTACTAATCTCACTTCCATTTTAAGTACCTTCTCAGTAAAGCATTTAATTCTGTTTGTTCCCCCCATTATATATTATGTTATTATTATGTTATGTTATCTTGTCTATCTCTCAGTAATTAGTCATTCTGGACATTCCCAGTGTCATACTAGACATGGCTCTGAGGCTGAGCTGGTTGGTTAATGACCTTCAAGCTGAACTAATGTTTCTGGCAATACTATTAAAATCAGTTTTAATGTGTATTAGTTATAAATGTCCCAGGAGCCACTTGAATGAGTCAGTGAGTATATGTTTTTGGGTGAGTGAATATGTGCGTGGGTATTGGTTAATATGTGTGTGTGTGGACCAGAGAGTATGTGCGTGTGTTAGAGTATGTGAGGGGTAGAAGGCACAGCACAGCAACAGTCCCAATTAAATTGTCCCTGGAAGGGAAAGAACAAGGGCATCATTAGACCTTGCTCACATTTTGCAAGAGCTTCAGCAGCAATCTCTCTGAAAGGTGCTGTAGGTTGAGGGCTGGAACTTAATAAAATTACCACAGCTTGCTCAGTATAAAAACACTAATTAAGTAGGGTAATAACCAGAAGCTGTACAAGCTTAACCAGAAGGCTTGCTACCCTGTCTGGGATGAAAAGTAGACTTGCACTTGGAGAAAAAAAATGTGGATTGTACGCGTCGATTAACGAAATAGGGTTTCGTTAATGTGGCAGTTCGATTCAGACAACTTTCATCTATGTGATTGTTTCAGAATTAATTATTTGGATAAACAATATGGCGAAAGAATGCTTCTATTAATGTACTGTAAAATATGTATATAATATAAATAGGCCTAGAGGGTAAAAAGGAGTAGTAGTAAAAAAAAAGTCTATCTTTATGTACTTTTATATTATATATTTGATACATATATAATAGAAAAACATAAAAATATAAACATTATTTTCAAGGCCGTAAATTTCCCGGTGGGACGGCATACTATCAGGCCGGTGCTCGGCCACCTATGCACACCGGCCTGCAATTACACAGTAACCAACAGAAGGGGATGCGCTCCCCTCCTGCCGGTCACATAATGTAGCGTGGCCGAGCAGGCAGACCATGGTAGAGGAGCTTCTGTTCCCCTACCCGGTCTGACAGGAAGTGCTCACAGAGAGCACATGACTGCTTCCTGTCAGACCAGGTAGGGGAACAGAAACTCCTCTTCTGCGGTCTGCCTGCTCAGCCACGCTACAGCAAGGTACAGGGAGAGGGAGAGGGGGGCTATAATGGGACTCATGGGGGCTGGGAGGAGCTATAATGGGACCATTGGGGCTGGGGGGGGCTCCTAATGGGACACACATGGGAGCTGGGGGGCTATAAATGGACACCTGGGGAGTCTATAATGGGACACATTGGGGTTGCGGGGGTTATAATGGGACACCTGGGTGGGGGCTATAATGGGGTACATTGGTGCTGGGGGGCTATAATGGGATACCCTGGGGGGCACTATAATGGGACACATGGGAGCTGGGGAGGGCTATAATGGGACACCTGGAGGCTGGGAGGGCTATAGGGACACACGGGGGCTGGGGAGGGGGCTATAATGGGACACATGGGAGCTGGGGAGGCTATAATGGACACATATGGGGCTGGGGGCTATAGGGACACGGGGCTAGAATAGGACATATGGGGCTGGGGAGGGGCTATATTGGGACACATGGGGGCTGGGGGCTATAGGGACATATGGGGGCTGGGGAGGAGGCTATATTGGGACACATGGGGGCTGGGGGCTATAGGGACACATGGGGGCTGTAATGGGACATATGGGGGCTGGGGAGGGGGCTGTAGGGGCACATGGGGACTGGGGGGGCTATAGACACATGGGAAGGGCAAATGAAACACATACAAGTCTGGGAGAGAGCTAATGGGAAAAATGGGGTGCTAATGAGACTTCATATTAAAGGGACACTATAGTCACCAGAACTACTACAGTTTAATGTAATGGTTCTCTGTCCCTGTAGGCTGAGCACTGTAAATGCTACCTTTTCAGAGAAAAGGCAGTGTTTATATTGCTGCCTAGGAACATCACTAGTGACAGTCACTCAGACGGCCACTAGAGCTGCTTCCTAGTCCAGTGCGGCACAGTGTTGAGCATCTTCACTCTCTGGATGGAGGCCCTGAACGCTCTCCATAGAGATGCTTTGATGCAATGCATCTCTATGAGGAGATGCTGACTGGTGCGGTGAAGCACTGAGTTTTGCCACACATGCACAATAGCCTTCCAATGCTTTCCTATGGGAATTGAATTGGCGTTGACTGAGATTATCCAGTTATCATCCAAAGTGAAGAGACCACTCTCGTTACTTCAAAATGAGCAAGATAACGTCATTTTGTTTTACTGCTGTGCAATAACATACATTCACAATTTCAGTTCAATTACCAAACTTTCCTTAATATGTCAAGGTAGTTGGACTGAAACATTGATTATATACAAATGCTGTCTGCTTACAATAAATCCACTCTTTTGTTTATTTTGAAGCCCTATAAGTGCTTTCTTTCACGTTTGAGTGATTGTTTTCAGTTTTAAGGTTTTTTTCCCGCTTCCATATCTGCACACTATGCTGGCGTGATGCATTATGGGGATGGTATAGAATTTTTTTCCAGGGCTGCTTTTCATTCCCAGTCCGGCCCTGATTATTTTACTGCATCTCTGTTTTCCTTCTACTGGCCACAACTCTAATCAATATTTATTGGCTGTCTCAATAAAAAACAGTGGAGCGCTATGTACCTTTAAAGTGCAACAAGTGTACACATCTGTATTTAATGCAATACTTCAACGAGTTACTTAACTGGCTTTGATGAAAATTTGTGGTAAACCAGCAAGTATACCTTAAACAGAAAAATAGTATAAAACCTTATTATATATTTTAAGGTGCAAAATCTTATATGAATCACTCGCAATGGTCCAGAGCCAATCAACTTAGCTCTGGTGTGTATAGCTTTTTAGTCCGTTTGGGAAACCTCTCCCCTCCCCTGTATTAGTTATTTCAATGGATTCCTTTATCCAGTGATGTATCTCAGAGTGAAAGACAATTTTTGAAATAGTGTAATATTGCTTTAAGAGAGAAACATATGAGTAGTAATAGTTATAGTCACAAACGTGGAGCCTAATTCCTGGCTCGGTATTGTATTTTTGTATGGTTGAGGACCACACCACCTTCTTTTATAAGTGCAGGTAATGGTATTAAAAAAGGTATAGCTTTATTACATTTATAAAAACAACAAAGATAGTGCAATCTGAAAAAATATACCAATATTATAAAGTCTTTTATCCTCAGGAAACGCATTTCACCATTTGTTGGTTTTGTCAGGTTTTTGTTTTTGCGCCAACGATGGAATTTACGTATCAGTCATTCAGTCATATGGTGATTCGGAGTTATGCAATTTGGACAACCCACTGATTGTCCAAAATTTGGATGAATCACAATTCGTTTGAAACCAAATGCACAATTGTAATGATAAGTAACTTTTAAATTGAAGCATAAAGAAAACTTTAACTTGCATTATATATTAATTTACCAATATTTATGGGAATACATTGCTCAGTTCCACACAAATCATAAATCATACAAGATAATTTTCTTTGCAAACCAGCACTATAGAAACTGTTTCCTTTTTCAACATTCTTATTTTTCATTTTGCGTAAAAACCAAAACCACAGACACGTAAAAAAGGTGCTCAGCATTTATTCCATCTAAAAAAGGGTGTGCCCCCTCTACTGGCACACATGCTGTTACACTAAGAGCCAAGTTTATTGGCTCTATATAACGTGAGCAGTTACCTGTATCTTATATTCGCATTACCACTGTATAACATAGTGGTCCTCCTATTTACTTTGTCTTTTAGCTGAGCTCTCCTGCATTGAATATATAAGAGGCCCTGGTATTGCCAAAATTTACCACTGTTGGTGTGGTTTCAGCCTGTCCTCGTTAGACTCTGCTCCATGTGAGTGCATCCATTACACACCACATTTATTTTCTGTTTTGGGTTTATTACACTATTGTGTTTAATTTTTCTCTACTCTAGTACTTCATGTTAAGACCTATATTGCTCCCTTATTATTTAAGGGTAAGTTGTCTACTATTTAGTGCTCAACTAGGTTTATGCGAGTGGGTTGATGTCACTCAGCTCACCTCTTTTCGTTTCCAGTTATGCTTTCATTAGGAGAAGAGCACCTGCAGCACATTTTCATGGGTAGATATTAGGAGACATAATCAAGAAAGACAATGGGAAGAATGCAATATACATTTGGGTATTGCACCTCTGTTCACTTTCTGAATATTTGTGCTCTTGAAAGAAAATTGTAATTTTTATACATATTTTTATATATAATATAATTTTCTGTATATAATTTTTTATATGTATTTTTTCATATATATTTTTTGTATTCATTATTTTTTTTATATGTATGCACTTTATTAATATAGGTAATGAGAATGATGATAATTCATTTTTATCTTTAAGTATTAAATTTGTTTGATGCAGAGTGAAATATTTACTACCCCTTCCTCTTATTCCCTGTTTCCACCAAACTATAATTATATGCCTGGCTGAGATCGAGCAGTGAGCAACAAGACAGAAACCCTCAACTAACAACAGAAAAGAAACACCTGCAAAAGATCACTCATTATGTGTAGTGATGTCGCGAACCCGAAATTTTCGGTTCGCGAACGGCGAACGAGAACTTCCGCAAATGTTCGCGAACCGGCGAACCGCCCGAAACGCCATTGACTTCAATGGGGAGGCGAATTTTAAAACACACAGGGACTCTTTCTGGCCACAATAGGGATGGAAAAGTTGTTTCAAGGGGACTAACACCTGGACTGTGGCATGCCGGAGGAGGATCCATGGCAAAACTCCCATGGAAAATTACACAGTTGATACAGAGTCTGGTTTTAATCCATAAAGGGCAGAAATCACCTAACATTCCTAAATCACAATGAATATGGATTGACACCTGACATATGACATATTGACACATTGACATATGGATTGACACCTGTCCTCAGAGCCCCTGATGCACACGGACACAGAGCAGAATAGAGACTGGTCCCCCCTACATAGGGTCACTTGGCAGATATGGATTGACACCTGTCCTCAGAGACCATGATACACACTGACACAGAGCAGAATAGGGAATGTTCCCCCTACATCGGGTCACTTAGCAGATATGGATTGACACCTGTCCTAAGGTTCCCTGATACACACTGACACAGAGCAGAATAGGGACTGGTCCCCCTACATCGGGTCACTTGGCAGATATGGATTGACACCTTGTTACAAACTGCTATTTGTAACGGGCCCTTTAAATAGCAAATTGCCCTGCTTCCCTGGGTTGTGGAGAAGCCTACTTGCCAGCCTCCTCCCGCATGACTATGGCCCCTGGGAGATTGTGAAAATGTATGCACTTTTATTTGGTGTGTATGGCCCTTTAAGACTGTCGGTGGGCATATTGGGGCTTATGGACTCTTTATGTGACTGGTGCTGGCCCTTTAAACACCTTTTTGGGACATCAGGAAGATTGGGACACTGCCCCTTTAAGGCCGTGTCCCCAGACTTGTTGGGGACACGGCCCCTTTAAGGCGGTGTCCCCTGTGTCCCCAGACCTGGTGCAAACCCTTTGTGCCTGCCTGGCTATTTCCCACTTGGTTCAGTAAATGGGAAATTATTTCAGCTGCAGAGACTAAGTCCCATTCGGCGATGGGACTTAGTCTTTTTTTCAACCGTTTTTTTCAGCCTTATTTCAGCTGCAGAGACTAAGTCCCATTCGGCGATGGGACTTAGTCTTTTTTTCAGCCGTTTTTTTCAGCCTTATTTCAGCTGCAGAGACTAAGTCCCATTCGGCGATGGGACTTAGTCTTTTTTTCAGCCGTTTTTTTCAGCCTTATTTCAGCTGCAGAGACTAAGTGCCATTCGGCGATGGGACTTAGTCTTTTTTTCAGCCGTTTTTTTCAGCCTTATTTCAGCTGCAGAGACTAAGTGCCATTCGCGATGGGACTTAGTCGTTTCCTGGCTAATCATGGCAGCATCACTTATGGGTAGCTCCGCCCTAATCAGGAACAGGACAGGATAAAATCAATTAATATGGACCAGACTGGGTAAAAAAGGTCCCTCCTCCTTCTATCCCACAGTCTTTTTTTCCTGTCCTTTCAGGACACACAGGATATTTTATTTTGGGCCACCTTCCCATGTGTACCATGGGCCTCCAGATGAAGTTCAGCCTCTCTTCATCTGAAGAACTCAGTAAACAGCCTGCACGGGCAGGACTAACTGAGTTTAGTACAGATTAGCATCTGTACTATTATGGGAGAAAAGTTTCAATTTGGATGTGGGGTCGGCTGTTACCTTAAAAATCCCCTTATAGCATCTAACCCCCCTGATCTGAGGTCAGTTATTGGGAGAGCCTAGGGTAAGTGCTTATGTCTGATAAATTTTCATTTTATTTTAAATTCTGGAGGTTATTCTGAAAGTTTACAAGTGCCTGGCTTACCTGCATCTGTCTTCTGTGTATTCTAAGCTTCCCTGGAGATCAGCAGGGTGCAGGGGCTTTCCTCCGGTCTGTCTCTTCTCTTTTCGGCTTCTGGCGCATGCGCAGTACCGACGGCGTCCGGCGGGTGTTCTGCGCATGCGCGGAATAATTGCGCGCTTAAAGGTATATCGTGCCAAAAAATGAAAAATTTAAAAACCACTCAGAATTGATCCTGGCTTCTTCTATGAACTTCTGTTAATAAGGAAAGCTGCCTTTTTTGATCAGAATCTGGTTTAAAGGTAAATCTAAAATTTTTTTTTGTATATTATTAAATCTTTCTTGCTGCTAAAATGTTTTTTACAATAAGCATATTTTATTCTAGATGGCTTCTCCCTCTGCCTCAAGATCTCGCTCTAGAAGACATAGGTGAGCCGCATATGTCAAAATTGATTTAAGGGGGGAAAAAGAGTGCCATTGCAGGCCTATAATATATAATATATCGGCCTTTAATTTCAGCCCAGAAAAATCTCA
This sequence comes from Pelobates cultripes, assembly GCA_933207985.1. NCBI lineage: Eukaryota > Metazoa > Chordata > Amphibia > Anura > Pelobatidae > Pelobates > Pelobates cultripes. The sequence goes on along the minus strand of OW240912.1, from coordinate 111,267,197 downwards.
AGATGATTCTCCCAGAAAATATAGAGAAAAATCCAACAGATGTGCAAACTGCAACCAAGTGGCTCCTCCGGGAAAAAATTTGTGCAGATCTTGCCTTACGGAAGCAGCGAAGGACTGGGATGAGAAAAGTTCCCCACAGGCTGACTTAAAGAAATGGATTTCAGAAGCCATTGCTGAAGGATTTAAATCCTCTAGTAAAATGGCTATCCCCAAGCGTCCCAGAGTGGAAAGCTATGTGGTATCAGAAGAAGAATCTGATATGATGGAAGACTATTCAGAGGAAGAAGAGGATGAATATGACTCAAAATCTTTGGATTCCAGGTCTGTGGATAAGATATTTTGAAGATCTGAAGCCTAACAGACCTACTTTTCCAGTTCATTCGGCCATAAAAGAGGTAATAGGTGCAGAATGGAATAGACCAGAGAAGAAGGTGACTTTAAAGAGCAAAGTCCCCAGATTATACCCGTATGCACCTGAGGACTGCAAGTCATGGATTTCGGTTCCGAAAATTGATGCAGCAGTCATCCACATGGCAAAAAGAACAACTCTTCCCATAGATTCAATGGCATATTTAAGGGAGCCAATGGAAAAGCGATTGGACGCTGACCTGATTAAGGCATACTTGGCCCTAGGGTCAGCATTACATCCAGCCATTGCTCTTACCACCTTGTCCAGAGCTCTTAAAATATGGGTTGATAACCTAGAAGAGGATATTGCTAGTGGAGTTCGTAGAGAACACCTGATGGAGGGCATTAAAGATTTAAAGCTGGCCACAGAATTCTGTTCTGAAGCTTCTCTGGATATTACTAAAATGGTAGCTAAAAGTATGGCACTGTCAGTTGCTTCGAGAAGAGCATTATGGCTTCACTCTTGGGGTGCAGATTACGCCTCTAAGGCCTCCCTATGTAGCCTTCCTTTTCAAGGAGACCTTCTATTTGGTAAAGTCCTGGAAGATGCGATCCATAAAGCGGCAGATGGAAGAAAAGCCTTTCTCCCCCAGGGGAAAAGAAGATTTAATGCTTCCTACTGGAAGGATAAAAAGTTTAGAGACCGATCCTTTCGAGACGCCAGGTCATATAGACCCGGAAGAGAATTCTCCAGGAATTCTAACTGGAGAAGCTACCAGTCATCTTCATCAAAACCGGTTAGAGGAAGAGGATCTAGACCAGCTAATAAGAACTTCTGAACGTTTGCTGGCCCAGCCAGATGTTATAGGAGGCAGACTTCGCTTCTTTTATCCGGTTTGGGCCAAAAGCATTCAAGACTCTTGGGTTCTTTCTATCCTCAAGGAAGGATATAAAATAGAATTCAAAGAATTCCCTTCTCAAACCTCCTTTACCCGTTCAAGAGTGGCAAGAGGAAGAAAAGAAATGGCTCTAAACGAAATTATTTCTCAACTTCTTCAAAATCAGGTCATAGAGAAAGTCCCTTACAGAGAACATTACAGAGGCCACTACTCTACGATATTTTTGGCCCCAAAACCTCAGGGGAAATGGCGTCTAATTCTGGACCTAAAAGTTCTGAATACTTACTTGGTTCCAAGAACTTTCAAAATGGAGTCCATTACCACAATTCTGCCCAATATAAAGACAGGGACCTGGATGACTTCTATAGATCTCAAGGACGCCTACTATCAGATTCCTATTCATGTCAGTCATCGCCGGTTTCTAAGGTTTTGGATTGCGGGGAATCACTATCAGTTCAAGGGACTTCCTTTCGGCTTAAGCCTGGTGCCCAGAACATTCACGAAGATTCTAGTTTCTCTGGTGGCCTTTATAAGGACAAGGAACATCAAGATTTTTCATTATCTGGACGATTTTCTAATCTTAGGTCCTTCCAGTCAGATAGTGAATGTCCACACGTCTATAACCATAAAATACCTTCAAGATCATGGTTGGCTGATAAACCCCAAAAAGAGTTCTTTAGTGCCTTCTCAAAGGATGATTTTCCTAGGAGCAAATATAGACTCGGGGAATGGCCTGGTATCACTGTCTACAGACAGAAAACAACGAATAATGAAGAAGATCAGAAGTCTGCGTCAAAAATCTTTCGTCACGGCAAGAGATTTCATGAGCCTGTTAGGGTCTCTTACTTCCACGATAGGCCTAGTGAAATGGGCCCAGTGGAGGATGCGACCCATTCAGAGGCATTTTCTCTTACAGTTCAGAGCAAAACAAGGAAATTGGGATCAGAAGATTGGTTTACTCCCGAGAATTTCGAAAGAACTATATTGGTGGACAAAAGAAAAACACCTCCTTTGTGGTTTTCCCCTGGAAGAGCCGGACTGGATTACTATAACTACAGATGCCAGCCTTCTGGGATGGGGAGCACATCTGAACAACTCTTGGATCCAAGGAACTTGGTCATGGAAGGAGTCAAAACTCCATTCGAATTTGAGAGAAATGAGAGCGGTTCTCAAGGCATTAATAGGGTTCCGTTCTCTATTAAGGGATGCCTGGGTCAGGATACATACAGACAACAGAGCTGTGGCTTCCTACATAAATCATCAGGGAGGCACTTGAAGTTATTCTCTACTGATAGAATTGTCACCAATCATGAGGTTTGCGCAACTACATCTTCAAGGATTAAAAGCGGTTTATCTTCCGGGGCCAGAGAATTTATTGGCGGACTATCTCAGCAGGACAAGGATTCTCCAAGGAGAATGGAAACTGCATCCAGACTTATTTCAATTGATCACCCATCGGTGGGGAGTACCCCAGATCGACCTGATGGCTTCATACAACAACACTCAGGTGAAGAGGTTTTACTCCCTACATGCGGATCATCGAGCAGAAGGACAGGATGCCCTGTCGCTTCCATGGGAATTCGATCTGGGGTACGCATTCCCTCCCCTACCAATGATTTACCGACTGAGAAAAATATGGAAGGAAGGTCTCAAAGTCATCGCCATCATCCCAATCTGGCCTTGCAGACCTTGGTTTCCCCTACTGAACAAGATGAGCCTGGAACCTCCTTGGCCTCTTCCTCTCAGACCAAACATCTTAATCCAGGGACCAGCTGTTCATCCCAACCCCAGCCAGCTGAAATTGGGGGCATGGCTCTTGAAAAGGAGAGATTGCTAGCTCAAGGGATCCCAGAAACTGTGGTAACTACTCTCCTAAAATCCAGAAAACCATCTACTTCTTCCTGCTATCATAAGATTTGGGAAGTTTTTCGTTCCTGGTCTCAAGA